>CP139504.1:37532688-37899588 GCA_021014915.2 Artemisia tridentata subsp. tridentata
TTTTTCGATCATCTTAGAAACTGTGGTATAGTTTCACAATTAACTCCTCCTAGAACACCACAACTGAATGGTGTTGCTGAGAGGAGAAATAGAACCTTGTTAGACATGGTTCGATCTATGATGTGTCGAGCAACACTTCCAATAAGCTTCTGGGGTTACGCATTAGAAACAGCCGCCCATATCTTAAATCTTGTACCCACTAAGAAGGTTTCAAAGACACCTTTTGAGATGTGGAAGGGAAAACGTCCTTCCCTTGGGCACATCAAAATCTGGGGTTGTGAGGTTTTCGTTAGACGAGAAGCTCAAGACAAACTAGAACCAGATCTGAAAAGTGTATTTTCATCGGTTATCCGAAAGAGTCATTTGGATATTTGTTTTACAGACCCAAGGATAATGTGGTGTTTTTAGCTCGAAGGGGAACATTCCTCGAGAGAGAAATGATATCCAAAGAGGACAGTGGGAGTAAAATAGACCTTGAAGAAATTCAAGATTCTGCCGATGAAGAACCTATAGTAAACACTGACACTCAACAAGAGGTGGTGACACCTGTTGAACCTGATGATATATCCTTACCCATTCGCAGAACAAGTAGTAGAGTAAGCAAGGCTTCTCAGGATCCTCAATTCTATTATGGTTTCCATATTGAAGAGGACAAGATTAGTGATAGTACACTAATTGATTTGAATGAGCCTGATAACTACAAGGAAGCGATGGCAAGCCCTGAGGCTGCTAAGTGGAAGGAAGCTATGAAAAGCGAGATTCAATCTATGTATGACAACCAAGTTTGGAATTTGGTTGACACTACACCTGGTCTTAAGACGGTGGGATGTAAGTGGATCTTCAAAAAGAAGACAGACATGGATGGGAAAGTACACACTTATAAAGCTAGGTTGGTTGCGAAGGGTTATACTCAAACCCACGGGATTGATTATGAGGAAACCTTCTCACCAGTAGCTAAAATAAAGTCAATTAGGATAATGCTTGCCATAGCTGCGTTTCATGATTATGAAATATGGCAGATGGATGTCAAGACCGCTTTCCTTAACGGAAAACTAACAGAGGATGTGTTTATGGCACAACCAGAAGGTTTTGAAAATGCTAAGTATCCTAAAAGAGTGTGCAAGCTTCAAAAGGCCATTTATGGACTTAAACAGGCTTCTCGTAGCTGGAATCTATGCTTCCATGAGAAAGTCACACAGTTTGGATTTTCTAGAAGTGAAGATAAGTCATGTATATATATCAAAGTCAGTGGGAGTGTTGTAGTCTTCCTGGTATTATATGTGGATGATATACTACTCATAGGAAACGATATCCCAACGTTACAAAGTGTAAAAGAATGGTTGGGGAAATGTTTCGCTATGAAAGATTTGGGAGATGCAACATTTGTTCTTTGTAGCAACCCGTAAAATTTCCTAGTCATTAGTGAACGATAATCTAGTATTAACACATCTTTACTGTTCACTAGACAATTTTTGCGAGCCAATTTGAACTTTTTGTTTACTACATTCTATAATTCAAACGTTGTTACGTTATTCATAATACTATGGAATGAGCTCACACGCGGACCACGATGGATCAAATATACTCATTAAACACTAGACGGATCCAATCACTATTCATGGCCCAACCCAATATTAATAAGTCCAATTTTTCCTTTTATACAATTCGACACAACTCATTCACTTGGCCTCTTTTAAATCTAAATTCGACACACAAGATACCATTTATTTTACATAACTCGATTTTCTATACACATAAGATTCAAGAGTGATAAATCTCACATTTTATTTTGAACGTTTGGTTTATGAACGAGACCTAAAGTAAACCTCACTCGGACACGTATACTATATAATATATACCACATTTCTTTTAAAACTATATTCTATATATATGTATATAACGTATACGTATTTTACATTATCACAAGTTGCCATATTATTGTCAAATTAAATTTGTCATGGTTTTATGAGAATCTAATGTTTGGCATTATACATTGTATTCTTGCTACTGTATATATTTTTCAACAGGCGTCAAAATGAGTCTTAGTTAACATATGGCAAATATTATAGTACTATATATCTCTGAATCCATATAAACAAAATCACATGTAATCTAATCTTATCAAATTCGAATAATTCTCTGACACCCTTCTACCCCATCCGTTCGAATATTACACAACTTGTCTCCATCAACTTGTATCCACTTCTATATTATAATCTCATGCAAACACACACCCGCACGAATCACTCAACTCACTCACAAAAACACCCAAGTCCCTCCTTGCTCACTGCTTAGTGCCGAGAAGAAACAAGAGAACCATAGGTGATCCCAAGCGCATACAAGGTATCCAAGAATCTCACCCAAGTCCTAGGCGTGCCAACAAACGAGATACAAGTACCACTTACCCTCTCCTAGTCTCGACAGTAGTATATAACCCACCTAAAAGGCATTGTAAGTCATCCTTAATCTTTTCTTTTCTATTCTATCTTATGGTTAAAAACGTTTCCTACATGGTACATATTCCATTCGCTCATATAAATGCACCATTTCATAATAACTACACACGCTCACGCCATCATTCTTTTTATTAAGATGTTAATGTCATTCGTTGCACTCACATGGTGATACCCACCTCGATGGTTGGCTAGGAAACCTTGTCGACATATACTTACATATTCTCACTTATTCACACCTTTTCTATTACCTACAAATTCATACGCAAACTCTTTTTCATTTATTTCTATCCGACCCATGCATGCATGTAAACGTATTCTTGTTAATTAAAGTAGAACGAAACATAACATTTCCAAACCCTATAGAACTTGGACGTGAGGAATAAATTACAGACGCATACTATGGAACTTGTTAAAAAGAATGATTCAAGGATCAAAAATGTAAATTTAGTTTATGCACATTCATTACACATTTTCATTCACGTTCATATTTTACGATGCGTTCAATATACATAACTAATAACCTTTATATTTTCATATAGTGAATTTAGTAAAGTTTAACAATGACGTTCATATTTATACCAAACGCATTTTAACTAATAATCTATCTATTTTTTTCAAACCCCTTTTGAGAAACGATATTAATGATATAGAATGACATAAAAACAGGATAATAATATATATAGCATTATTTTTGAACTTTAAGCATTTTAAGCATATCATTCATTCACTCACATCACAATCAACTTCGTTATCCGATATTCTTTCACAATCATTATTCACATCAAGTCAATCTTAAACCATCGAAATCTCAGACTTCCCTATTATTCAGGTCGTGTGTTGGAGCCGTTCCCGTGATACTTTTGACATAAACTTTACTTTGACCTTTACGGCTAAGGTGAGTTTCATAGCCCCTATTTTTATACATTTTGAACTACTTTTGGGGGAGATACATGCTTAAACTCTAATTACTTACTTGTAGAAATACATTACTTGTTTATCAAATACATGTTTAGCTTTATGATGCAAATCTATGTGATACTTTACTCTTTTATACTATTTATATCCTATGTGTAGACTTATTATACTGTACACTGTTATGTGTAAATCTATTCTTGTGGATTTGAATCCAAAGTCAAAGGAGAGGTATTAATAGTACTAGTATGGGACAACACCCCCACCCTTGTCCAAGATTCGAGACGTTGGGTGACACGTACTATTTGGGATGGTGGTTCCCCGCCTATGGGTCCAAAATGACGCGACCATGGGTGAATATAATCCTGAAATCTAAATCTATGAGCAGTGGGTTGTAAACACACAGGTTGCAAGTCTTGTATGGGCGGGGCTTGGAACTGAGTGGATTTACAATGCCTTTGCTGGGAAAATCTATACTCAAATGCTGTATTTTTAAATGACTTACAAAGCCTTTGCTGTGAAATCTTTATTCAAATACTTTACTCTTAAACTAAACTCTATGAACTCACCAACCTTTGGTTGACACTTTTTAGCATGTTTATCTCAGGTTATTAAGGCGATAGTGGATGCATGGATTCTAGAGTCATTTGCATACTTGAAGACTTATATCTTATCTTTATCATTCGAAATACTTTGAAAACATCTATGTAACTTTATACTTTGAACCTCTTGTTTAACTCTGATTTTAATAATTCGAATGATAATATTTCAAAACGTCTCATTTAGAGGTCGTTTTCTATACCTTGATCTATATTATGAAGTAATACCCCCTTGACTCTACTGTTCCGCTGCGGTAATTTGGGGGTGTTACAGAATGGTATCAGAGACTTGGTTATAGAGAACTAGGTTGCATTTAGGAGCCTAGACTATAACTACTATGCACACTGAGACTCTTTTCCCTATCGCCTTACTTACGTAGAACTTTTCCCATTTATGTATGCATTGTTAAATGTTATAGTATATGCGCCGATAGAGGAATCTCAGCATTTAGTCGAGTCATCAAAGGTGTGGAGCTTAGTGATAACTGGCTATTTAACTTAATCTTGTGACAGTTCTTGTTTGATGAGACATGGGATTAAGTTAAACAAAGGTTATCACTTGGCCGCAGAGAAATTTGATGATTTTGCTCAAAAATGGGATTTCTCTTGAGGATACTTTTCAAGGGAAAAATCTCAGAATCTAAATCGAGACATCAAAAGCATGGAGCTCGGTGATAACTGGCTATTTAACTTAATCTTGTGACAGTTCTTGTTTGATGAGACATGGGATTAAGTTAAATAAAGGTTATCACTTAGCCGCAGAAATTTGATGAGTTCACTCGAGGATTTTCTGAGAGATGATCACCCTACTCTTTTATGTAATGTCGAGATATGTGTGCTTGATGATATGTACACGTGTGAAATGAGGCAAGAATAATTATGGTGGCCAACATGATTATAAGTGCATCACGACACACATGGACATATGTAATCATGTGTACGTCAATCGGCATTGACCCCTTTAGGATAACAGCTAGTAGCGGGGTTTTTGTGAGAATGTTAAATATAAATTGAATGCAACTAACAAACAATGGGTACGTTTTCCTTAAACAAGTCATATTCTACCCTAGATACGTAAGCTTTAACAAAATTTCTCTAGACTTTACACCTCGACTATTCGTAAGCTCCTTTTAAGAGATAACTCAGACTGAATCTCGGGACGAGATTCAAAAATAAGGAGTAGGTACTGTAGCAACCCGTAAAATTTCCTAGTCATTAGTGAACGATAATCTAGTATTAACACATCTTTACTGTTCACTAGACCATTTTTGCGAGCCAATTTGAACTTTTTGTTTACTACATTCTATAATTCAAACGTTGTTACGTTATTCATAATACTATGGAATGAGCTCACACGCGGACCACGATGGATCAAATATACTCATTAAACACTAGACGGATCCAATCACTATTCATGGCCCAACCCAATATTAATAAGTCCAATTTTTCCTTTTATACAATTCGACACAACTCATTCACTTGGCCTCTTTTAAATCTAAATTCGACACACAAGATACCATTTATTTTACATAACTCGATTTTCTATACACATAAGATTCAAGAGTGATAAATCTCACATTTTATTTTGAACGTTTGGTTTATGAACGAGACCTAAAGTAAACCTCACTCGGACACGTATACTATATAATATATACCACATTTCTTTTAAAACTATATTCTATATATATGTATATAACGTATACGTATTTTACATTATCACAAGTTGCCATATTATTGTCAAATTAAATTTGTCATGGTTTTATGAGAATCTAATGTTTGGCATTATACATTGTATTCTTGCTACTGTATATATTTTTCAACAGGCGTCAAAATGAGTCTTAGTTAACATATGGCAAATATTATAGTACTATATATCTCTGAATCCATATAAACAAAATCACATGTAATCTAATCTTATCAAATTCGAATAATTCTCTGACACCCTTCTACCCCATCCGTTCGAATATTACACAACTTGTCTCCATCAACTTGTATCCACTTCTATATTATAATCTCATGCAAACACACACCCGCACGAATCACTCAACTCACTCACAAAAACACCCAAGTCCCTCCTTGCGCACTGCTTACTGCCGAGAAGAAACAAGAGAACCATAGGTGATCCCAAGCGCATACAAGGTATCCAAGAATCTCACCCAAGTCCTAGGCGTGCCAACAAACGAGATACAAGTACCACTTACCCTCTCCTAGTCTCGACAGTAGTATATAACCCACCTAAAAGGCATTGTAAGTCATCCTTAATCTTTTCTTTTCTATTCTATCTTATGGTTAAAAACGTTTCCTACATGGTACATATTCCATTCGCTCATATAAATGCACCATTTCATAATAACTACACACGCTCACGCCATCATTCTTTTTATTAAGATGTTAATGTCATTCGTTGCACTCACATGGTGATACCCACCTCGATGGTTGGCTAGGAAACCTTGTCGACATATATTTACATATTCTCACTTATTCACACCTTTTCTATTACCTACAAATTCATACGCAAACTCTTGTTCATTTATTTCTATCCGACCCATGCATGCATGTAAACGTATTCTTGTTAATTAAAGTAGAACGAAACATAACATTTCCAAACCCTATAGAACTTGGACGTGAGGAATAAATTACAGACGCATACTATGGAACTTGTTAAAAAGAATGATTCAAGGATCAAAAATGTAAATTTAGTTTATGCACATTCATTACACATTTTCATTCACGTTCATATTTTACGATGCGTTCAATATACATAACTAATAACCTTTATATTTTCATATAGTGAATTTAGTAAAGTTTAACAATGACGTTCATATTTATACCAAACGCATTTTAACTAATAATCTATCTATTTTTTTCAAACCCCTTTTGAGAAACGATATTAATGATATAGAATGACATAAAAACAGGATAATAATATATATAGCATTATTTTTGAACTTTAAGCATTTTAAGCATATCATTCATTCACTCACATCACAATCAACTTCGTTATCCGATATTCTTTCACAATCATTATTCACATCAAGTCAATCTTAAACCATCGAAATCTCAGACTTCCCTATTATTCAGGTCGTGTGTTGGAGCCGTTCCCGTGATACTTTTGACATAAACTTTACTTTGACCTTTACGGCTAAGGTGAGTTTCATAGCCCCTATTTTTATACATTTTGAACTACTTTTGGGGGAGATACATGCTCAAACTCTAATTACTTACTTGTAGAAATACATTACTTGTTTATCAAATACATGTTTAGCTTTATGATGCAAATCTATGTGATACTTTACTCTTTTATACTATTTATATCCTATGTGTAGACTTATTATACTGTACACTGTTATGTGTAAATCTATTCTTGTGGATTTGAATCCAAAGTCAAAGGAGAGGTATTAATAGTACTAGTATGGGACAACACCCCCACCCTTGTCCAAGATTCGAGACGTTGGGTGACACGTACTATTTGGGATGGTGGTTCCCCGCCTATGGGTCCAAAATGACGCGACCATGGGTGAATATAATCCTGAAATCTAAATCTATGAGCAGTGGGTTGTAAACACACAGGTTGCAAGTCTTGTATGGGCGGGGCTTGGAACTGAGTGGATTTACAATGCCTTTGCAGGGAAAATCTATACTCAAATGCTGTATTTTTAAATGACTTACAAAGCCTTTGCTGTGAAATCTTTATTCAAATACTTTACTCTTAAACTAAACTCTATGAACTCACCAACCTTTGGTTGACACTTTTTAGCATGTTTATCTCAGGTTATTAAGGCGATAGTGGATGCATGGATTCTAGAGTCATTTGCATACTTGAAGACTTATATCTTATCTTTATCATTCGAAATACTTTGAAAACATCTATGTAACTTTATACTTTGAACCTCTTGTTTAACTCTGATTTTAATAATTCGAATGATAATATTTCAAAACGTCTCATTTAGAGGTCGTTTTCTATACCTTGATCTATATTATGAAGTAATACCCCCTTGACTCTACTGTTCCGCTGCGGTAATTTGGGGGTGAAAGATTTACATGCAACATTTGTTCTTGGTATAAAGATTTATAGAGATAGGACAAGACGTCTTATAGGACTTAGTCAGGACACGTACTTAGATAAAATTTTGAAAAGATTCAAAATGGAGAATTCTAAGAAAGGGAATCTACCCTTACATCATGGCATAAAGATTAGTAAGGATCTATGTCCGAAAACTGATGAAGAACTGGACAGAATGAGTCGAGTCCCATATGCTTCGGCGGTAGGATCGATCATGTATGCCATGACGTGTACAAGGCCTGATGTCTCCTTTGCTTTGAGCATGGTAAGTCGACATCAGCAGAATCCTGGTGAAGGTCATTGGACAGCTGTAAAGAACATTCTTAAGTATCTAAGAAATACTAAAGACAGGTTCTTAGTTTATGGTGGAGAAGAAGAACTCAGAGTGACTGGTTATAGTGATGCAAGTTTCCAAACAGATAAAGATGATAGTCGTTCACAGTCTGGTTGGGTATTTTTGCTAAATGGGGGAGCGGTGACGTGGAAAAGTTCAAAGCAAGATACTGTGGCAGACTCCACATGCGAGTCCGAGTATATTGCAGCTTGTGAGGCTTCTAAGGAAGCTATCTGGATGAGGAATTTCATTGGAGATCTTGGAGTTGTTCCAACAGTACAAGACCCGATTGAAATATTCTGTGATAATGAGAGTGCAGTCGCCTTGACTAAAGAACCCAAGGATCACGGAAAGTCAAAGCACATTGAAAGAAAATTCCATTTTGTTCGAAGAAAAGTAGAAGAAGGACACGTGATTGTGAAGCACATACGATCAGAGGATAATCCAGCTGATCCATTCACAAAGGCATTGGCTAAGTCCAGACACGATGAACATGCTTGGAGCATCGGATTGAAAGATAATATAAAGTTTTAGTTGTTAGTTTGAATTTGAAACATTGTAAACAATGATTGAAATCGTAATAGATTTGGTGATTAAATAATGGAGATTTGTTTATTTGCAAGTGTACTACCATTTACTATTGTTTATCATTGTGTTTCATTTTTGCATGTTTAGAATCCACTTCCTGAGTACTTAGTTTACTCAAACCTCCTCTGTCGTTCATACTACAGGAAGTAAGTATTGATTTAAGACTGCCATGGAGTGTTAGTAGATTGTCTATAGAGATTAGACATGGCATAGAGAATGCTGCAACACTCATGAGTACTTAATGGGAATTAAGTATAGGACAAACCCGTACTTAGAAAGATTACTTCATGGATTGAGATCACGAGTAATTCTAAGATGATAATATCCTCTATTCTTAAAATGGAAGTGCATCGAGTTTCTAGTTTTCGAGTCTGTTAAACTTTAGTTTATTCAAACGCTGTGCGTAAATGCCAGTTATAAAGGGTATGCTAGGTATGACATGATAAGTTGACTAGTTCTATGTATTCAAAGTTTATTTGTTCCTTTCGCCTAAAAGGGAAAGCGATATCAATGGGCCCCTCGATGATTAAATATTGACTTAAATGTACTAGGCCTAGCCGGGACTAAATTGATGTGTTCAATTCAGTAGTCCCATATAGTCAAATAATCGGAAATCGAGAAAAAAAATGTTGAACCTGGAGATTGATTAAAATCCATGTCTCAGGTTCATATGATATCAGTAGAACAAAGGAATAGTTGATCGCTTATCTAAGGGCTGACTCTAAGATATGATTCAGAGTTTGGCAGTTGCATTGGATGGCACTCTCAGCTTAGTTGATCGGAATAGGCTTAGACCAATTATAGTTGATGAATTGTCCAAGTGGGAGACTGTTGGAATTAATGTCCAAGTTCATAACTAATTGGTGAGACTATCGTCAAAAGTAGAGTCCTTTTTGGGTCGCCCTCGATGAACCGTAAAAGAGAAAATCTATTCGGAGTAACAAGGCATGGTTTGGTTTTTTGTGGTTATCCCACATCGCCCAGAAGGGTAAACCAAACCCTTTTGCTTTCCTTATAAATAGAAGGGTATGCCTTGGGTTTAATTACCAATCTCCTCATTCTATTTCCTACTCCTTATAAGAGTCTTTCGTGTATCGGGACCTTAGGAGTTTGAAAGAATAGTTTCTTTTGGTTCGTGGGTGTGAGCTATTAGAGGTACTCTCGTTTGGGTACTCGCCTCCAAGTTCGACCAAGGTGGTCCGCGTGTGAGAAATTCGATTTTCTCAAAGGTTAGTAATTTTCTTATTTCTTATTTATTTAATTATTTCTTTTAAGTTGCTTTTAGTAAATTAGGTTTAGATCCTTTAGGGTTTAGTTCCCTTCTTGCTCTAGATTATTATTTCCGCTGCGTATTAATCTAGTTAGGGAATAGAAATCCCAACAACTTACACACACCGTAAGCTACACCCTGAACTTACACTTGCTCTTTATAAGGTCCTAAACAAAATCCCCCGCCCCCGGCCTGTTACTAATCATGTAACACAATTTAAACCACACTTAGTCCCTTGTGAGACTTGATTTGAAGCCCTTCATTGGGGAGGAACACCTTAAATATACACTCCCTTTGGTGTGGTATGATTCTAGCTAGGATTTGTGGTTATAATATATTTAGTTAGCGTCTCATGAACTTACTTACGCATGAAATAACTGTATGACGAATAACTACGGAATAAGATATCTATGTTCTTCGTTTTTGTTTGTTGACGTAGGTCCAATAGTATGATTTTTTTTTTTTTTTTTTTTTTTTTTTTTTTTTTTTTTTTTTTTGTATTCGATCAAATCTGAACTAAAATTTACAATCACAGAATATTACATTTAGATTTAGAGTAAACTGCGAAAAATGTCCCTAAACTTTGAGAAAATTGCGAAAGTTGTCCTCGAAAAAAAAATTACGAAAAATGTCCCTAAACTTTCAATTTTCTGCTAGTTATGTCCTTTCCTCGTTACTGTAGTTGCAAATTTAGTTTTTGGACTAACGCTCGTTAGGAAATCTCGTTAAATGCCATGTGAAATGACTATTTTACCCTCGCCTACTAAAGGGACTTTTTTTGGCCGTGTGAAATAACTATTTTACCCTCGCCTACTAGGGACATTTTTTGCAGTTTACTATTCATTTTCTTTTTGACTTCCATCACCACCACCCTCTACCACCACACAACCATCACCACCACCCTCCACCATTTCAAAATTAATTTACAAAAAATAAATAGTAAACTGCAAAAAATGTCCCTTCAGTAGGCGAGGGTAAAATAGTCATTTCACACGGCATTTAATGAGATTTCCTAACGAGCGTTATTTCAAAAACTAAATTTGCAACTACAGTAACGCGGAAATGACATAACCACCACCCTCCACTCAAAGCCATTAACATCTCATACTAGATCGTTTACATAATCAATCAACCCGTTTGCTATCCAAAATGAGTAAAAACACTCTTAACCCAAACACCCCTTTAATTGCATAAAACTTTTATACATCTCCTTGACCCATTTTTCGGAAAGACAACTTCTATGACCCGACAATTAATGAAACTTTCCAAATTTACTTCTTATATCATTGGGCTCATTTTCATATAAAGACACTCACCGTTAGACACTTTGGAATAGTACTTTTAAAAATGGATGGGTTATGCATAAAACCCATTTCAACCCATTGACACTCCAAACCACTTAAAACACTTCATTTACCCACCATACTTAACCAACATCCATAACTTAACCTACTAAACTTGACTCATACACTCATGACCCGTTCACACTCCAAAATGGGTGAGAACCCGCTTGTACCAAACACCCCCTTAAACACCATTTTCACTACACACTTTTTACCCATAACACTTAACCACTACATAACCATTTGAGCACATACATAACTTGACAATTCTAATATATTGCAAAGTTGTTAGTATAAGGTCTTAACCCGTAGCTTTCCAAAATGGGTGAAATTGACAAATTGCTAAATACCACCTAACTACTACTAAATTCATAAACCATGAGACTTCTTGACATTCACCTAAACTTGTCCTACGACCCAACTTGAACAATGACCATAAATGACGACAAGACCGTTAAATAACAAAATGACCATATGGAATGAAATATACCCAAAACACGAAAAGACACTTCTCGGCTTCCAACTTCAACACGCTTGGTCCAAAAGAATACGGTCTTCTACTACAACTTCTTCTAGCATGAACTTCAACTACATATTCACTTAAATCTTATCCTTACCTTTGCTCGATTCTTCGGTACCTATCAAGAAAACATCACAATTAAACACGTAAGCGAAACGCTTAGTAAGTACATGGTATAACAAGCTAAACAACATATGATATAAATCATACCATATCCATAACTAGTCTAACCACTAGTTAAGCTAGCGATATAGGGGCACTTACCTCACGCCGACATAGTCGACCTAAACACGATCAACCCATAAGGTTGAACCTCATCCCATAGTTAACCCAACGACTAACTAAGCTAAGCCTAGTGATGGATCCATAACTAGCTAACGCACCCTATACCCTATCCTTCACCATTACCATGTAATTAAACATGATAAAGCTAACAAACATAAACCATTATCATACATAACATATGATAAAGCTAACAAACCATGTTATAACCATATACTTACCTTGATTCTCAATCACAATCACACTAACAATAGCTCCCCACTTCTTACTTGCTTCCTATATCACAATCATCTCAAAATTAGAGACTAATTAACTAACCAATCATGAATTATCAACCTTTAATCATTATGATCAAATATCATAACATGAACCCTAATTTCATAATTTAGGAAAAGTACTTACTTGTGACGGGGATTCGAAATTAAAGCTTCCTAGAGACTTGGTAACACTAGAAGATGATTAAAATGGCTCAAATCACTACTAGAAAAACAGCTATTCTTGACTCCAAATGCGAGTC
Source organism: Artemisia tridentata subsp. tridentata (assembly GCA_021014915.2). Classification (NCBI taxonomy): domain Eukaryota; kingdom Viridiplantae; phylum Streptophyta; class Magnoliopsida; order Asterales; family Asteraceae; genus Artemisia; species Artemisia tridentata. The sequence continues at coordinate 37,545,573 of CP139504.1, forward strand.
AAGAAGAGCCCTTATGACGCGCAAATGCGAGTCAAGGATGGACCCGTCATAAAGCTTCATGACTCGCATTTGTGCGTCATCCTTCTATGACTCGCACTTATGACCCACGTTTTATGACTCTCCTTTTTGCGTGTCATTACCCTTAAAATCATTTTGACTAACTTTTATGACACACTTTTATGACATATGTTTTTGCGAGTCGTTACCTTAAAATCATTTTTTTTTTCTGTTTTTTAAAACCTGATTATATACATAATTACTGACAATAAACCTGATAATTGTACAAAATTAACGCATTTCATATATATCAAAACCATGCGTTACCAATTCATTACATAACAATTCATGTCAAAATATATACCGATAATTAGTTAAAGTTACTACAATGTACGATTTCTACCTAAAAATGAAATTCGACACATAAATTGCCCATTCTTCTCGAATATCGTCGAAATTCGCATCCGTGTACTCATTGCTATCACCACCAATCTAGTCAAATAAAACAACATTTTAGAAACAGTTAATTACTACTTAAACTACTTAAAACAGTTAACTACTTACATTGTCATTTTCGAGAGCCCGAACTCCATGTTTAACTATTTCCTTCATAAACTTCAACACGAAGTACCCACATTCGGTGCATCCGGGCTGACTTGGACACTACACAAGAAACACAAATTGTATATGATATGCAACTACAGTTGATTAACAAGAATGGTCTGCACAGGGTATATGGGCTTATTTGCAGATCAGTTATAAGCTGATTAATAAGGTGAAACTCAAATACCAGATTATGCACCAAAAGACCCCTACCTAACCGACCTATATTCCAAAAAATAGGACCTAAAGCAGATACGATATGCCAATTTTGATCCTAGATCAGCAGTGCAGATAACTAATTGCTGCAAAACAATCTGTGGTAGCAGATAAGGAATTTGGCGCAAAATTTGAGCAAGACTACTCCACAGCAGACCAACTCATAGGAACTCACTTAAGCACCATTGAACTAACTAGCAAAGCCAAAATGAACTCTGTTAATACAAATAGCTTCTCAAAAACGTATTTATATTCTTTGATCTTTTCTTAGTTTTGTTAATGACAAATAAAAGGAATATCTTTTAGCAAATAATAAATACTAGCTTAAGTCTCTTGAGTAAACATTTTACACTTCACATAATAACCAAGAATTACAAGTTTGCTTATTTAGTAACTTGTTTCCTTAAAAGGAAACTTTAATTCTAAAATCATTCCATGACATCATTGCACACATCACATATAATATCTTTGATATATCTTGTTTAGATTTACAAGTTACATAGTTGACATTTGAGGATCTTGGATGATTTGGTAAGATATGGTAAGATACAACAAATCCTTAGTTGTCACATCCCACGGATCCAAGTTCAATGAAGGACGGATCCCTTCTGAGGGATCCGTGGGATTCGTGAGCTGAAGATCAGCTTGCCTATAAATAGCAAGCTGATCATTTGGCTTTCTCATCACTCATATAGCTTTAACACACATATTCATTCAGTACATATCTTACTAACATCATTCATAGTTGCATTTCACTTTGATCTTTCATTTTGTAGAAAAGAGATCAAGCATTCAAGGATCTACAGAACCGTAATCCTTTAGTTGCATTACTGTGTGATATTGTAGTTTGTTTCACACATCATATCTATCGTTTGTAATCAGTGAGTGTGGTTAGTGCTTTAGTCCTTAAAGCACAAAGAGTGTAGGGAGTGGTTGTACCCTTGTAAAGAACTCGACATCTAGCTTAGTGTCGGTAAAGTAAATAGGCGACGTCAGGTTGGTTCTACCTTGTGAAAGAACTCGGTGTTTAGCTTAGTACCGGAAAAAGAAGTAAGCGACGTGTAAAGGTTTTCTCCGCCTAGGAAAGGAGTTTGTTTCTTAGTGAAAGATAAACTCTCGAGTTGGAAACTCGGGGAGTGGAGTAGGGCAAGGAATAGAGTTCTTGTAGCCGAACCACTATAAACAACAGTGTCATGTGGTTTGATCTTTCCTCTCTTTATCTTTTGCTTACATTGTGTGATTATTTATTTGTGATTGTTTCCTTTGAATTAACATATAGTAACTGATGAAGCGAAAAGTGTACCGCTTTTAGGGGGTCATTTAAGCCCTAAATCATATTTATTTGATCAAATATTGCCCTAAATCGTTCCTTTTGTCATTTTAGGTACTTTGGAGAAGAAATCTGGAAAAGGAAGCATTTTGGACGTTTTTGGAGCATAAAAGTGAGGAAAACGACAAAGTCTCAAAATCGGCTGAAAAGTACCTTTGACGGCGTCAGGAATTTCCCCAGACGGCGTCATGGCTTGGCCAAAGAGGTGGATATGAAAATTACTCATGATAAGCCAGAGAATTTTGCATGAAAAATCTGACGGCGTCACCCTTTGAAGTGATCAAGGCCATCACGGTTTAAATTAAAGAGGGACGGCGTCAAGGCTGATTCTGACGGCGTCAAGCTGTGATAAGCCAGAGCGGATTTTGGAGGTCTAAAGAGGGACGGCCTCAGGAAGGCCATCCGGGAACCCTAAAAGCGGCGAGGTGACGGCGTCAAGGTCTATAACGTGACGCCGTCAACCCTTAAACTCTATATATAGTTTTGCAATTTTTTGTCATTAGTGTGGAACTTATTGTGTTTAACTTTGGAGGAGAAACCCTAGGACGAATTTCTGCCATTTTTAAGGGTTTTCATACCCTTGGATCTCCCATGTTTAATTGAAGATAAGTAATCGTTTAATCATTCAATATGTCTATGTGTTGTTTGATTATATCTCGTTCTTGTCTTTTGATTAACATGCTAGGCTAGATTTATCTTGTGTTTGCTTAGATCTAATGAAACCTAGCTATTGATTATTGGTTATTAGTGTGTTATTAGTTGTATTGGATGATTGTTCATCGATGTTAGGCTTAAGAAAACTGGCTAACTTCCTATTCGGTAACTTGCTTGAACGTCTTAAGAAACATGAACCAATGCGTACTAAGGTTTTTATGGTTGTATTTAATGCATGAGCGAATTCTAGTGATCCCATGTTAGGAGCTTCCTAGCCGGCTCGACATAGGAGTGAAGTAGGAGCTTATAGAGTTGGGGAAGTACGTACGCCACCCCACGATTGGTATTAAGGAATACACCCGTCATCCACGCAATTAATACACACTAATCAACCGGTAAAAGATAGTTAGGGAGTAAGGAAATCTAAGTAAACACATTTCTCTCCATATAAGTTTCACCACACTCTTTTCATTTTCAGTATTTTATTTTATTTGCATTTGTAGTTATTTGGGTTAGTTGACTAGCAACTAATTCCGCCCACTCCTTCAAACCCGAGATTTTACTTGCTTTCATAAAAAAATATAAAAACATAAAAAGAATCTTCTCTCACTCTTAGACCTATTAGAGTAGTTTTTCATACCTAACGAACACTATTCCCTGTGGAGAACGATCAATCCCCCGTACTTACCACTACACTATACTACATCGGTCAGGTACACTGCCTGGTGGGGTTGTAAGCCTCTTGAGATCCCTCGAGAGGTAAAACCTGTTGTAAGGTTGCAAAACCACGCATCAAGTTTTTGGCGCCGTTGCCGGGGAATAGTTATTGTTTAGGTTGAATTTTTTATTTTATAGGTCTACTCACTAGATTCCTTTCTAGTGAGATTTTTATTTTATTTTTCTAGGTTTTCTTTAGTCTATCTTTTTTTCTTCGTTTCTTTGTTCGTAACCATTACCATTCGACATCATGGAAGATGGTAATATCCTTGATCCCAACAACCAACCACCACAACCTCCTAGAGCCCGTGCCTTAGGAGACTACTCCCGTCCTAGCCACCATGGCTATCGAAACACCATTGAGCTCACTCAAGGAGCCAATGTCACTCCCTTGCGATCCGACACCATCCGGTTGGTGCAAAGCGGATGCGCATTCCATGGACTTCGTTCCGAAGATCCTAATCAACATCTCAAGGACTTTCTCAAAATCGTTGATTCTATAGACCTTGATGTTGCCACTCGAGAGACGACCCGACTGCGTCTCTTTCAATTCTCTTTGCGGGACCAAGCTAGTCAATGGCTAGAGCGTCTACCCGCAGGATCCATCACCTCTTGGGATGATCTCACCACTCGTTTCCTTGCTCAGTTTTTCCCACCGGGAAGAACTACCAAGCTAAGGAATGATATCTTGATGTTCCAACAATGTCAAGGCGAAACCCTCTACGAGGCATGGACTCGATTCAAGGACTTACTCCAAAAAGTCCCTCACCATGGCTTAGAACTTTGGCTCCAAGTCCAAATCTTCTATGACCATACCAATCTCTCCACGAGGCAAACCATTGACCAAGCGGCCGGTGGTAAGCTACGTGATCTAAGTGCGGAACAATCATGGGCTCTCCTAGAAGATCTTGCTCTTTATGACAACGAAAGTTGGAGTGATCCCAGTGATTTGAATAAAACGGTCAAGGCAATATCTTTGCCTTCGAATAATTCAAGCACTTCCGACCGTAGGATCATAGAACTTGAAGACCAAGTCAAGTTTCTCATGAAATCCTACGAGGCTCCTAAACCTTCAAGCCAAGTGAACAAAATCACTTCTTCATGTGAATTATGTAGTGGTCCCCATGATACTCGTGATTGCATGGAACTCCCCGAACAAGCTTTTGCGGACTACGCATCCTCGCGTACCGACGGAGCGGGAGATAAGTGGTACACTTTCAAACCCGAGCCAAACCCCTACGGTGATTCATACAACCCCTCATGGAAAAATCACCCAAACCTTAGGTGGAAACAAAACCAAAACGCACCACAACCCAATTCTTCCAACCCACCTAATCGTTTCCAATCAAGCGGTTCCAACTCGAACCGTACTTTCAACAACAATCCTTCCAGCAATGGTAGTACCAATAACTTTGAAGGATTGATGTCCCAATTTATGGCATCTCAAGAAGCTCGTTTGGCCAAGTTTGAAGCCGATTTCAAACAAAAACAAAGCGAGATGACCAATAAGATTGACACTTTGTTGAAAGCCCTCAATGACCGAGAAATGGGAGCACTCCCTAGCAACACGGTCAAGAACCCGAAACCAAACGTCAACGCCATTTCATCGGTTTCGTCTCCTAGTTCTTGTCCACAATATTATTCGGTCAATTCCATGAGCTCGTGTTTCAAACAAACCCAAGTCGTTCAAAATGACCAAGAAGTTATGATATCCAAATTGGTCAACAACGTAGTTGAAACACCTCCCACTCAAAACCTTGACAATGAATTCAAGGAGCTCCACCTTGAAAGTCCGGTTATTGATGTGTTGGATGAGAAGAAGCTCAAATTAGGCGAAAAAGGGACCGCCTTTGTTCAAAACAAGCTACCTAAGAAGTTAGATGATCCGGGCTTATTTGTTCTACCTTGCAAGATCGGTAATTCGGAGGCTTATGACACATTAGCCGATCTTGGATCAAGCCTTAACCTACTTCCGTTACCTCTCTACACCTCTCTAAAACCAGGGAAACTTGAAGAAACCGAGGTTATAATAGGCTTAGCGGATGGAAGTGTTGCTTACCCGGTTGGAGTAGTCAAAGACGTGTTAGTACACATAGGAAAACTTACCATTTTAGCCGATTTCCACGTCCTTGATATGGTTAGCGACCCTACATGCCCCTTGTTAATAGGTAGAGGATTTTTGGCAACCGCTAGTGCTATGATTGATTGTAAGGAATCTAAGATAGCGGTAGGAGAAGGTGATACTTGGTCAGTCTATGATGTGAAGAAACATGCCTATGATACTAGTGATGAACCAACACCCCATTGGTTAGAATTAAATAGGAGACCATCTAGATATGGACCTTGGATCGATAGAGACTTCATAGGACCCCAACGCCCATTTTACCTAGAAGAGGAATTTGTAAACCGAACACATACGGTAGAACAACTCTTGGCTAGGGACACCGAATTGGATCCATTTGAAGACCCTCTAGTTTTTAGGAAGATGATTGATTTCCTAGGAGTTTTGCCAATTAACCTAGGAATGAATAAGTGGACTCGTGAGGACGATGATAATAAGTGGGATTGGGACAAACCACCCAAAGATGGAGATGGGTCATGGCATATGAAGATGACATTGTATGACCCGGATGGAGAGAAGTTTGAAAAGATATATTGTACTAAGCGGACCAATAGGAAACTTCAATCCAAGCTTAACCCTAAAGACGTCCTCGATGACGAACTCACTTACATAGGGTAGAAGGACTTTGAGTCTAGCTACAAGACTCGTTAATAAAGAAAAGCGCTTCTTGGGAGGCAACCCAAGCTTTATTTGCTTTGTGTGTTTATTTATTTGTTTGTTTGATTTTATTTGTTTCCGTATGTATGTTTAATTTTTATTATTATTGATTCATGTTAAAAACTAAATTGTGAAAATGCTTTATCTTGTTTTTAACTTCGTCTTAACTACATATAAAGGTATTTTGCAAAAGTTAAGTGTAAGGGAAATCCCAATTGGTTTATTAGAACAAATGAACATGAATCGTAATAATAATAAATTAACATACATATTCGTATTTGTTTGAGTCAAATGCTTGTATCGAGTCGTAATGATATTTTGCAGGAATTCCAGGAAGTAAGGTATAGGTTTTTCCAGAAATTTTCCGGAAACTTAACATGAGAATTCTGTCAGATCATTTCTGACGGCGTCAGGGTTTACAACCTGACGGCGTCAGGTTTTAATTTTCAGAAATTTTTGAAAGTTTTGTTTTCATAAAAAGTTTTTATTAAATCTCTAACTTATAATCTCCCGGAATCTGCAAAATTATCATTCCACAAGCATTATATCCTTATGTATAGAATTTATCCCGCCGATGTTATGCAGGTTTTCGTGTTTGTTTTCTCAGGTTTAACAGGTTATTTTGGACAAGGAAATGTATGTGGAATCAAGCTTTTGGCGATGCATTAGTCTTGGAGCTTCTACATTCTTTTGGAAGAAGATCTAACCATGTTACTTCTTTATCCACCAAACGAATCAGGGGAGTATTTGATTTCATTCTTTTACCTTAGTACTTTTACATTTGTTATTTGAACATTGGGGACAATGTTCATCTTAAGTGTAAGGGGGGGTAAAAATACGATACTTTAGAGAATACAATTGCACTTGATTTTTGTTTATTTAATAGTGGATGTGTAATAAAACTGAGAGAAATACCTGTTAGGGCAATTTTAGTGCCAAATTTAAAATTTCTTACAACATTTAGGAGTGAAACTTTGATCTTAATGAGCGTCTCACGGATAGGAGTTATATGACTAGCACAAAACCGTACCACTAAAAAATTTTCCACCCCCAAATATGTGAGGTTCGCCCCTAGAATTGGTAGGAAAAGCATTTATGCTATGATGTGTGTACCGGTAGCACTTAGATTCTAGAACTTGCGTTAGGACCATTCCGAGGCCACAAGTGAGACTACATTCGTGTAGTTAGATTTACTACATGATAAGAGGCATTAGGATTAACCCATTGTTTTACACCTGTGTTTTTGTTATAATTACATTGGCTACATTGGTCAAGTAATTCTCCCACACCCTTTGCGTTGTACTCATTTTTAGTACACGATACCCCTAGTACACCCCTCAGAGCCTATCTTTTCGTTTCGACCTTTAAGTATTTTACTTAAAGGAAGAATTTGTTACACCCCACTTAAATGTACACCAAAATCGCCTTAGCCTACCTTGTATGCACTCATCTTTAGTGCATTATTGTGACAACATTTGTTTAAACCCAAGTTAATTATCTAATTGATTACATGGTTGCTAAGTCGAGTCATATCCTAGTACATATTGTTTTGGGACGATTGGGACTCATGGGTAAAGTACTAGTGTAATGGAGTAATGGGGAAGATCATCATTTATTACCCCCATATGTGCTAAATATTTTAAAAGTACTCCAAGTTTTTCGATTATCTTAATTCGAGTCATTAGAATAGTATTTGTAAAGTTATGTAAAAGTTCAAGTGTAAGGGGAATGCAACGCCCCTATGATGTATTATTTTGGATGGTAGGGCAAGAGTGTATGAAAAAAAAAAAAAATCAAAAAATCAAGAAAAATACAAAAAAATGAGAAAAAGAAAAGTAGAAAAAACATACGGACTACCATCCCGTTTCATTTTATGTTTATTTTATGTTTTTGTTATTTTGTTTTTAGCTTAAGATTGAGTCGAGTCTTGGCTTAGCAACATTGTATAGTACATGTAATTAATCAAGATCTTTAACTCGCCACCAGTAAAATATCCCTTATCCAACAAAACCGTGTTTATCATATCCCTACACCTCAAGTTATAACCCGTTTAAAAGCCCTCTTTGATAGTTTATCTTAGGTGCTTACGCCTAGTGGAGGAGGTTTTTGATCCTTGCCCAAGCCTATGGTAATCTATTTGCTATGACAGGTAGTGAGAGATATTATCCGTTTTCATTTACGAGATTTATTTTTGATGACACTTGAGAGATGTGAGTATCTAAACACTACTTGTGAGGTGCTAGTGTGTAATCTCCATGCTTATTATGATTAAAGTGGAACGACTAATTGTTGTAATTACTTTTATATTAGTGTTAAATGACCCCTAACTTGTATTTTGATTAGAATAAAAGCGCATTTGCTTGAGGACAACCAAATCTCAAGTGTAAGGGTATTTGATGAAGCGAAAAGTGTACCGCTTTTAGGGGGTCATTTAAGCCCTAAATCGTATTTATTTGATCAAATATTGCCCTAAATCGTTCCTTTTGTCATTTTAGGTACTTTGGAGAAGAAATCTGGAAAAGGAAGCATTTTGGACGTTTTTGGAGCATAAAAGTGAAGAAAACGACAAAGTCTCAAAATCGGCTGAAAAGTACCTTTGACGGCGTCAGGAATTTCCCCAGACGGCGTCATGGCTTGGCCAAAGAGGTGGATATGAAAATTACTCATGATAAGCCAGAGAATTTTTCATGAAAAATCTGACGGCGTCACCCTTTGAAGTGATCAAGGCCATCACGGTTTAAATTAAAGAGGGACGGCGTCAAGGCTGATTCTGACGGCGTCAAGCTGTGATAAGCCAGAGCGGATTTTGGAGGTCTAAAGAGGGACGGCGTCAGGAAGGCCATCCGGGAACCCTAAAAGCGGCGAGGTGACGGCGTCAAGGTCTATAACGTGACGCCGTCAGCCCTTAAACTCTATATATAGTTTTGCAATTTTTTGTCATTAGTGTGGAACTTATTGTGTTTAACTTTGGAGGAGAAACCCTAGGACGAATTTCTGCCATTTTTAAGGGTTTTCATACCCTTGGATCTCCCATGTTTAATTGAAGATAAGTAATCGTTTAATCATTCAATATGTCTATGTGTTGTTTGATTATATCTCGTTCTTGTCTTTTGATTAACATGCTAGGCTAGATTTATCTTGTGTTTGCTTAGATCTAATGAAACCTAGCTATTGATTATTGGTTATTAGTGTGTTATTAGTTGTATTGGATGATTGTTCATCGATGTTAGGCTTAAGAAAACTGGCTAACTTCCTATTCGGTAACTTGTTTGAACGTCTTAAGAAACATGAACCAATGCGTACTAAGGTTTTTATGGTTGTATTTAATGCATGAGCGAATTCTAGTGATCCCATGTTAGGAGCTTCCTAGCCGGCTCGACATAGGAGTGAAGTAGGAGCTTATAGAGTTGGGGAAGTACGTACGCCACCCCACGATTGGTATTAAGGAATACACCCGTCATCCACGCAATTAATACACACTAATCAACCGGTAAAAGATAGTTAGGGAGTAAGAAAATCTAAGTAAACACATTTCTCTCCATATAAGTTTCACCACACTCTTTTCGTTTTCAGTATTTTATTTTATTTGCATTTGTAGTTATTTGGGTTAGTTGACTAGCAACTAATTCCGCCCACTCCTTCAAACCCGAGATTTTACTTGCTTTCATAAAAAAATATAAAAACATAAAAAGAATCTTCTCTCACCCTTAGACCTATTAGAGTAGTTTTTCATACCTAACGAACACTATTCCCTGTGGAGAACGATCAATCCCCCGTACTTACCACTACACTATACTACATCGGTCAGGTACACTGCCTGGTGGGGTTGTAAGCCTCTTGAGATCCCTCGAGAGGTAAAACCTGTTGTAAGGTTGCAAAACTACGCATCAGTAACAAAGCAAATAAACTTTAAAAACGGTAAAAACTATTCAACCCCCCTTCTAGTTTTCCACAATTGGCATCAGGAGCTACGTTACTTAAGATCTTTAAAATATATTGTATTTTAAAACTTAAAACGATCCATGGATTTTGAAAACTTTAAAGAAGGGCAATCTATGCAGAGACCACCTCTATTTGAACCAAATTGTTTTATTTATTGGAAAAATCGCTTTGAGACTTATGTAAAGTCAAAGGATATAGATCTATGGTATATTATAGTTGATGGTGATTACAAACCTATTAGTAATAATATTTCGGGTGGTCGGGATGAAGGAGCTTCTCTTACTCGTCACAGTGATGAGCAAAAGAAACTAATTGCCAAAAATAATGAAGCCAAAATGATGCTTTATAATGCCTTACCTAAGAAAGAATATGAAAGAGTTTTTATGTGTAAAACGGCTAAGGATATTTGGCAATCTCTTATTATCACACATCAAGGGAACTCACAAGTAAAAGATAACAAAATTGATCTTCTTGTCCAACAATACGAACAATTTGTTATCTCTGAAGATGAGACCATTGATAGTGCGTTTGCTAAGTTCAATACTATTATTACATCACTTAAAGCACTTGATGAATCTTTTTCTAGTAAGAATTTTGTCAGGAAATTTCTAAGAGCACTCCATCCAAAATGGAGAGCAAAGGTGACAGCTATTGAAGAATCTAAGGATCTCTCAAGCATGACACTGGATGAGCTCATAGGAAACCTAAAAGTTCACGAAATGATTATGGAAAAAGACTCGGAAATTGTCAAAGGCAAAAAGGAGAAGATTAAGTCTATTGCCTTGAAAGCCAAAGTCGAGTCAAGTGATGATGATGAGTCTTGTTCAAACAGTGATGATGAAGAGTATGCCATGGCCGTGAGGGATTTCAAGAAATTCTTCAGGAGACGAGGAAAGTTTGTAAAACCACCTCGTGATGAAAAGAAATCCTCTCGGAAAGATCGTGATGATAAGAAAGGTAAGGTTGATAGGAAATGCTATAGGTGTGGTGACTCCAGTCACTTAATAGGAGAATGTCCAAAGCCTCCAAAGACCAAGTCTCAAAGAGCCTTCGTTAGTGGAGCTTGGACCGATAGTGAAGGAGATGATGATGATGAGCCTAAGAACAACGAAATTGCACTTATGGCTAATGACACAGAAGAGGTACATTCTGATTCATACTCCTCTATAGATGACGAAACCTTAGAAGTAGAATATAACAAACTGTGTGACGTCACTTTAAAAATCATAAACAAAAAGAAATTTTTGAAAACAAAGACAACACTTTTAGAAAATGAAGTATTTTGGCTTAAAGAAAAAGCAATACGAATTGAAAAAGGTAAAGATAGTAAAGAAACGTGTGTGTCTTGTCAAGAACTAAAACTTGAACTAGAAACCTTAAGAACCACACAGGAAGATTTAATCAAACAAAATTCAAAGTTTAAAAGGTTTGATAAAAACATAAGTTGTGCAGATGAAATAATGAAAATGCAAAAACTACCTCATGATAAAACAGGACTAGGCTTTATGAAACTAGGAACCTTAAGTGATCATAAGGAACAGACTGTGAATAAAACTGATTCAACCAAGTTGGACACTCACGGATCCGACGGATCCAAAAATTTGGATCCGCCAGGTGTATCCAAAGGATCCGCGAGTACAGAAGTTGAACAGAAGGTTCACAAAGTCGACCGTTCCGAGTTTGTTAAAGTTACTAAGAAACCTAACAGTAGTATAACCAATAATAAACACAAACCAGCAGTATCTTTAAGAAGAGGACAAGCTAGAAATGAATATAGAGTTAAAACGGATCAACAGAGACCTCAAATGAATTTTCCCAAACACCCCTTTCCAAAGAGTATAGTTAATCCACAACACACTTATCAAAATAATTGGAACCAAAACATGCCTAGAAACTTTCATGGTCCTAGTTATATGTCGTGGAACAATTGTCCACCATTTACATACATAAACCATGATAATGTCATGTTTAACCCAAACGGACCCATGAGATATTGGGGACCAAATGCTTGAGTCTTTTATGAACTTAGGTATGCTTGAAAGTTGATCTTGAACCTGATGAGTGGATCAAAGATAGTGGGTGCTCAAGACACATGACGGGAAACAAAAATCTTTTCTCAACCTACCAAGTGTATGACGGAGGTAATGTCACATTCGGTAGCAAGCTTAAAAGTAAAATCATCGGAAAAGGTACAATCTCTCATGACTCTCTATCTATTGATGATGTTGCTCATGTAGATAATTTAGGATTTAATTTACTTAGTATAAGTCAATTGTGCCGCAAAAAGTATAACATCCTTTTCAGTGAAAATGGAAGTAAAATACTTAAAGATGGCATAACCGTAGGAAAAGGTGTTTTAAAGAATAATGTCTATGTTATGAAATTAGATAAAACACCTAAAGATAAGTTATGTCTTACCTCCTTGGATGAAAACTCAACTCTATGGCATCGACGCTTAGGTCATGCTAATATGAGGCTTATTCAATCTTTGTCATCCAAAGAACTCGTTAGGAACCTACCCAAGTTGAAATATGACCAACACTTTTGTGATGCTTGCAAAACTGGGAAACAAGTACATAATAGCCATAAGGCTAAAAACATGGTATCTACATCTAGATGCCTAGAATTATTACATATGGATTTGTTTGGCCCGTCGGCTATACAAAGTTATGGAGGAAATTTTTACACTTTAGTCATAGTAGATGATTACTCTAGATATACATGGACAAAGTTTTTGAAAACTAAAAATGAGGCATTCGATAAATTTCAAATTCTAACCAAGAAAATTCAAAATCAAATAGGAAGTAATATAGTATCTATTAGAACTGACCATGGTCGAGAATTTGACAATGAAATCCAATTTGGGAATTTTTGTGATAATAATGAAATAACTCATAATTTCTCGGCTCCTCGTACACCTCAATCTAATGGTGTAGTAGAACGTAAAAAATAGAACAATTCAAGAAATGAGTAGAACTATGTTAAATGAACAAAACATACCACAAAAGTTTTGGTGTCACGCTGTAGATACTTCCACATATATCCTAAATAGAGTTTTAATTAGACAATTTTTAAATAAAACTCCTTATGAAATTTATCGAGGCAAAAAGCCTACATTAGGATATTTTAGAGTTTTTGAAAGCAAGTGCTTCATTTTAAACACAAAGGATTATCTCACTAAGTTCGACCCAAAGTCGTATGAAGGTGTATTTCTTGGGTACTCACAAAACAGTAAAGCATACATTGTATTAAACAAGGAAACATCAAGAGTCGAGGAATCGTTGAACGTAACATTCAACGAAAGTCCACCTCCCTCTAAGACATCACCTTTGGTAGATGATGACTTAGTTGAAAGTCAAATGGTTAATGATATAGAAAACATTGAAAATGACAATGAACCCGTAAAAGGAGAAATAGTCAATATTAAAGAAACTAAAAGTCATCCATTAGAAAACGTCATAGGAAAACTTAATGAAAGAACATTAAGATCCAAAGCTCAAAATGAAAGTAATTATTTTTGTTTTATTTCAACTGTTGAACCTAAAAATATAGACGAGGCAATAAAAGATGAATCTTGGGTAATTGCTATGCAAGAAGAACTAAATCAATTTATTAGAAATGATGTTTGGACATTGGTTCCTCCACCTAAAAACCAAACCATAATAGGCACCAAATGGGTCTTTAGAAATAAAATGGATGAAAATGGTATTGTATCTAGAAATAAAGCTAGGCTAGTAGCTCAAGGTTACAATCAACAAGAAGGTATAGATTACGATGAAACCTTTGCACCCGTAGCTAGACTTGAGTCTATTAGAATATTACTTGCATATGCATGTGCACATGATTTTAAGTTATTTCAAATGGATGTCAAAAGTGCTTTCTTAAATGGTTTTATAAATGAAGAAGTATATGTTGCACAACCTCCCGGCTTTGCCGACTTTGAAAAACCAAATTATGTTTTCAAACTTAAGAAAGCTTTATACGGACTTAAGCAAGCACCAAAGGCTTGGTATGATCGACTTAAGACTTTCCTAGTTGACCATAAGTATACCATGGGCCTAGTAGATAATACTCTCTTCACCAAGAAAAAGGGATCGCATATTATCATAGTCCAGATATATGTGGATGACATTATATTCGGTTCAACTTGTCAAGAGTTATGCGACGATTTCTCAAAAATCATGCATGACGAGTTTGAAATGAGTATGATGGGGGAACTTAACTTTTTCTTAGGTCTCCAAATTAAACAATTAGAAGATGGGATATTCTTCAACCAATCAAAGTATATCAAAGATATGCTTAAGAAGTTTGGTCTTGAAGACTCAAAACCCATGATAACATCCATGTCCTCCGAAACCAAACTCACTAAGGATGAAGAAAATGAATCCGTAGATAGCACTAAATATAGAGGAATGATTGGTAGTTTACTCTATCTTACGGCTAGTAGGCCTGACATTATGTTTAGTGTTTGTCTATGTGCACGTTTTTAAGAAGATCCAAAAATATCCCATCTTGAAGCTGTTAAAAGGATATTTAGGTACATCAAAGGTACTACACACTTAGGATTATGGTATCCCAAAGGAACGGGTGTAGAAACCATAGTGTATACTGACTCAGATCATGCAGGTGACTATGTTGATAGGAAAAGTACTAGCGGTATTTGTACTTTTGTAGGATATTGTCTCACATCATGGTTCGCTAAGAAACAAACTGCCCTCGCAATCTCAACAACAGAGGCAGAGTATGTGTCTGCAGGAAAGGCGTGTCAACAAGCACTGTGGATGAAACAAGCTCTCGTCGACTATGGAATTGAACTCAACAACATTCCCATTCTTTGCGACAACAAAGGTGCTATCGATCTAAGCAAAAATCCAGTCCAACACGCTAGAACCAAACATATTGAAATACGCCATCACTTCCTTCGCGAAAATGTACAGAAGGGAATCATCTCAATTGAGAAAGTTTCCTCAGAGGACAACATTGCCGATATTCTCACAAAACCACTTAAACGAGAACCTTTCAACTATCTTAGACTTGGATTAGGATTAATGGAACCTAGTGATTAGGTAAAACATTAGTATAAACATTAGTTTACTCACACATGACACTAAACCAAAACATGTGTTCTGATCCGCGGATCCAATCGATAACAAGGACGGATCCTTTGTTTTGGATCCGCCGGATCCGTCGCATGCAGAGTCCAGTTTATTATTAAATAAACAAGAATAAGTACTATTCATTCCTCACTCCAAAACATATCACCTTACTGTATTCGACACACACTTAATCTCCATCACAATTTAGACCATTTTCTTCCACAAATTTGTGCTTCTAACACCACTGTAAGTATTCTTATCATATTTATACTCCTGATCTGCGTCTAGGATTTCCATTTCATGCACAAAACCAAAACTTGGGGTATATTCATAATTCTTGAAAAATCATGAAGCATATTTACTGCATTATACTTAAAAACATGTTTTTCTTAGTTAGGAATTGCATCTCATAGAACATTGTCTTAAATTAACAAAAACCCCATGAAATTTTTTTACTAAAATCTTCTAACGACTAGGTAAAATGATCTTTTTGAACATTGTTCATACAAATGCAAAAACGTTATCTTTTAGACTTCACTTGCATAATGTCTCTTGAATGCTAAAGGGAATACATAATTAATATGTATTTTCGGGTACATTCAACCGTAGCTACATTGAAATAGGAGCGTTTGGGTTATCTCTTGTTTATAAACAAAACTTGCATAAACTAATCTTTCTTGCATCAAAAGGAGTCGAGATAACCGCACCTCCACATTGTCCCCATGTAGGCACACACTAGGAATTTTACACTTACTTTGATCATTTTAACTAAAACTATGTAACTTTTGTACTTAGGAAAATCATGCCTCCCGCAACCAACTACGATCACAAAAGAACCATTAACTACTTACCCGAAGTCCACAAAACCAAAGGTCTAACCAATGCCCAAATCGAAATTTTCAAAGCCTTAGAGAAAAAGTATGTCCATGAGGGTAGAGTCGTAGATTCATCGTTCTATGAAGGAACACAACTTAGGGAACACTTAGCCGCGATTCGATTTGATTCTCTTTTAGATATAGATGAACCAATTATTCCTAGGTTCATACTTGAGTTCTATGCTAGTGTAGGTCTTAGTTCAAGTGACCAAGGTTACTTAAGTCTTCATTTTACTCTAAATGGAAATCTTGTCAACATGCCTCTTGATCAATTTGGTGAGGTCTTAGGCATTCCAAACCAAGGGACATGTATTTACTCGGACAAATGGTCCTTAACAATCTTAGAATCCAATCTCGATAGGACGGCACCATATGTCACTCCTCTCGAATCAAAAGAAGTGATTAGGGAACATCTCTTCATTCCTAAGAACAACCCCACAAGAATGGATCGTGGTCGCGAAGTTGCTAGAGATCCATTTGCAATGGAGCTAAATGAACTCAAACCCGAATTCAAGAAAATGGAGGATGTCTTAAGGGCTAATGTGATGTGCACCATAGGAAACCGTGATCACATCAATGCTTGTTTGTGTCATATGATGTACAACATCTCTACTCGTCAACCCTTCAATCTTGCTTATTATGTTGCCAAAAGAATGTGTGACATTCCGGTTCAAAGCAAGATTGCAATGCCTTATGGTATGCTCTTAACCCGACTCTATAGAGCCTTTGCACCCACTCGTCCAAACCATTTAGGCTTTGTTCCGGATTACAATGAAATTGAACATACCTTCATTCCTTTGAGCGACTTTAGGGTTAGTGTTGATAAAGGTAAACGTCCTCGTGTACCAACATCATCCTCATCATCTTCAATGAGTGAAGATGATGGTCTGCCAAATTCTAGGATTCCTCCACCTGAATACTTGAGCCATCTTCCTCCAATTCAAAATGAATCCGCTGAGTATCGAAACATCAAAGGAATGGTGAAGAATCTTGGTCGTTGGATGATGAAATTGCACAAGGGTATGAAGAAGTTGAAGAAGAAGCTTAGTTGATGGAGTGTTTGGTTTTGAACAATGTTGGATATTGTGATGTTAAACTTCTATGTGTCTCGACTTTATCTGATAATACTTGTTATGTATGTGTAATAACTAACATTTGCAGGTAGATAACCATCATGGTTATCAATTTTCCGGGTTATAGCCTATGTTTGGCATAACACCTAAAACGGTAAGTTTCTAAGAACGGATTAAACTATGAACAATCGTGTGTTAATGTTATCATATTTAGTTGTTTTGCTATACATATTAGATGTTAAGTAAAGTCTAGGTGAATTTTCGGGTTTTCATCGAAAAACGAGAAATATGACATATGTTCTGTTTAGTTTTTAAGTTTTAGGCATGCGGATCCGGCGGATCCCAAACCAGGGCTCCGCCAAGGCTTATCGTTGGATCCGTCATCCGCCCACTTGCGGATTAGGCGGATCCCTAACTATGGTTCCGCCTTTGATTCAACTTGGATCCGCAGGTTCCCCAGTAAAATTCTAAAACTTTTTCGACTTATCCCGATTCTTAAATCTTAGTGTTTAGTATCATTTAGGATTCATTCACTGATCATAATTCATCTTAGAATCATTTAGGAATTCTTAGAAACTTAGGATCAAAATTTCCCACCAAAATTTAAATTTTTGAATTTTAGGTGTGAATTACCAAACTGATACAAAGAAGGAACCCTTTTTAGGGATCCGTCAAATCCGAGGAAATATCAAATCATAAGATTTTCCACTATCTCCTTGTATTTACTGCAAATCCACAACACATTACTCAACCAAAGCTCAATGGATTGACTTCCTTGATATGACCTGCACAAATTTTTGTTCCAAATCATTAGAAACCAACATTCTCTATTGGATTCACATCAAATCCAAACACACAGACTCACAAACCTTCTGTCTATAAATTAGCACTTTAGGATCTTCAATTCACATCACAACCATTTCTTCTCCTGTACATTTTAGCTATTATACTTCACCAAAAAGTCTCAATGACAAAGTCAAACAACTCCTCCACATCTGATGAACTCAAATAAGTACATTTTATTACTATCATTTATCCTATTAATTTGACTTGTTTTACTATATTATGTATGAGGATTGATACTTAATCGTTTACTTTTGTAATTCTCAGGTAAAAACAAGCATTTGGTGAAACTTGGCGATTTTGGACTAATAATGGAGCAAAACGTGCATAAAGTGAAGAGTCTACTGAAATGAAGAAGATCAAGACTAATCTGCTCCAGATGCGCCGCATCTCACTATCAACATGCGCCGCATCTCTATCAAGATGTCACCAGATACGATCCAAGATACAAGAGGACATGCGCCGCATCTAATAAAGAGTTACGCCGCATCTTCTGGCGGTGTACGAATATTCCTGAATATTATAATCTTGGACCCCACGCGAAGTTAAGTACATGCGCCGCATCTACTTAAGTAGATGCGCCGCATCTTCCCTCAGACACAAACTATAAATACCCCGTAGACCAGACGCATTAAAGAGATTCGGAAGTTCGAAAACCTAAAGACCGAACAGAAGAGAAGGACGAATTCAGTCAAGAAGGCAGCACAAGACACACCCAAATCTAAGATATAAGAGCTGTAAGAAGGTGCTGCATGTATTTAATTCATTAAGTAGTTTTGTTTTATTGTTTTAGCAAACTTTAATTCATCAGGATTGGTGGCTTGTGTAATGTGACAACGGAAAGATTGCACTCCCTTTAATACTTGCTTTCCCATCAATTAAAGTTTATATGTTGATGTCTTTGGTTACTACTTATTAGTGCATTGACCACCTCTGTGTTTATTAGTGGCTTGCGGGCACCCGACTGCGGGACAAGGTGTGGCTCCCACGGTTGTTTCTAAATTGATCACTTAGGAATAACTTTTAGACATAAGTCGTCATTAAGGGTTTACTCGCCGATAAGAATAGGACCAACGAGAAAGGGTTAATTACATACGCTTCATATAAAGCTATCAATAAAACAAGTGACAATCTACTTAATCATAAGGACAGCCCTCTTATTGTCTCTAGTATCTATCTGTGTACGTGTGTGCTACTTGCTGATTCGTGCCTATTTGTTTATTTTATTATTTAATTGCAAACAAAACTGTGCCAGTCTCTCAGGCTGAAACCCCCTTGCGTTAGGATATTAAAATACTAATTAGATTAACGAGATTATACGTTCCACTCTTAGTGATCGACACTCTACTTACCATTATCTTCATACTGACCGGGTACACTGCTCGTTAAGTGTGTGTGTTATTGATAAGTCGGCTAAATATAAATTTAAAACTTGAGTAGGCATTAAAACTGCTAAACCGCAACGACACATCACGCGCATCAAGTTTTTGGCGCCGCTGCCGGGGAGTGAATTGTTATTATCTGTTAATTTGATTAGTATTTTAATTAGGTTATTTTTCTTTTTATTAGATTAAATTGCATCATTGTACTATTTTGCATATTTGTTGTATTATGTGTTATTTGTTTGCTTTTGTTTTTATTTTTGTGTGTTTTATTTTTGTTTCGTGTGTTTTATTTTTTGTTTTTATTTTTCGTATTTTTCTGTTCTGCTATCGTTGTACTGTGCTAAATCAAACGATACGGCGCATCTGATCTCTCAGATACGGCGTATTGCGTTTAATTTTTTTTTAATACAACGCGTTTAATTAATTCGATACGACGCATCTTTTCCCCAAGATACGGCGTATCTGTTTTTAACAAGAAAATTTTTCTAAGCGATAAAGTAATACGACGCATCTGCTTTTGTAGATACGGCGTATCTGTTTTGATAAATTTTTTTTTTTTCTAAACATTAACGCCATACGACGCATCTTCTTTTGAAGATACGGCGTATCTATTATTTTAATTAAAAACAGTTTGCGAATTATTAAACAGATACGGCGTATCGATCTCCGTCGATACGGCGCATCTTACTGAATCAAAAATCTTTTATTTTTAAACGTAACGAAAATACGGCGCATTAACTTTCGTTAATACGACGCATTTAATTTTAATTAGATAAATTGATTTTTGATTAATTGATTCGATACGGCGCATTCATAAATTCTAAGCGGCGTATCTATTTTCTGAATAAAGTCTGATTTAATTTTAACGATCATAAGATACGGCGTATCCAACTCTTTGGATACGGCGCATCGTCTGCAGATATCAGCTATTTTTATTCTTATATCCGTTTCTATATTCATTAATTTCTCTTCTAGCGAACAAATCCTACTGATGATTTTACCTTGGATGACAGATTTTGCTATGGAAGACATGTCAGTTAACGGATATCTTGCTAAGGAATGCTTGTTTTCAGATTCATTCAATGTACTCATGATCGATGCAGACTTATTCTCTTGGGAGACTCCTCTTGAAGCAGCTTTTAAGGAATTTATGCGTTTATGCAACATTGACAAAGAGGTATTCTCTTATGATGTATTTGTGAGGTACACTGGAGAAGAATTGTCGCTCTTATGGCCTAAGATTGAAGCAGAAGGATTGAACTGGACTACTATCGAAGAGGATGATGGGAAATTCTCTCTTGCATACATGGACTCAAGCAACAACAACTGTGGTGGAGACAATACCCAAAACTCTTACATGCCTTATTTCGAGTGGTACTGGGGATTAAATGAGAACTATCAGGATAATGACATGAATTATGCTTTGGCGGAATTACTATTTCATGGCAGAATAGTAAGATTGATAGACCTCTCCCTCAATGATTGGTTAGAACTCAAATATGGTAGTCCGGAATTTGCCCCTGCAAACGAAGTCAAGGAGATTATGACTTCATGGTTGACTCGGAGTTTTAAGAAGCAATTTAACGAGTTCATGGAGATAAAAAAGAATATGATTGGAAAGGTTTGCTTTGACGTTAACCATGACCCTAACGATGTTGATTTTTCAGAATGGTTAGCTAGTAAGTTTAATAACCATAAGAGCATGGATCGAGCTACTAAGGATGCATTATGGGTATATTGGATGAGAGGAGAAGACGAAGAAGTAGAAAGCGATTATGGGTTGTCACATCATGATTCAACAATCAATGAAGGCATTGAAGAACTTTTCAGAATTGACATTGATTTGTTAGAGTATGAGACACCCTTGTGCAAGCAGTTCAAGGAATTTAACTACCTTCTTCGAGTCGATGATGATGTGCTTACTGGGGATCTACCAGGATTTAAGACTTATGATGATTTCAAAAACACCTGGTACTATGAATGGAATGACCAAGTACCATGGGTTTGGGATAAACCATGGGAATTTGAGCACATTAATCATACCTGTACACCCTTCGTTTTCAAAGACGGGAGTAGTGTTTGGCCAACCTGTGATTATAAAAGTGACGGAACCTGTAATGGGGGAAGTATAATTGGGATGAAAAGAGTTGGAAAGGATGTAACCTTTGAAGATTATGAGTGGTACGATAATGTTGAAGACTGCCCACGAAAATCGGAGGCTTTACAAGAAAAGGGCAGGATTGAACGCTTGAAAGGACTTAAGGGGACATCGGATACTACTTTCTGGGAATGGGTGCATAAACAGTTTGATGATTTCACAAAGCTTAGTCGACGGTTACAATATGATTTGGAAAGAGAATGGGAGGCGATTCAAGATGATAATAATAATGAGTCGTTGATTGAGGAACTAGATGACTATTTGATTAAGGATCCTTATTTTAAGTTTGTTGACAAGGACGAAGAAGAGTTCACCAAAAGAAAGTGTCAACTACTTGGGATTCCATACAATGAGCCACCCATGATTATTTCTGAAAAATTTAAAATCATCAAATATTCTTTGGGTCCTGATGAAGAATATACTGCTGTGATGACCAAAAGTTATATTAGATTAAGTCGAACGGAGGAAAACGTCGCAGAGATATACGGGAAAATCTTTCGGATGAAGGAAGAAGGATGGACCGTGACAAGGACCAAGTAAAGTGCTGAACGTGAGTCTAACTTGAAGACTCTGGAATAAAGACAAGTGCTTACCGGGAGACAACCCGGATTTATCTTTTATTATTCTGTTTTCTGAGTCGAGTCAGTCCAGGCCGCACGAAGATACGGCGCATCTCAGTCCTGAGATGCGACGCATCCTCTGCAATGGTCATATCTTATTTTATTTTTCTGCATTTTTTATTTTTCGACTTTAAAACTATTTATCAGTTTATTTTAATGCGGCGCATCCCTGGTTAAGGATGCGGCGCATCTTTATTCTGATCCGTATTTATTCCAGGCTCGATACGGCGTATCTTCTTCAATAAGATACGGCGCATCGACTGACCTGATGATTTTCAGTTTTAATTTTTAAGTTTTATTTTTCCTAACTACTAATGTATTATGCAAGTTGAACCTTTCTTATCTTAGGTGTGTTTTAAAGTGTTGGTGGTATTATAGTTTCCTGGATTTCCTGTGGATAAATCAAGTATGAAGCTTTAACGTTCTAATCCACAAGAAAGATGATTTTTGCTCATATACAAATGGAGGATCATACCGAGCAAATCTCAGGGGAGTTTTTCCGTTCTAATTCTTTTATTTCCAGTTTTTAACCTTTTATACAAACAACGAGGACGTTGTTTAACTTAAGTGGGGGGATAGGAGAATTAGAACACTTAACACTTACTTGTCCTAAACTTTTTCAAAAATTATGCTTAAAATGTGCTTAATATATCAAACTTAAAAATTTTTTAGCATGTTTTTGTTTAAGATCTAAGTTGCATAACTGCACACAAGACGTTATTTTCAAAAATTGTGATTTTTCCAAAATTCACAAATCTATGAGTGTGCCGGTGACTTGTAAACTTTAGAACTTGGCTTGTATACTATTCGAGACCACCATAATGAGTATTATTTATTTAATTGGAATGACTTGTCTAAATTGGTAAAATTCTAGGATTACACCAAATAGCCTTTATATGTTATGTGTTATTAACTAGCTACACTGGTTAGTTAACCCCCGTATAAACCCTTTTGTTACTCTCATTTTAAGAGTAAGATACCCCTAGAAAAACCCTCAGAGCCATTCCTTTCGTTTCTTACACCTATGTTTAAAATGTTTCGTTACACCTTAAACCTTAGCCTACCCTGTAGATTAGAATCCGTGGTTGGTTAATTGCTATAGGCAGAGTGTGTTTCCTTACATTACCTGTGTTCGCGTGCGTAATTCATTATATATGGTTAGGTCGGGAAATTGCACAATGCAATTGGAGTGAAAGTAAATATTGTATATTTTTGAGTTTATTTTTCGTGTGTTTACTACTTTCACTATTAGCCTTATTTCTGAAAGTATGAAAAGTATGAATAAAAATTATCCGGAAAGAAAGTTGTAGTGATGTGGTGAAATTTTACACATCTATGTTTATGTTTCAAAAAAAAAAAAAAAAAAAAAAAAAAAAAAAAAAAAAAAAAAAAAAAAAATGAGAAAAGAAAAAGAAAGAAAGAAAGAGTTGGATGTTTATTTTAAGCCAACGATGTAAAGTTATGTAAGTGGTTCATATGGCCACTATTTGTTGTACTATATCTATGGATTGAATGGGAATTGGCAGTTATGGGAACGCCAATTAAGGTTTATTCTTTGATTAAGATTTTGTTGAGTATAATTCGTGTCTACCTAAAGCGTGTGTTTCAAGTGTTAAAGCGTGAGTTATTCAATGATATGAGTCTTATTCATGGGATGGTTGGGATAGTGATTAACCACACTTAGGATTTTAATTTATTTGTTTTGTTTATTTTTATTTTTTACACCAATTTATATCCCAAATGTTATCCATACCCTGTATTGTTCTTTATCCAACCGAACCTTTGATCTATTGAGATTAGGGATTTGAGCAATCTTAAGTATCGTAGTCGTGGATTCGGCTATGTATTTATGATTTTGTCGCCCTTTTTGATATATTATTATTGGTGAAGTTTGGACCTATCTTTAGCCTATTCGAGTTAAGGATTTGAGCAATTGCAAGTATCGTGTTCGTGGATTCGATCATGTATTTGTGATTTTGTCGCCTTTTCTGGAATTTGAGATCGATAGTGAAAAGAGAATAATTAACCCTTAAGCCTAAAAACCCTTTTTACCGCTTTAGACTTGTTATTCCTTAGCTTTAGTGGTGGAGATGTGTATACTTGCCAAGCTTATGATAGAATATTCGTCGCGACTGGACAGTTAAACGATTAGATTTGCTTTTATCGACTTATTTTATTTTACTTCTAATTCGTTAAGTGTTTAGTTGTGTGATTACGAAATAAACGAATACATGCTTAAATATAAAAATAAATCCTAACATCTTTTAGGATACATTTTCATGAGATTTAATCTAAGGTTTACTTGGGGACAAGTAAAGTTCAAGTGGGGGGATATTTGATGAACTCAAATAAGTACATTTTATTACTATCATTTATCCTATTAATTTGACTTGTTTTACTATATTATGTATGAGGATTGATACTTAATCGTTTACTTTTGTAATTCTCAGGTAAAAACAAGCATTTGGTGAAACTTGGCGATTTTGGACTAATAATGGAGCAAAACGTGCATAAAGTGAAGAGTCTACTGAAATGAAGAAGATCAAGACTAATCTGCTCCAGATGCGCCGCATCTCACTATCAACATGCGCCGCATCTCTATCAAGATGTC
The DNA here is from genome assembly GCA_021014915.2 of Artemisia tridentata subsp. tridentata. Lineage (NCBI taxonomy): Eukaryota > Viridiplantae > Streptophyta > Magnoliopsida > Asterales > Asteraceae > Artemisia > Artemisia tridentata. The sequence goes on from CP139504.1 coordinate 37,570,472, forward strand.
ACCAGATACGATCCAAGATACAAGAGGACATGCGCCGCATCTAATAAAGAGTTACGCCGCATCTTCTGGCGGTGTACGAATATTCCTGAATATTATAATCTTGGACCCCACGCGAAGTTAAGTACATGCGCCGCATCTACTTAAGTAGATGCGCCGCATCTTCCCTCAGACACAAACTATAAATACCCCGTAGACCAGACGCATTAAAGAGATTCGGAAGTTCGAAAACCTAAAGACCGAACAGAAGAGAAGGACGAATTCAGTCAAGAAGGCAGCACAAGACACACCCAAATCTAAGATATAAGAGCTGTAAGAAGGTGCTGCATGTATTTAATTCATTAAGTAGTTTTGTTTTATTGTTTTAGCAAACTTTAATTCATCAGGATTGGTGGCTTGTGTAATGTGACAACGGAAAGATTGCACTCCCTTTAATACTTGCTTTCCCATCAATTAAAGTTTATATGTTGATGTCTTTGGTTACTACTTATTAGTGCATTGACCACCTCTGTGTTTATTAGTGGCTTGCGGGCACCCGACTGCGGGACAAGGTGTGGCTCCCACGGTTGTTTCTAAATTGATCACTTAGGAATAACTTTTAGACATAAGTCGTCATTAAGGGTTTACTCGCCGATAAGAATAGGACCAACGAGAAAGGGTTAATTACATACGCTTCATATAAAGCTATCAATAAAACAAGTGACAATCTACTTAATCATAAGGACAGCCCTCTTATTGTCTCTAGTATCTATCTGTGTACGTGTGTGCTACTTGCTGATTCGTGCCTATTTGTTTATTTTATTATTTAATTGCAAACAAAACTGTGCCAGTCTCTCAGGCTGAAACCCCCTTGCGTTAGGATATTAAAATACTAATTAGATTAACGAGATTATACGTTCCACTCTTAGTGATCGACACTCTACTTACCATTATCTTCATACTGACCGGGTACACTGCTCGTTAAGTGTGTGTGTTATTGATAAGTCGGCTAAATATAAATTTAAAACTTGAGTAGGCATTAAAACTGCTAAACCGCAACGACACATCACGCGCATCAACATCCAAGCCACTGAAACGAACAGCCCGTATGAGTGTGAAACCTTGTTGTTTCATCAATATTCACAACTCATCCTATGAAGAATCATCACCACTAAACATATCCTCACCCATTGCTAGTGAAAACTTCCTTACTTTATCCACTCCAACTCCCTCACATGTAGTCATAAAAACACCACCTCCTACCATTACTCCTGTAGCAACCACACCACCACCCGCTCCCGCTCCATCACAGTCTGAGAAGTCTGCATCATCACCATTCTCACCAAAACTTAAACCAATGGAACTCTTTAGGACACCACCAACATCTCCACAACCATATCTTGATGAGTTAGAAGATCTTCCACCTACATCAACCAATCCTCCACCAATAAGTCTTGAAAACTTACAACCTATGTTATTCCATCCTCTCCATCCGGAGATTCATGGTCCTCTATACCGTGAAGCACCACAACCTCATCCACAAATACCACCACTATCACCAACTTCAACACTTATCGCCATAGATGAAGCGATGTGGAGCAACATTCCTCAAACACAAGAGGAGATAAGTGCGGAGTTAACACAACTCTATACTCTCTCGAGTATGGTTGACCATCGTCTTCATGAAACCATGGACATTCAAAACATCCTTATGAACTCTCTCCAAACACCACAACCACCATCCAACAACAACAACAACCAACAACCATCACCACCACCACCACAAAACTTGGAGCCTAGTCTTCCTCCCGGATTTTCAAGTCATGATTGCGCACACTGTGAGAGAACGGCTCACTTGGCCCAAAGGACCAACATCTTGGTCCATGAGCTTCAAAATGAGATGAGGTTCATCTTGAACCATGTTCTTGAACGTTTAAACGCCATCTCTCATCCTCCTCAATAAGAGCTCTCTAGACTAGTTGTTAGGACCTTTTAAGTTGTTTGTTTAGAACTTTTTCTTTCTTTCTAGGATGTCTTTTTATTGTACTTGTAACATCATTTCATCATTGTGACTTTTGTCACAAAATTTTCAATATCTATGAATGTGATGTTTTATGCTTATGAGTGATCAACATATTGCATATTATCATTATCATTGTGAACTAACATCATTATATAACCTATATTATACCTTGATTATGATTGCTTTAGGTAAAAATAATGATCAGACACTTAGTTTGACTTTTAAAAGTCAAAACATATTGAAAGGCTTGTTTGGAAGAATACTTCACAAGCATTCTACTTCTTCATTGAAGTCATTCATTACTAACACTTCATTTGCAGCATATCATACCCTTCAAAGTATACGTTGGTACTCGAGAAGTGAGGAGTATACATCGAGGGGGAGCATCTCATAAGCATTTCATATACTAACCGTTTGTTTTGTAGATTCATGCATCATTTCCTTGATTACTCCATCTAGGGGGAGTATAAACCAAGGGGGAGCTTTAAAGTTCTCAAAATCGCATTCCGCTACGCTACTCTTTTTGTTTCGACAAAAAGGGGGAGAAAGGACTAAGTTTGCATTAACTGTGATTCATCACAGTACATACATTTTTACAAAACTTTTCTTTAATAAACAAACTTAATATATATTTTTAAGAACTCATGCTATATTTATTCTCTTGCTCAAAAATATACATTATGTTTTGTCATCAACAAAAAGGGGGAGATTGTTAATACAAATAGCGTCTCAAAAACGTTATTTATATTCTTTGATCTTTTCTTAGTTTTGTTAATGACAAATAAAAGGAATATCTTTTAGCAAATAATAAATACTAGCTTAAGTCTCTTGAGTAAATATTTTAAACTTCACATAATAACCAAGAATTACAAGTTTGCTTATTTAGTAACTTGTTTCCTTAAAAGGAAACTTTAATTCTAAAATCATTCCATGACATCATTGCACACATCACATATAATATCTTTGATATATCTTGTTTAGATTTACAAGTTACATAGTTGACATTTGAGGATCTTGGATGATTTGGTAAGATATGGTAAGATACAACAAATCCTTAGCTGTCACATCCCACGGATCCAAGTCCAATGAAGGACGGATCCCTTCTGAGGGATTCGTGGGATCCGTGAGCTGAAGATCAGCTTGCCTATAAATAGCAAGCTGATCATTTGGCTTTCTCATCACTCATATAGCTTTAACACACATATTCATTCAGTACATATCTTACTGATGCGTGGTTTTGCAACCTTACAACAGGTTTTACCTCTCGAGGGATCTCAAGAGGCTTACAACCCCACCAGGCAGTGTACCTGACCGATGTAGTATAGTGTAATGGTAAGTACGGGGGATTGATCGTTCTCCACAGGGAATAGTGTTCGTTAGGTATGAAAAACTACTTTAGTAGGTCTAAGGGTGAGGGAAGATTCTTTTTGTATTTTTATATTTTTTTAATAAAGCAAGTAAAATCTCGGGTTTTAAGGAGTGGGCGGAATTAGTTGCTAGTCAACTAACCCAAGTTACTACGAATGCAAATAAAATAAAAGAACTGAAAATGAAAAGGTCGTGAAACTTATGTGGAGAGAAATGTGTTTACTTAGATTTCCTTACTCCCTAACTATCTTTTACCGGTTGATTAGTGTGTATTAATCGCGTGGATGACGAGTGTATTCCTTAATACCAATCGTGGGGTGGCGTATGTACTTCCCCAACTCTACAAGCTCCTACTTCACTCCTATGTCGAGCCGGCTAGGAAGCTCCTAACATGGGATCACTAGAATTCGCTCATGCATTAAATACAACCATAAAAACCTTAGTACGCATTGGTTTATGTTTCTTAAGACGTTCAAGCAAGTTACCGAATAGGAAGTTAGCCAGTTTTCTTAAGCCTAACATCGATAAACAATCATCCAATACAACTAATAACACACTAATAACCAATAATCAATAGTTAGGTTTCATTAGATCTAAGCAAACACAAGATAAATCTAGCCTAGCATGTTAATCAAAAGACAAGAACAAGATGTAATCAAACAACACATAGACATATTGAATGATTAAATAATCACTTATCTTCAATTAAACATAGGAGATCCAAGGGTATGAAAACCCTTAAAAATGGCAGAAATTCGTCTTAGGGTTTCTCCTCCAAAGTTACACACAATAAGTTCCACACTAATGAAAAAAAATTGCAAAACTATATATAAAGTTTAAGGGCTGACGGCGTCACGTTATAGATCCTGACGCCGTCACCTCGCCGCTTTTAGGGTTCCCGGATGGCCTTCCTGACGCCGTCCCTCTTTAGTGCTCCAAAATCCGCTCTGGCTTATCAAGGCTTGACGCCGTCAGAAATGGGCTTGACGCCGTCCCTCTTTAATTTAAACCGTGATGGCCTTGATCACTTCAAAGGGTGACACCGTTAGATTTTTCATGCAAAATTCTCTGGCTTATCATGAGTAATTTTCATATCCACCTCTTTTGCCAAGCCATGACGCCGTCTGGGCCAATCCCTGACGCCGTCAAAGGTACTTTCTAGCATAATTTTGAGACTTTGCCGTTTTCTTCACTTTTATGCTCCAAAAACGTCCAAAATGCTTCCTTTTCCAGATTTCTTCTCCAAAGTTCCTAAAATGACAAAAGGAACGATTTAGGGCAATATTTGATCAAATAAATACGATTTAGGGCTTAAATGACCCCCTAAAAGCGGTACACTTTTCGCTTCATCAAATACCCTTACACTTGAGATTTGCTTGTCCTCAAGCAAATGCGCTTTTATTCTAATCAAAATACAAGTTAGGGGTCATTTAACACTAATATAAAAGTAATTACAACAAATAGTCGTTCCACTTTAATCATAATAAGCACGGAGATTACAAACTAGCACCTCACAAGTAGTGTTTAGATACTCACATCTCTCAAGTGTCATCAAAATAAATCTCATAAATGAAAACGGATAATATCTCTCACTACCTGTCATAGCAAATAGATTACCATAGGCTTGGGCAAGGATCAAAAACCTTCTCCACTAGGCGTAAGCACCTAAGATAAACTATCAAAGAGTGCTTTTACATGGGTTATAACGTGAGGTGTAGGGATATGATAAACACGGTTTTATTAGATAAGGGATATTTTACTGGTGGCGAGTTAAATATCTTGATCAATTACATGTACAATATGGCGTTGCTAAGCCAAGACTAGACTCGACTCAAGCTAAAAACAAAATAACAAAAACATAAAATGAAACGGGATGGTAGTACGTATGATTTTTTCTACTTTTCTTTTTTTTTTTCTCATTTTTTTTTGTATTTTTCTTGATTTTTTTTTTCATACACTCTTGCCCTACCATCCAAAATAATACATCATAGGGGCGTTGCATTCCCCTTACACTTGAACTTTTACATAACTTTACAAATAACTATTCTAATGACTCGAATTAAGATAATCGAAACACTTGGAGTACTTTTAAAATATTTAACACATATGGGGGTAATAAATGATGTTCTTCCCCATTACTCCATTACACTAGTACTTTACCCATGAGTCCCAATCGTCCCAAAACAATATGTACAAGGATATGACTCGACTTAGCAACCATGTAATCAACTAGATAATTAACTTGGGGTTTAAACAAATGTTGTCACAATAATGCACTAAAAATGAGTGCATACAAGGTAGGCTAAGGCGATTTGGGTGTACATTTTAGTGGGGTGTAACAAATTCTTCCTTTAAGTAAAATGCTTAAAGGTCGAAATGAAAAGATAGGCTCTGAGGGGTGTACTAGGGGTATCGTGTACTAAAAATGAGTACAACGCAAAAGGTGTGGGAGAATTACTTGACCAATGTAGCCAATGTAATTATAACAAAAACACAGGTGTAAAACAATGGGTTAATCCTGATGCCTCTTAACATGTAGTAAATCTAACTACACGAATGTAGTCTCACTTGTGGCCTCGGAATGGTCCTAACGCAAGTTCTAGAATCTAAGTGCTACCGGTACACACATCATAGCATAAATGCTTTTCCTACCAATTCTAGGGGCGAACCTCACATATTTGGGGGTGGAAAATTTTTTAGTGGTACGGTTTTTGTGCTAGTCATATAACTCCTATCCGTGAGACGCTCATTAAGATCAAAGTTTCACTCCTAAATGTTGTAAAAAATTTTAAATTTGGCACTAAAATTGCCCTAACAGGTATTTCTCTCAGTTTTATTACACATTTACTATTAAACAAACAAAAATCAGGTGCAATTGTATTCTCTAAAGTATTGTACTTTTACCCCCCCCCTTACACTTAAGATGAACATTGTCCCCAATGTTCAAATAACAAGATGTAGAAGTATAAAGTAAAAGAATGAAATCAAATACTCTCCTGATTCGCTCGGTGGATAATGTGGTAACACGGTTAGATCTTCTTCCAAGGTAATGTAGAAGCTCCAAGACTAATGCATCGCCAAAAGCTTGATTCCACATACATCTCCTTGTCCAAAATAACCTGTTAAACCTGAGAAAACAAACACGAAAACCTGCATAACATCGGCGGGATAAATTCTATATATAAGGATATAATGCTTATGGAATGATAATTTTGCAGATTCCTGGAGATTATAAGTTAGAGATTTAATAAAAACTTTTTATGAAAACAAAACTTTCAAAAATTTCAGAAAATTAAAACCTCACGCCGTCAGAAATGATCTGACAGAATTCTCATGTTAAGTTTCCGGAAAAATTTTGGAAAAACCTATACCTTACTTCCTGGAATTCCTGCAAAACATCATTATGACTCGATACAAGCATTTGACTCAAACAAATACAAATATGTATGTCAATTTATTATTATTACGATTCATGTTCATTTGTTCTAATAAACCGATCTAGATTTCCCTTACACTTAACTTTTGCAAAATACCTTTATATGTAGTTAAGACGAAGTTAAAAACAAAATAAAGCATTTTCACAATTTAGTTTTGAACATGAATCAATAATAATAAAAATTACACATACATACGGAAACAAATAAAATCAAACAAACAAATAAATAAACACCAAGAAACAAATAAAGCTTGCATGCAATAAAGAAAACCAATGTCACAAATGTTTAAAGGCCAATAGATGCCTAATCCTAAACTATTACAGACCAAATTGTTCCAAAACATACAACCATAGATTAAATTGTTCAAACATCATAACATCAAATCAAATCATCACTGGGGTGGGGGACCTTGGCGATAGTCGTAGCCTGGAGGGAGGTGCCCGTAGTACCCATATGGTGGGTAATCCTGCTCACGTCCCCGGAAAGGGTCAATCTGCAGGTGTGGGTCCAACTGATCACGCGTAGATAAATGCTGCATCTGATGAACAGTGTGATCATACATCCAGTCGAACCTCTCGTCCACCCGGGTTCTCCAAGTATCAACCTGGCCCATCCATGCCCCCTGGTGAGCCTGCCAATCCCCCCTGCTCATGTGCCGGTAGTTATCTGCCGTACCAGCCTCATAACCCCCATGCTGCTGCTGCTGATGCTCCTCCTCCTCATCATCCCCACCATCATCATCCTCAGCTCCGTCTGGATGATACCACATAAAGGTCCCATCATGCATCTCCATAACCACCTCCATCTGCTTCAGGGACCTAACCTTCACTGTCCTGCATGCATCACCACCACTCAAATACCTCATGACCTCGGGCCTGAGGACTCCATAAGATCGGGCCAGCCGGGTGATAAACATCCCACTATAAATCCTGTCTCCTTCCCTTTCCCCAACTCCACCATGCAGAAAACTAGCAAACCAAAATGGGATGTTGCAGTAAACCTCATCAGAGTAAATGGTGTACAAATAGAAGAGGTCTGAAGCAGTGACACGGTGGTGAGAGCTGTGGCGCCCTGTCAAGCTGTAGGTGAGACATCTATGGGTCAACCTAACTCTAGGCTCCTTGATTTGAGATGCCATAGTAGTCGAGGTGTACACCCCATCCCCAATAGTCGGCCAGAACATGGAACATCTAAAATCATTCCTCATCGACTCCCCATGCAACAACCTAGTCATGAACCCTACTTGAGTGGTTTCATGCTGGCTATACAACCCTAGTCTCCATCCAAACTCAGTAACCGAGCATGTCCTAAGCTCACCCCCCAACCTAAAATAGATTGTGGTCCTACCCATATCGGTCCTTGCCTCGGCCATGTCAAAGTGAAAAGTGGCAAAGAATTCACGTACCAATTCGTCATAGACCGGATCTTGAATTCTAAACAGGTTTTCCCACTGAGGGCCGGTAAATTCATAGGTCTGAAAGCTTTGGAGAAAGGTTTTCTCAAGACCTTCCCTCCTCAAAAAGCTCCAATCAACCACGGCCTCATTTTCAACTTTATGTTGTAGCAATTGGGTGTATTTTGTTGTGGCAGCATCGTCATCGAAGACACCCCAACTGAGGACCGTGTCGCCAAAGTTCTCTTGCTGAGATCTAGAAGAACTCCCTCTGCTAGGTCTTTGACGCTTACTCATTATCTGGAACAAAGCTAGGAGGAACAAAAAGGGTTAATTTGTGAATCAAAGAATTGGTTGAGCATCAGACAAGTCTGACGCCGTCACCCTTTGCTAGGTGACGCCGTCAGGTTCGACCGAATTCAAATCCAAAATTACGAGGGAAAAATCAATATCCAAACTTCAAGCTTATAAACCAAACGCCCCTTTTTGCAGCAAAATGGGTGATTGGATCATAGGTTATGGTTCAAATTCGTGGCCACCCAATTAGTGAATAAACCCATTTGATTGCCAATCATCAAATGCTTTAATCATTGCTAAATAACACTAATTAAAGGCATTATGAGTTCTAGGCATGAATCAATCCTAGGGTTTCATGAGTTGGGGGTTTTCAAAATTTAAGAATCCTATGAGTAATTAAAGCGAAAAGAATGAATAAGAATTACTTACCACGTGGAGATTGGTAACGAAAGTCGGTGAATTTGACCTTGAAAATTCGTGGGTGGGGTTGGAGTGGATATGGTTTGTGGGGTTTGTGATGAAAGTGATGGAAGTAAAGTTATTATTGCTGTGCAGACGGGGTGACGGCGTCACGTTCATAGTCTGACGCCGTCAGACCAGCGTAATTTACCACTTTGTGCCAGTTTACAAATGAGCCCCTTGTACTTTAAGGGAGCAGCTAGTCAGGGTCAATAACCCTGATAGCTAGTCTTGTTAACAAGTTCCTCCTGGGTCAAATGTTTTGTTACTATCACGGGATGTAGTAAAATGTTGGAAAGGGCCGGTTGACGTCTCATTCAGGTTCCAATTTCCATCACGGCAGGTATTCAGGGAGTGAGAGGAACTTTTCCAGGGGGTTTTCGACATGAGGGTGTGCTTTAATTGAGTTTTTCTCACACCTGGCTTAAAGCCAAAAGATCGTTTCCTAGCTTCATGAAAGTTAGGGAGCGTGACAACCATGCTTCCCACGAAAATGCTATGATCTTGAGAATTCTTTTTCTCATGAGGGGATCCCAATGGATAAGAGGGTTTTAAAGGTGAAGGCACGGGGAGAGGGGTTTCATTATCCCATTCGTTGTATGGTTCATTAGGGACCGGGAGTTCAAAGATCTTCTCGATCTTTTTGTGTGAAGCTTCTTCCCTAATTTTCTCCTTTATTCTCGCGATAAATTTTTCTGCTAGTTCCATGAACATATCTTGGGTGTTTTTCAATTGAGTCTCTAATTCCTGGATCCGTCTCTCTTGGTTGTTCACAAAAGTTAGCATTATCCCTTAAAATTCATCTTGTCGTGAGAATTGATGAAACGTATGTTTACCAATTGTGTTCACGCACTCATCGAGATTTTCATCAGCCGTAGGTGTCTCAGCTTTCATTAATCTCTCAACCTGCCTTTTTATGTTTTCGAACAGTTGTTCTTGGGTTGCACTCATGCAATTTAAAATCCCTTCTTCCGAGAACATTGAGTCTTTCCATTCATCTTCTTCGTACTGTGCTAAGTCCTCAATGACTTCCCAGCACTTATCGACACTGAGCCTGCTCAGCCTTCCATTGGCAGCGTAATCTATGGTTCTTCGAGTTTGATGATTTACGCCATCATAAAATCGTTGGATTTGTAGCCAAGGATCCATGCCATGGTGAGGGACTTTTTGGAGTAAGTCCTTGAATCGAGTCCATGCCTCGTAGAGGGTTTCGCCTTGACGTTGTTGGAACATCAAGATATCATTCCTTAGCTTGGTAGTTCTTCCTGGTGGGAAAAACTGAGCAAGGAAACGAGTGGTGAGATCATCCCAAGAGGTGATGGATCCTGCGGGTAGACGCTCTAGCCATTGACTAGCTTGGTCCCGCAGAGAGAATTGAAAGAGACGCAGTCGGGTCGTCTCTCGAGTGGCAACATCAAGGTCTATGGAATCAACAATTTTGAGAAAGTCCTTGAGATGTTTATTAGGATCTTCAGAATGAAGTCCATGGAATGCGCATCCGCTTTGCACCAACCGGATGGTGTCGGATCGCAAGGGTGTGACATTGGCTCCTTGAGTGAGCTCAATGGTGTTTCGATAGCCATGATGGCTAGGACGAGAGTAGTCTCCTAAGGTATGAGCTCTAGGAGGTTGTGGTGGTTGGTTGTTGGGATCAAGGATATTACCATCTTCCATGATGTCGAATGGTAATGGTTACGAACAAAAAAACTAAGAAAAAAGATAGACTAAAGAAAACCTAGAAAAATAAAATAAAAATCTTACTAGAAAGGAATCTAGTGAGTAGACCTATAAAAATAAAAATTCAACCTAAACAATAACTATTCCCCGGCAGCGGCGCCAAAAACTTGATGCGTGGTTTTGCAACCTTACAACAGGTTTTACCTCTCGAGGGATCTCAAGAGGCTTACAACCCCACCAGGCAGTGTACCTGACCGATGTAGTATAGTGTAGTGGTAAGTACGGGGGATTGATCGTTCTCTATAGGGAATAGTGTTCGTTAGGTATGAAAAACTACTTTAGTAGGTCTAAGGGTGAGGGAAGATTCTTTTTGTATTTTTATATTTTTTTAATAAAGCAAGTAAAATCTCGGGTTTTAAGGAGTGGGCGGAATTAGTTGCTAGTCAACTAACCCAAGTTACTACGAATGCAAATAAAATAAAAGAACTGAAAATGAAAAGGTCGTGAAACTTATGTGGAGAGAAATGTGTTTACTTAGATTTCCTTACTCCCTAACTATCTTTTACTGGTTGATTAGTGTGTATTAATCGCGTGGATGACGGGTGTAATCCTTAATACCAATCGTGGGGTGGCGTACGTACTTCCCCAACTCTACAAGCTCCTACTTCACTCCTATGTCGAGCCGGCTAGGAAGCTCCTAACATGGGATCACTAGAATTCGCTCATGCATTAAATACAACCATAAAAACCTTAGTACGCATTGGTTCATGTTTCTTAAGACGTTCAAGCAAGTTACCGAATAGGAAGTTAGCCAGTTTTCTTAAGCCTAACATCGATAAACAATCATCCAATACAACTAATAACACACTAATAACCAATAATCAATAGCTAGGTTTCATTAGATCTAAGCAAACACAAGATAAATCTAGCCTAGCATGTTAATCAAAAGACAAGAACAAGATGTAATCAAACAACACATAGACATATTGAATGATTAAATAATCACTTATCTTCAATTAAACATGGGAGATCCAAGGGTATGAAAACCCTTAAAAATGGCAGAAATTCGTCTTAGGGTTTCTCCTCCAAAGTTACACACAATAAGTTCCACACTAATGACAAAAAATTGCAAAACTATATATAGAGTTTAAGGGCTGACGGCGTCACGTTATAGATCCTGACGCCGTCACCTCGCCGCTTTTAGGGTTCCCGGATGGCCTTCCTGACGCCGTCCCTCTTTAGTGCTCCAAAATCCGCTCTGGCTTATCAAGGCTTGACGCCGTCCCTCTTTAATTTAAACCGTGATGGCCTTGATCACTTCAAAGGGTGACGCCGTCAGATTTTTCATGCAAAATTCTCTGGCTTATCATGAGTAATTTTCATATCCACCTCTTTTGCCAAGCCATGACGCCGTCTGGGCCAATCCCTGACGCCGTCAAAGGTACTTTCCAGCATAATTTTGAGACTTTGCCGTTTTCTTCACTTTTATGCTCCAAAAACGTCCAAAATGCTTCCTTTTCCAGATTTCTTCTCCAAAGTACCTAAAATGACAAAAGGAACGATTTAGGGCAATATTTGATCAAATAAATACGATTTAGGGCTTAAATGACCCCCTAAAAGCGGTACACTTTTCGCTTCATCACTTACTAACATCATTCATAGTTGCATTTCACTTTGATCTTTCATTTTGTAGAAAAGAGATCAAGCATTCAAGGATCTACAGAACCGTAATCCTTTAGTTGCATTACTGTGTGATATTGTAGTTTGTTTCACACATCATATCTATCATTTGTAATCAGTGAGTGTGGTTAGTGCTTTAGTCCTTAAAGCACAAAGAGTGTAGGGAGTGGTTGTACCCTTGTAAAGAACTCGACATCTAGCTTAGTGTCGGTAAAGTAAATAGGCGACGTCAGGTTGGTTCTACCTTGTGAAAGAACCCGGTGTTTAGCTTAGTACCGGAAAAGGAAGTAAGCGACGTGTAAAGGTTTTCTCCGCCTAGGAAAGTAGTTTGTTTCTTAGTGAAAGATAAACTCTCGAGTTGGAAACTCGGGGAGTGGAGTGGGGCAAGGAATAGAGTTCTTGTAGCCGAACCACTATAAACAACAGTGTCGTGTGGTTTGATCTTTCGTCTCTTTATCTTTTGCTTACATTGTGTGATTATTTATTTGTGATTGTTTCCTTTGGATTAACATATAGTAACAAAGCAAATAAACTTTAAAAATGGTAAAAACTATTCAACCCCCTTTCTAGTTTTCCACAAACTCAAATTAAGCTCAGCTTATTGCTAAGCTTATTAGGGCTGATAAGAGCTCAAAACTAAAATATCTAATGCAGACTTTAAATAACCATCAAACTGCCCTATCTTCTGATGAGAACAACTAAAATACCTTTGAATCAGTTCAATCAAACTCAGAAACTTGGCACATGAACAGTGCTTTTCAGATTATACCCAAACTAACCTATAAGCTGTCTTAAACCAAACACCCTTACACTGATTTGTATTGCAATTTTACCCTATACTAAGCTGATTAAAACTAAAAACCACTCTACACTAGTATTACTTAGACTATTAATAAGCTAGGAGATGCAAATAAGCCATAACAAATAACTAACCTTAGAATTAACCCAGTTAAGTTTAGTCCTCTTATTGGTTCCAGCTTCTACATCATACAATGCAATTGCCCTACAAAGAATTAACCCAGTTAAGTATTACATCATACATCATAAAGATTTGTATTACTTACGCATCCACTATTTGCTTGAACTGATGATTGACGTCGCTAGTCGATAGGGAATCAAGATAATAGCAGGTACTTGTCTTCATGTTAAGCACACCTAACACCCAATGTCTTCTACAAAAAACAAAAAACAAATTCTGTTAATTAATGTTAATTTTTATTAATTAATTTAAATGTTGTCGAAAATCTAACCCGGGATTGTATGGCAATAAGATGAGGTCATTTTGCTTCCTTGTTGATAACCTTTTTGCAATAACTCGACTTGCCTCCTCGATATTCTTGGCCCTCGCTTTACGTTCATGATGCATGGTCGCAGTCGGGGTCATGAAACAAACTCCATGATCTCTTTGTGACCCATTCTTGATTTGCCCATACAGGTACCTGTTAACAATTAACATACAAAGTTTACTGATGCGTGGTTTTGCGACCTTACAACAGGTTTTACCTCTCGAGGGATCTCAAGAGGCTTGCAATCCCCACCAGGCAGTGTACCTGACCGATGTAGTATAGTGAAGTGGCAAGTACCGGGGGATTGATCGTTCTCTAGGGGAATAGTGTCGTTAGGATTGAAAAACTACTCTAATAGGTCTAAGGGTGAGGGAAGATTCTTTTTGTATTTTTATATTTTATGGAAAGCAAGTAAAATCTCGGGTTTGAAAGAGTGGGCGGAATTAGTTGCTAGTCAACTAACCCAATTAACTACAATTGCAATGTAAAATAAAATAACTGAAAATGAAAAGGTTGTGGAACTTATATGGGGAGAAATGTGTTTACTTAGATTTCCTTACTCCCTAACTATCTTTTACCGGTTGATTAGTGTGTATTAATTGCGTGGATGACGGGTGTATTCCTTAATACCAATCGTGGGGTGGCGTACGTACTTCCCCAACTCTTCAAGCTCCTACTTCACTCCTATGTCGAGCCGGCTAAGAAGCTCCTAACATGGGATCACTAGAATTCGCTCATGCATTAAATACAACCATAAAAACCTTAGTACGCATTGGTTCATGTTTCTTAAAACGTTCAAGCAAATTACCGTATAGGAGGTTAGCCAGTTTTCTTAAGCCTAACATCGATAAACAATCATCCATTACAATTAATAACACACCAACAACCAATAATCAGTAGTTAGGTTTCATTAGATCTAAGCAAACACAAGATAAATCTAGCCTAACATGTTAATTAAAAGACAAGAACAAGATATAATCAAACAACACATAGACATATTGATTGATTAAGTGATTACTTATCTTCAACTAAACATGGGAGATCCAAGGGTATAAAACCCTTAAAAATGGCAGAAAATTCGTCTTAGGGTTTCTCCTCACAAAGTTGCACCCTAATGACTAAAAATTGCAAAACTATATATAGAGTTTAGGGGCTGACGGCGTCACGTTGTAGGAGGTGACGCCGTCACCTTGCCACGGCTAGGGTTCCCGGATGGTCTTCCTGACGCCGTCCCTCTTTAATCCTCCAAAATCCGCTTTGGCGCGTCAAGGGTTGACGCCGTCAGAATAGTGCTTGACGCCGTCTCTCTTTAACTTAAACCGTGACGACCTTGATCACCTTAAAGGGTGACGCCGTCAGACTTTCCATTGCAAAACTCTCTGGCGCGTCACGTGTATTTTGTCTTATCCACCTCTTTTTCCAAGCCGTGACGCCGTCAGGAGCAATCCTTGACGCCGTCATGTGTACTTTTCCAGCAGCTTTGGAGACTTTGTCGTTTTCTTCACTTTTGTGCTCCAAAAACGTCCAAAATGCTTCCTTTTCCAATTTTCTCCTCCAAAGTACCTAAAATGACAAAAGGAACGATTTAGGGCAATATTTGATCAAATAAATATGATTTAGGGCTTAAATGACCCCCTAAAAGCGGTACACTTTTCGCTTCATCAAATACCCTTACACTTGAGATTTGCTTGTCCTCAAGCAAATGCGCTTTTATTCTAATCAAAATACAAGTTAGGGGTCATTTAACGCTAATATAAAAGTAATTACAACAAATAGTCGTTCCACTTTAATCATAATAAGCACGGAGATTACAAACTAGCACCTCCCAAGTAGTGTTTAGATACTCACATCTCTCAGGTGTCATAAAAGTATATCTCATAAATGAAAATGGATAATATCTCTCACTACCTGTCATAGCAAATAGATTACCATAGGCTTGGGAAAGGATCGAAAACCTTCTCCACTAGGCGTAAGCACCTAAGATAAACTATCAAAGAGGGCTTTTAAACGGGTTATAACGTTAGGTGTAGGGATATGATAAACACGGTTTTGTTGGATAAAGGATATTTTACTGGTGGCGAGTTAAAGATCTTGATTAATTACATGTACAATATCGCGTTGCTAAGCCAAGACTTGACTCGACTTAAGCTAATGAGAAAAAAAATAACAAAAAGATAAAATAAACATGAAATGAAACGGGATGGTAGTCCGTATGTTTTTTTTCTACTTTTCTTTTTCTCATTTTTTTGTATTTTTCTTGATTTTTTTTCATTTTTTTTTTCTTTTTCATACACTCTTGCCCTACCATCCAAAATAATACATCATAGGGGCGTTGCATTCCCCTTACACTTGAACTTTTACATAACTTTACAAATAACTATTCTAATGACTCGAATTAAGATAATCGAAACACTTGGAGTACTTTTAAAATATTTAGCACATATGGGGGTAATAATGTTGTTCTTCCCCATTACTCCATTACACTAGTACTTTACCCATGAGTCCCAATCGTCCCAAAACAATATGTACAAGGATATGACTCGACTTAGCAACCATGTAATCAATTAGATAATTAACTTGGGGTTTAAACAAATGTTGTCACAATAATGCACTAAAGATGAGTGCACACAAGGTAGGCTAAGGCGATTTGGGTGTACATTTAAGTGGGGTGTAAACAAATTCTTCCTTTAAGTAAAATGTTTAAAGTTAGAAACGAAAAGATAGGCTCTGAGGGGTGTACTAGGGGTATCGTGTACTAAAAATGAGTACAACGCAAAGGGTGTGGGAGAATTACTTGACCAATGTAGCCAATGTAATTATAACAAAAACACAGGTGTAAAACAATGGGTTAATCCTAATGCCTCTTATCATGTAGTAAATCTAACTACACGAATGTAGTCTCACTTGTGGCCTCGGAATGGTCCTAACGCAAGTTCTAGAATCTAAGTGCTACCGGTACACACATCATAGCATAAATGTTTTTCCTACCAATTCTAGGGGCGAACCTCACATATTTGGGGGTGGAAAATTTTTTTAGTGGTACGGTTTTTGTGCTAGTCATATAACTCCTATCCATGAGACGCTCATTAAGATCAAAGTTTCACTCCTAAATGTTGTAAAAAAATTTAAATTTGGCACTAAAATTGCCTTAACAGGTATTTCTCTCTGTTTTATTACACATCTACCATTAAACAAATAAAAATCAAGTGCAATTGTATTCTCTAAAGTATAGTACTTTTACCCCCCTTACACTTAAGATGAACATTGTCCCCAATGCTCAAATAACAAGATGTAAAAGTAATAAGGTAAAAGAATGAAATCAAATACTCCCCTGATTCGTTTGGTGGATAAAGAGGTAACATGGTTAGATCTTCTTCCAAGGTAATGTTGAAGCTTCAAGACTAATGCATCGCCAAAAGCTAGATTCCACATACACCTCCTTGTCCAAAATAACCTGTTAAACCTGAGAAAACAAACACGAAAACCTGCATAACATCGGCGGGATAAATCTATATAGGGATATAATGCTTGTGGAATGATTATTTTGCAGATTCCTGGAGTTTATAAGTTAGAGATTTAATAAAAACTTTTTATGATTCCGATGGAAAAACAAAACTTTCAAAAATTTCAGAAAATTAAAAGCTGACGCCGTTAGGTTGTAAGGCCTGACGCCGTCAGAAATGATCTGACAGAATTCTCATGTTAAGTTTTCGGAAAATTTCTGAAAAAACCTATACCTTACTTCCTGGAATTCCTGCAAAACATCATTATGACTCGATACAAGCATTTGACTCAAACAATTACTAATATGTATGTTAATTTATTATTGTTATGATTCATGTTCATTTGTTCTAATAAACCGATTTGGATTTCCCTTACACTTATCTTTTGCAAAATACCTTTATATGTAGTTAAGACGAAGTTAAAAACAAGATAAAGCATTTTCACAATTTAGTTTCGAACATGAATCAATAATAATAAAAATTAAACATACATACGGAAGCAAATAAAATCAAACAAACAAATAAATAAACACACAAAGCAAATAAAGCTTGGGTTGCCTCCCAAGAAGCGCTTGTTTTTGTTCGAGTCACGAGCCTGACTCTACCCTTATTTAACGAAAATAGGGGAGGTTTTCCCTACACTTAGGGTTAAGTGCGGGTGATAGTAGCGATACACACCAGCTCGGTAGGAGTATGCCACGTGAGGAAAGATTGGTGGATGAATTATATGCTCAAAGGGGTGTGCTCCTTTCATCATAACCTTACCTAGTTTACTTTGGTCAATGGGTGAGTTAAAGTGTTCTCCTAAAAAGGGATCATTTTCTAACAACTTCGAGAGACTCCTAATTGGGAACCCATCTTGACCTAATAAACCCGGTTTAAACCCATAATGTTTCTTGTGATCAATCATGAATGGGTGATGTAAGTATGTAAGGTCATGGTTCACTCCTATGTTAGCTTCCTCTCTACAAGGCTTAAATTCAACAACCTCCAACCTAAAACTACCCGGATCATATGGTTTGATGGGTGGATTGGGGCCTTTTTCAATTCCTAAATTTTCATCCAAGGATGGAAGATTAGGTAACGGTTTTGGTTGAGGCTCCACTTCATCAAAACTAGGAACTTCCATAGAACTAAGAGTAAGGTTGTGATCACTAAAAGCATTCAAACCTATATCCTCTAGTTGTGTTTGGTTCAAAGGTTTTACCTCTATTGGGGTTCCTATAGTCTCTTCTACTTCTTCCGGGTAAGTCACGGGCGGTGTGGGTGCCTCGAATGATGGTGGGTTTTGTGGAGTACTTGGTGGACTTGGATTTTCTACTTTATCCTCCATCTTATCTTGATTACCTATGTGCTTATTATCTGATTTGTTGAAGTCTATCCCCAACATGCACCTAGGTGGCTCAACTCTACCCTCATGTGTGTCGTATATTTTGGTGAAATCTATCCCACTCATGCAACTAACCATCTCAGAATCTTGGTTTGATTCTAAGTCCATGTTCTTAGAAACTAGGTCTCTTTGCTCATACGAATCCACCAATTCGTTCCACTTATGGGTCATGGTTAGGAAGCTTTCCTCAAAATTCATCCAAAGGGCCTGACTAAAAGGAATTGATCCAGATAATGCTCGTCTAATAGAAATCTCACATGCATAGAATTCATTAAACCCATCTAACCTTACCCTTAACTCCTTTTGGAAATCACAAAGATCACACAAAAATTCATAGGAATGATAGGAAACAAATCTATTGGTGAAATATAATTGTTCCTCTATTCTCAATGATCTAAATGGAATTTCATCCATCATAGTGACAAATGAAAATGGTTTTAAAAACAAAGGG
The DNA here is from genome assembly GCA_021014915.2 of Artemisia tridentata subsp. tridentata. Lineage (NCBI taxonomy): Eukaryota > Viridiplantae > Streptophyta > Magnoliopsida > Asterales > Asteraceae > Artemisia > Artemisia tridentata. The sequence continues at coordinate 37,589,412 of CP139504.1, forward strand.
CACAAAGAAAAAGATAGACTACAAGAAATCCTAGAAAAATAAAATAAAAAATCTCACTAGAAAGGAATCTAGTGAGTAGACCTAATAAAATAAAAATTCAACCTAAACAATAACTATTCCCCGGCAGCGGCGCCAAAAACTTGATGCGTGGTTTTGCGACCTTACAACAGGTTTTACCTCTCGAGGGATCTCAAGAGGCTTGCAATCCCCACCAGGCAGTGTACCTGACCGATGTAGTATAGTGAAGTGGCAAGTACCGGGGGATTGATCGTTCTCTAGGGGAATAGTGTCGTTAGGATTGAAAAACTACTCTAATAGGTCTAAGGGTGAGGGAAGATTCTTTTTGTATTTTTATATTTTATGGAAAGCAAGTAAAATATCGGGTTTGAAAGAGTGGGTGGAATTAGTTGCTAGCCAACTAACCCAATTAACTACAATTGCAATATAAAATAAAATAACTGAAAATGAAAAGGTTGTGGAACTTATATGGGGAGAAATGTGTTTACTTAGATTTCCTTACTCCCTAACTATCTTTTACCAGTTGATTAGTGTGTATTAATTGAGTGGATGACGGGTGTATTCCTTAATACCAATCGTGGGGTGGCGTACGTACTTCCCCAACTCTACAAGCTCCTACTTCACTCATATGTCGAGCCGGCTAAGAAGCTCCTAACATGGGATCACTAGAATTCGCTCATGCATTAAATACAACCATAAAAACCTTAGTACGCATTGGTTCATGTTTCTTAAGACGTTCAAGAAAATTACCGTATAGGAGGTTAGCCAGTTTTCTTAAGCCTAACATCGATAAACAATCATCCAATACAATTAATAACACACCAACAACCAATAATCAATAGTTAGGTTTCATTAGATCTAAGCAAACACAAGATAAATCTAGCCTAACATGTTAATTAAAAGACAAGAACAAGATATAATCAAATAACACATAGACATATTGATTGATTAAGTGATTACTTATCTTCAATTAAACATGGGAGATCCAAGGGTATAAAACCCTTAAAAATGGCAGAAAATTCGTCTTAGGGTTTCTCCTCACAAAGTTGCACCCTAATGACTAAAAATTGCAAAACTATATATAGAGTTTAGGGGCTGACGGCGTCACGTTGTAGGAGGTGACGCCGTCACCTCGCCGCGGCTAGGGTTCCCGGATGGTCTTCCTGACGCCGTCCCTCTTTAATCCTCCAAAATCCGCTCTGGCGCGTCAAGGGTTGACGCCGTCAGAATAGTGCTTGACGTCGTCTCTCTTTAACTTAAACCGTGACGACCTTGATCACCTTAAAGGGTGACGCCGTCAGACTTTCCATTGCAAAACTCTCTGGCGCGTCACGTGTATTTTGTCATATCCACCTCTTTTGCCAAGCCGTGACGCCGTCATGTGTACTTTTCCAGCAGCTTCGGGGACTTTGTCGTTTTCTTCACTTTTATGCTCCAAAAACGTCCAAAATGCTTCCTTTTCCAATTTTCTCCTCCAAAGTACCTAAAATGACAAAAGGAACGATTTAGGGCAATATTTGATCAAATAAATACGATTTAGGGCTTAAATGACCCCCTAAAAGCGGTACACTTTTCGCTTCATCATTTACATTCAATTAGTCCTGTTAACATACAAGTACCAATTTTTTATAAACTATATTTATCACTTACATGATATAAGAAGCAACGACAGCCCCGCTTAACTCATCCATTGAAAATAGACTGTCAAAATCATTCCAATTTAAGTACGTGTAACTGTGGTGCCCAAACAAATCGTCCTCGCATTGCACTTTTATGCAATCGACCTTTGCAACTTGTCCATCAACCATCATTGCAGTCATTTTCAATCCCATCCTTTCTTCAATTCTTTTCCTTACTCTCTTCTGACCTCTCGTCATCATTTTTTTCAACGGATTTCCTTTCTTAGTCACTTTTGCAATGGAGGCGAGAGTTTCTGGGCTTTTTCCTTCTTCAACTGCAACTGTAAACATAACAGTTTCTGGTCACTAAAAATAACTGTAAACATGACTGTAAGAATATGATGTTTTTGGCATCGTACCTGTTTTTGGCATCGTCGCTTCTTCTTCGTTGTCGGTTTCTCTTTGTCGCTTCTTCTTTTCTTTTTTCTTGTGGATCACACTGCCCAACTCTCTTTTTTCTTCTTCTTCTTTTCTTTCTTCTTCTTTTCTGTTTCCTTCTTCTTCTTCTTTTCTTTGTTCTTTTTCTGTTTTTCTTCTTTTCTCCTTGTCTTGATCAGCAGCCTTTTTCTCCTTCTTTTTGGCCACTATCTTGTTCTGCAAAAATATAAAAAAGTCTTACCAAACCATTTTGTTCTAATGATTAAACTGTTTTATAAAAAAGTCTTACCAAACCAGAGCATGGAATGACTAGGTGACTCGGCCAGCTTAGCATGTACCCAATGGCATCTTTAACAGTCTCAACGAACTCCTCGGGAATTGGATTCGGTATCAAAGCTTCTGCTTGAACAGATGTGTCCACCGTAACTTCAATCTTCCCATCTAATATATGAACAAATAAATATTAAATAAGTAAGAATATATATATAAATATTAAATAAGTAATTTAACTTCAAATACCCGAGACAGTATGCTTCACTATGGTTCCTTTGGCGACTATATTTGAAGGATCGTCGACCGCAAGATAGCATGATTTATCCTACAAATGTACACAATATTATTAAAACAGACAAGAATTGCAATGAATTTATAACAAATGAAGACTTACATTTGGTTCACTTGGTACATTTGGTTCTTCGTCTTCATCGCTCAACGTTGGAGAATTACTTGCACCCTCCGAAGCATTGGTACTTGCACATCTTCTTCTTTCTAACTCATCTTCAACAGCTTTTAGCCGTTTATTCATCATCTTATCATATTGTTTCAGGTATTGCTTGACATTCCTGGGTATTAAAAAATACTGGTGCGGTGTTACATATCGACCCATCCCACGTACACGCCCACGTGTTTCTTCACTACCCAAGGCCTCTGTAAGCAAATCTATTGATCCCATTGGATCCTCTGAATAATCCTTGTCCTTCTTTAGTATCTCCTGAGTAAACAAACATATAACTTAACATCTGTTGACTTATGGTGAAAAGTCAAAGTTTAACTAACTGAACATCAAATAACTTAACATCTGTTGACTTATGGTCAAAAGTCAAACTTTAACTAACACTAACTAAGCAGCTAACTGAGAAATCTAACGAGACTAAGCAGCTAACTGAGAAATCTAACTGAAAGTTAACAAAACTAACTAAAACATACCAAAATAAAACTGTTAAATATGAATACTTACAATTTTATCGACAACTTTTTGGACAGCTGGGTCGAAACCTCCTTTTTTCTTTTCTCTTGCTTTTTTCCAACATTCTACCCTATCAATCTCCTCTTCCTCTTTGCCGGTTTCTTCCATCTAAAAAAGTTAAAAAGCATCAACATAAGCAATAAAAAAGTTAACATAAGCAATAAATTCCATACTATCTCAGAAATGAGTCCGGCATATCCCTTTCGGCTCAAACGATGGTTGTACTTGTTACGTTTACGGTTAGCTGAAGCCTTCTGACTTCTTTCCTGCATAAGTATATACAATTAACATGTTAGTAACTGTTTTTGTGATAAATAACTGTTTTTGGAAACTTAAACAAATACCTCAAACGAAGGCTTAGTTCTTTGTGATACGAAAAGTTTCCAGTCTTTTTTTTTTCACGGACGGATACTTTTCAGGAGGAGTATATAATTGCTTCTTGGCCTCCTTAGACTTATCATCTTTTAGTGGCTTAATGAACTTCTTATAAAGATAATGTTTGAAGTTTTTCCACTTTATCCCGATTGATTGGAGAACTTGCTTCCGACTCTTTTGGTCAAGTGCAAAATTTGTCTGAAACGTAAAAAATGAATCAAAACATAGTTAGAATAAAATACTAAAACTAAAACATAGTTAGAATAAAATAATAAAATACTTACCTTAACATATTGCCAACAAGCTTCCTTTTTTTCGTTATCTACGTTCAACCAAGAATCATAGGTTATGAGAACCATAGATCTTGCCACCAATCCCTCAAAAGTAGACAGTTTTTTTGCTCCCGGTCCAGTTGGCACACCTCTTTTATTATAAGTAACAACTTTTTTTTTATTCGCCTTCGCTTTTATTGTCGGGCCTCTATGCGATTTGGAATCTAATTCGGCATCCAAATTCGACTCAGAACCAGAAACTGCATTTTCTTCGCGGTCCGAACCAGAATCAGAACCGTGAACCGCATCTTCTTCGCGGTCCGAATCAGAACCCGAGGCCATCTTTTATTACCAAAAAGCAACCTGTTTAAAATAAACAAAATAAACAGTTATTTTCATACCAAAAACTTTAAATAATAAATAATGCTTGACAGACTTTAACAAATATACAGTTACTAAAATAAACAGTTATTTCCTACCAAAAACTAATGATCTAAAATGAATATGCCCTCGTCATCCGAGCGCGTACAGTTAAAATAATCGTCTAGGTCTTCTAAAGACAGGTTCATATCTTGTGTAACATCAAATTCAAACACATCATCAGTTTCATCATTATTATCTCCATACTTATGCATCCTATGTGGTGTGAAGCCAACAACAGACAGGTTCCTATCTTGTTGGTCCTGAACATAAAAAACTTATCTTGCTTGACTAGGTAATATGAAGGGTTCAGACCGTTGACCAAGCCTATCAAAGTTAACCACTGTGAATCCTAAATCATCTTTTTTTACTCCACGACTATCTACCCACTCACACATGAAAACAGGAACCGTAAATGTACGATAATCAAGATCCCATATTTCCAATATACGACCGAAGTAGGTAACAGCGCCGTACACCGGATTGGAGTCTTTTGCACTAGCAATCTGCATAGTATTTGCAACTATAGATACTCCACTACCTTGAGTGGTTTTAGATTCATCACGCTCTTTTGTATGGAATTGATTCTCATTTACGGCAAACCCAGTATATTTACTAACAGCAAAATCAGGGCCTTTTGCCAACCAACGAACACTATCACCGGTATTTTCCCCGTTAGCCAAACGCTTTTCAACCTCTTTCTTAAACCAGTCAATAAACGTCCGACTATGTTGGCTCTGCAACCATGTATTATTTCGATGCGGGTTAAGATCCTTCAGTTCTAACATATGCTGCTTTATGTATGGTTCAACATCGGCGGTGTTTCCTAATACATAAAGATGAGCTTGATCAAGTAGCTTAGAATCCACAACACAGATGGTAGCCTGCGATAAAGGTTTACCAGTGCGATTTCTTTCATCAGCACGATCATGAGGATTGCCAATTGATTTCATGTTTTCCAAGGAATCGGAACATAATTCTAATGCTTCCTCTGCCACATAACATTCTGCCATGCAGCCCTCGGGTCGATAATGATTTCGTACATAACCTTTTAGTGTTTTCATGTACCTCTCAAACGGATACATCCACCTAAAGTGGACTGGGCCACATAACCTCACCTCTCTGACTAAATGCACCATCAAGTGAATCATGACATCGAAAAACGAAGGCGGAAAATACTTCTCTAGTAAACACAAAGTTACTACGATGTCACTTTGCAGCTTGCCTAGCTTACTAACATCAACTACTTTACTACACAGCTCGTTGAAGAAGTGACACAAGCTTATAATAGTCTTCCTAACTTTCACGTCTAACACCCCCTTTATTGCAAAAGGAAGAATCTGTTGCATTAGTACGTGACAGTCGTTGGACTTCAATCCATTCATCTTCGAATTATCATTGGACACGAGATTCTTGAAATTAGAGGAATACCCATCAGGCACTTTTATGTTAGACAGCGTGTCATAAAACATGCGTTTCTCCTCGCTATTTAATGTGTATATGGCAGGCGGCAGATAATGACCCTTCCCTTTTGGTTGACTTATTAACTCAGTCTTAATCCCTAACTCCTCGAGATCTTGTCGTACCTTTAAACCGTCCTTAGTCTTGCCTTGCAAATTCAGTAACGTCCCATAAACACTCTCACATACATTCTTTTCTATATGCATAACATCTAACTGACGACGAACAAGCAAATGCTTCCAGTACTCTAGTTCAAAAAAGATTGATTTTTTACGCCAAACTTTCGATCTCGCATCAATAGTTTCTTTTTTCTTTTTTGGCCTTCTCTGCTGACGTGGCATTTTCTTCTTTGATTTATTCTTCTTCAACGCCCTCCAGATAACTTCCTTCTTTGCCTTTTTCTCCTTCCCCCATTTAGTCGTAAAACCTTCCAGATAGTCGTAAACTTCTTCACCCGATCTCGGTTTTTTCATCACACCGCTCTCTGGTTCATTATTGAAATCTTTTCTTCTTTTGCGAAAAGGATGTGTAAGTGGGAGGAATCTTCTATGCCCGAGGAAGCATACTTTTTTGGATTTTGGCAACCACTGTGAGTAGGTATCCTCTGAGCATACTGGAAACGCGTTATAACCTTTGGTAACACACCCTGACAGGTCACCATACGCGGGAAAGTCATTTATAGTCCAAAGTAAGACTGCTTTTAGATTGAAGAATTGTTTCTTATAAGCATCATACGTCTTAATGCCAGGTTTCCACAACTCTTTCAGATCCTTTATTAGTGGTGCCAAGTAGACATCAATACTGTTACCTGGTTGCCTTGGACCTGATATCAGTAGAGTCAACATCATGAACTTTCTTGACATACACAAATAAGAAGGCAGATTGTATGTTGCTAGGGTAACCGGCCAACAACTATACTTTGCACTTAATGACTTATGAGGGTTTATACCATCCGCGGACAAGGTTAATCTCAGATTCCTATCTTCCTTTCCAAATTCTTTCCAGTACTTGTCGTCAACAAGCTTCCAAGATGGGGAATCACAAGGATGTCTTAGCTTGCCATCACTGACCCGACCTTGCGCGTGCCAAGTTAGGTAGGGCTGAGCATCGGGCCGGAAACCGACCCGACCCGACCCGTCCCGACAAGGCCCGAAACCGAATACGTGCAGACTGGTAGCCCGAATACCGAACCGAATGGTTCTCGGTCGGGTCGGGTAGACTCGGTATTATTCGGTCGGTTCTCGGGACTTTGCATATAGGCCCGAAAGAGAACTAGTCAATTACATCTCAACCGGATTGTTTTCATCTTTCAAGATGAAAACAAGTTTCTGAAAGCAAGTTTCAAACAATCGGTTGACATTAAAAAAAAAAAAAAAAAAAAACAAGTTTCAAACAATCGATTGTATTATTCAAAGTTTCAAACAACTTACTTACAAGATGAAAACAAGTTTCTGAAGAAAAAAAAACAATCGATTAAAAACAACTTACTTACAATTAAAAAAAGCAAATGCATGTATAATTAAAAACAACTTACTTACAATTAATATAAAAAATAAGTTGACATTAAAAAAAAAAAAAAAAAAAAAATTACAACAATTAAAAAAAGCTAACAGAGTTTAATTATTTTCAATCGATTTATAACCAATCAATTAAACAATAACAGTACCATAATATACATGAAATCCATAACTTCATCAGCATAAGCGGTTCATAGATGGATCCAATCAATCTGTTCATAGATGGATCCATTAAACAATAACAGTACCACATGTGGTGTTCTTATAACCAATCAATTAAACAATAACAGTACCACAAAATTTTCAACTAAACTAATCGGTTCATAGATGGATCCATTTGTGGTGTTCTTGATTGATCCATATGTGGTGTTCTTGTTTGATCCATATGCGGTGTTCAGAAGATAAGTGTAGAGTGATAAGAAGGAGGAAGGAGGATTGGGGAGGCGGGTTTTATAAGAAAACCTAATTAGGGACTGAATAATGGAGGAAGGAGGATTGGAGAGGCGGCTTTTATAAGAAAACCTAATTAGTAATCGGGTTGGCGGGCTACTTCGGGATTAAAGTCGGTTCCCGGCCCGACCGACCCGAAACCGACATAACATATTTTTTGAAACCGAATACCGACAAAATACTATCATTTCGGTATCGGGCCTACTCGGGATCGGTCGGTTTTTCGGGACTTTTCGGTTTCGGTCGGTTTTGCTCAGCCCTAAAGTTAGGTCATGTGCGGTTTCTAGTGACAAGAACATTCTTCTAAATCTAGGAATGGGCGGGAAATACCAAACAACTTTTCTCGGCACCTTCTTGCTATTCTCCTTCCACCGAGAAGTACCACAAGTTGGACATTGAGAAGCATCCTTGTGCTCATCCCAGAACAAGACACAATCATTCTCACAAGCATGATACTTAATGTATTCTATGCTTATTCCTTTTAGCAACTTCTTGGCCTCGTATATCGACTTAGGGATTGTATTATTTGAAGGCAAAACATCATTTAGCTCGCCCAATAAAGCATCAAAGCTTGTATCAGACCAGCCAAATTGACCCTTCAAATGTTGGAATTTCAGCAATCCATTTAGTGCATTATACTTAGACCCTTCATACAGTGGCTTGTCGCATTCTTCGAGAAGTGACTTCAATAAATTAGGTTCATTCTCTGCATATGTGAAGGCGTCATGTAGCATCTCCTTTGTGTAATCGAACTCGGGAGGTCTAGACTCATTAGGGCATTGAGCTTCATCCTTAGATGAATTTTCTCCGTGGAAGGTCCAATCAATATAATTCTCATTGAAACCGTGTTTAAACAGGTGATAACGCACGTTTTTGATGGAACTGTGACACAAATTGATACAATTTACACAAGGACACGGAATGGCATCGGAATTTGGGTTATTGCATTGTGCAAACTCTAAAAAGGCATTCACACCTTCCTCGTATGCGATTGATAATCTATCAGACAAAATCCAAGATTTATCCATTACCTAAAAATTCTAAAACAGAAAACATCTCGTGTAAGTGTCGAGTCTGATACCAACCTTATTAAACTAAAACAGAAAAAGATAACTACCTAGTAAACTATACATGTTAAACAAGAACACCAGCTTACAAATCATTTACAGTTAAAGTTTACTCTATTAAACTATACATGTTACATTATTTAGAGTTAACTTACATGAGGCCTATAAAATATTATTCACAAACACCAAAAAATATTATCTTACATCATAGTAACATTTTCACAAACACCTGGTGTGCTACATTAGGGCATACCTTTCAAACTGATGATACAAAAACTGATACAAATGTTAAAGTTTACTCTATTAAACTATAAATGTTATCTTGCAACCAAAAAATAATGATACAAAAACTGATACAAAAACCTAGTTACATTTTCACAAACACCTGGTGTGCTACATTAAAAATCAATAAATTGATTTTATAACCTAAATAAAACTCTACAACTACATTATAACAGAAAACATAAAACTCTCAAAAAAACAAATTAGGGCAAATTAGGGCATACCTTTCAAACTGATGTCGAGTGTTTTGAGAGTTTTGAGAGGGGTTTGAGATGGGAAATTAGGGCAAGTTAGGGCAAATTACGGCAAATTACGACATACCTTTCAAAATTAGGGCAAATTAGGGCAAACTGATGTCGAGTGTTTTGAGAGTTTTGAGAGGGGTTTGAGATGGGAAATTAGGGCGGGAGTGTTTTGAGAGTTTTGAGACGGGTTTGATAAGGTTTTGAGAGTTTGAGAGGGAAGTGTTGAGCGGGAAGTGTTTTGGCCAAAAAAAAAAACAATGGATTTTGATGAAGCAGATGGGAAAAAAAAACATAGATGACCCCTATTTAGGACGAAGCAAAACGAGCGTCATCTAGCAGGCTAAATTTTAACTGATTATGACCCTATGTTATGACGCTTTTGAAAACGAGTCATCCCCAATAAAAAATTTACTCGTTATGACTCTTATTTTATGACTTTGCTATTTGCGCGTCATCTTGTAGTGTGCGTCATAAAATGCGAGTCAAGGATAGATGTTGGGAATTATGATGCATATCAAGAACAGACTACTTAAGTCTGGTAGTTTACTACTTAGGTCTGGTCGATTACTGAGTTAGGTCTGTTTGTGTTTTAGGTCTGGTTATGTAATGATTAAGTCTGGTAGTTATATGTTAAGTCTGGTTGACTTATTAAGTCTGGTCTGGTCGTGAAGATAGGAAAGTTTGTTAGAGTTGTATTAGGAAAAGATACATTGCGTGTATGTATCTTTATAGAAGATTTGTGTATATCTTCTGTGTCGTCTAGGGTTTCCTTGTGTTATAAAAGGATCCCTAAAGGTTGTTAGTAAACATGTGTGAGTTGTACGAATTGATAATAGAAAATATCAATATACGAAGTTAGTGATATCCCTGCTTGTGTTCTAAATTGTTCTTGATAAGATTCCGCATTAACATTAACAATCTCTTAGGGTTTCTCACTTAGATTGGTTCGGATTTATCCTAACCATCTACTAGGTATTCAAAACTACTTAGTGATCCATATACAATTTGTGGACCAACAAGTGGTATCAGAGCAAGGAAGAGACTCTGAATTCGTAGAACACTAAAACCTAATTCTCACTCAAATCACCCTTCAAAATGTCTGAACTCGATAAGCCTGAAACTTTCTCAATCCATAACAGTGAGGATGAGCAATCAAACCATGAAGATGAAGGAAAAACCGAAACCAGTAACTCCCAAACACAACAACAACCCATCCCTTCCACAACCACAATCTCAAACATAAAACTTCCACTACTGAAGAGAGAAGAATATGATATATGGGCCATGGAGATGGAACATTATCTGGAATACATTGATAGTGATGTATGGAAAGTGATCCAGAAGGGAAATTCTAAGAAGAGAATTTCACAAGGGAATGATGGGCAGCTCAGAATAATGCCACCAGTATCTGCTGAGGAGATTAGGGCTGTGGAGAAGGAAAAGAAGGCCAGAACCTTGCTTCTTATGGCTATTCCTAAGGAGCATCTACAAAGGTTTCATGGCATTCTTGATGCTAAGGAGATGTGGGAAGTTATCAAGAAACGATTTGGAGGTAATGCTAACTCCAAGAAGATGCAAAAGGCTGTTCTTAAACAGCAATTTGAAACATTTAGTGTTTCAAAGACTGAAGGTTTGGAGAAGGGCTATGACAGATTTCAACATCTGTTAACACAATTGGAAGTTCATGGTGCAGCAGTCTCGAATGAGGATGCAAATCACAAATTCCTTAGATCTTTACCATCAGAATGGGGCAATGTATCTGTGGCAATGAGGATTAAGGAGGAAGTAGACTCTATGACACCTGATGACCTTTACAATAATCTCAGGATGTTTGAAAGGGACATCAGTAACAACACTCAGGGTTCAACCAGTTCCTCAAATGTTGCTTTTGTATCTCAAAACAAAAGCAGTACTTACAAGGTTAGATCTGGTGTTAGGTCTGGTAACTATGAAACTCCTTCAAGTGAAAGGTCTGCTTCAAGTTTCACTGATGAGGTGATACATTCTTTCTTTGCCAATCAAACGAAAGATGAAAGCTTTATTAGTGAAGACCTTGAACAAATTAATGATGCTGAAGTTGAGGAGATGGATATAAAATGGCACATTGCCATGGTTGCTTTAAGGGTCAAACGATTTCAGAAGCAATATGGTAGGACCATCAACTTCAACAACAAATCACCAGTGGGATACACAAAGAGGACTGTTGAATGCTACAACTGTCACAAGCATGGGCATTTTTCAAGAGATTGTCCAGAGAAGAAGTCTGATGATGAGAAAAGAATTGAAGATGGGAAGATGGAAAAGAATCAGATGAGTCTGCTGACAATGGAAGCTGGAGGAGTCAATTGGGGTGAGCATCCAAGAGTAAATGAGGAGTCTGATCATGCTCTCATGGCCATTGGTAATGAGGTATCATTATGCTCTAAATTATGTACTGACTCATATAATCATGTTAAGGCTTTATGTGATGAGCAGCAAGAACAAATAGGTGATCTAGAAGTAAATTTATTAGCACATAAAAATGCTGTGAAAACTTTAGAGGCACAAAAGGTCACCCTTCAAAACCAACATGCTGCTTTAAATGAAAAACTATACTTTCAAGCTAATAAGATATATGAACAAGATGAGAAGCTTAAAAGGTATAGACAATTAGGGCTTAAAATTCAGAAGGAAAGGGATGAGCTGAGAAAAAGGGTAGATCAATGGAACAATTCAAATAAAAACCTGTTTAAGTGTTGGGATTCTCAAATTAAGTCAAATAAAAAATGTGGCTTAGGATATGAGGAAAATGAGAATAGGGATATATTTAAGAATAGAGAAGAGGACTATGCTGATAAACCTTTGTACAATAGGTTTGTTAAGACTGGTGACTTTAAGGGAGTACCACCACCTTTGAGTGATGACTATACTCCTCTTGAAAAAGAAGAGTTGGATGATTCACTCTTTGTGTATGGTAAGAAAGGTCCTCAAGTGTCTGAATCAACTACCTCAGAGGACAAATCTAGTAGATATTCTTCTTGTCAATCCAATGACTCTGAAGGATCTATTGATAATTCCTCTGATCACTCTAAGTCTGAGTCAAACAATGAGGAAAAAGAGAATCCTGAACCTAAGGTTGTTAAGAAGTGTGAACCTGTTGTTACTAAACCTTTAGTGACTGAACAAAAGGCTGAAACAGTTAAACCTAGTTGTGTCAATCACATAAAAACTCCTAGGGAATCTGTTAAATTGAATGAGTCACCTAGAAGCAATAGTGTTCACAGAGAAAGTAGGAGTAGTTACAATTATGCTCCTAAAAGATGTTTTGTGTGTGGAAGTTTGAGTCATTTAATAAGAGATTGTGACTTCCATGAAAAGAGAATGAAAAGAGAGGCTGAGCAAAAGAGAATGAATGTAAATAAGGTTAATGGTTGAAATAAACCAGTTTGGAACAATGCTAATAGAGTTAATCATGCTAACCAGTTTGTCCCCAGACCAGTTCAACTAAATAACACTACCAGACCTAACTCCTTTGTTAGTTCTGGTAGACCAAATTTTGGGTCTGGCTACAGAAACTTTAATGTGAATAGGCAAAATGTTAATTTTATGAGGCCTAAAGTGAATACTGGTTATGTTAACTCTGTGAGACCTAATGTGAACTCTGGTTTTGTAAGACCCAAGCAACCTTTTCAAAAACCTCAGGTGAATGAAAATTTTCAAAGAAATAATTTTTATAAAGCTCATTCACCTGTGAGAAGACAAGTTGGAAAGCAAACAGCAAAACCTTTAAAGGGAAAAGGGGGTTCTGCTGTTAAGACCTCAGCATGTATGTCTTGGGATTCAAACAAAAATAAATCCATGTATAAATCCCAAAACAACAGTGGATCAGGTTCAATTAAGAAATTCAAGCATATTGATCCACAAGGCGGACCCAAGCCTACTCAGGCCTGGGTTCCTAAGAGAAACTAATTTCTCTTCTTTTTGTGCAGGATCATCCACTTTGCTATATGGAAGATAGAGGAATACTTGACAGTGGATGCTCTGGGCACATGACTGGTAACAAGAACTATCTTAATGATTTTCATGAATTCGAGGGAGGTTCTGTTACTTTTGGAGGAAGCAAGGGACAGATAACTGGTAAAGGAAGAATCATTGTGGGCAACATAGAATTTGACAATGTATCTTTTGTGAAAGAACTTGGGCAGTTCAACCTTTTCTCAATATCACAGATTTGTGATACTCAGCATGAGGTGCTTTTTACTGAAACTGATTGTCTTGTGTTGACTCCGGACTTTAAAATGCCTGAAGAACATCAAATTCTTCTTAAAGTTCCCAGACAACACAAAATGTACAGTTTTGATATGAAAGCATCTAATCCTGCAAAAGGTGCTACCTGTTTAATTGCAAAAGCTACATTGGATGAATCTAAGTTGTGGCACAGAAGGTTAGGCCATGTGAATTTCAAAAATATGAATAAACTTGTGAAGAATAACCTTGTGAGAGGTTTGCCTTCAAAATTGTTTAAAAATGATCATACCTGTGTGGCTTGCAACAAGGGAAAACAACATAGGGCATCCTGTAAGGTTAAATTAGAAAGATTAATAACTGAACCTTTGCATACCTTACATATGGATCTTTTTGGCCCTACATCTGTCCATAGTATAAATCATGCATGCTATTGCCTTGTCATTACAGATGATTGTACTAGATATTGTTGGGTGTTCTTTATGTCTAGGAAGGATGAAGCTACCCCTTTGATTCAAAATTTCATTAGACAGATTGAAAACCTTATTGATAAACGAGTCAAAATCATTAGGAGTGATAATGGCACTGAATTTAAAAACAAGAGCATGCTAGATTTTTGTGGTAATAAAGGAATTAAACAACAATTCAGTAATGCAAGAACTCCTCAGCAAAATGGAGTTGCAGAGAGAATGAACAGGACACTTATTGAGGCAGCTAGGACTATGCTAGCAGATTCACTTTTACCTACTACATTTTGGGCTGAAGCAGTCAGCAATGCCTGCTACATCTTTAATAGGGTTAGAGTGACCAAGCCTCAAAATAGAACTCCTTATGAGCTTATGTTTGGCCACAAACCAGTTGTTAGCCATATAAGACCTTTTGGGTGTCATGTTACCATTCTTGATACTTTAAGTGTTCTTGGAAAATTTGAAGGAAAGTCTGATGAAGGGTTTTTACTTGGGTATGCATTAAACAGTAAAGCCTTTAGGGTTTACAATCTAGTATCCAAGAAAGTAGAAGAAAATCTGCATGTAAACTTTCTTGAGGAAAAACCCAATGTCAAGGGAATTGGTCATAGGTGGATGTTTGATATTGATTATTTGACTGATTCTATGAATTATGTTCCTGTCTCCAAGGAGAATCAACTTAACCCTATTGCAGGTACCCAAGAGGCTACTAACATTGCAGGTACCAAAGATTCTTCAAATTCAAGGAACATTGATGATATGGCTGAGCTTGTTGTGATTCCATCTACAGTGAACAAGTCTGATGCAGCTGAAGCAGTGATCAAGGATTCTTCACTTCAGAAAACAGACTCTGAAGTTAAGTCTGGCAAAGTCAAATCACCTAGCATGAGCAGTACTTCACTTTTTAAGTCTGGTAGTGATGTTCTACCAGACCTTTCTTCAAATACTGAATGTGCTGATTCTGAGATGCCAGAACTTGAAGTATTTCCTAATCCTAATGAAGGTGTTTTTGATGGGGCTTCCTTTGATGAAGGAGGTATTATTACTGATTTCAATAACTTACCCACTGAAGTGGAAGTAAGTCCAACCCCCACTCTCAGGATCCACACCATTCATCCCAAAAGCCAAATAATTGGTAACCCCAAGTCTGCTGTTCAAACAAGAAGTAGAGTGCAACATCAGTCTGCTTCTCTTGCACTCATTAGCCTGATCAAGCAACAACAAAGGGTCAACCATAAGGACCAGCAACATTGCTTATTTGCTTGCTTTCTTTCTCAAAGTGAACCCACTACAATTTCTGAAGCTTTAGGGGAGGAAAGTTGGGTTGAAGCCATGCAAGAAGAGTTGTTGCAGTTCAAGCTACAGAAAGTATGGGTTCTTGTAGACCTGCCTAATGAAGCTAAAGTTATTGGTACTAAATGGGTCTTCAGGAATAAAAGGGATGAAAGAGGGGTGGTTGTAAGGAACAAAGCAAGGTTGGTAGCTCAAGGATACAAACAGGAGGAGGGCATAGATTATGATGAGGTTTTTGCTCCTGTAGCAAGGATTGAAGCTATCAGGTTATTCTTGGCTTATGCATCATATATGGGATTCAAGGTATATCAAATGGATGTCAAAAGTGCTTTCCTTTATGGCACTATTGATGAAGATGTGTATGTACATCAACCTCCTGGCTTTGAGGATCCTGCTAACCCCAATCAAGTGTATAAGGTTATTAAAGCTCTATATGGTCTTCATCAGGCTCCTAGAGCTTGGTATGAAACTCTTTCACAGTTTCTTGAAGAACATGGATACATCAGGGGTGTAATTGACAAGACATTGTTTATCAAGAGAGATCAGAAGGATATTATTCTTGTTCAAATTTATGTGGATGATATCATTTTTGGATCCACAAGAAAGTCTTGGTGTGATGAATTTGAAGGATTAATGAAGAGCAGGTTTGAAATGAGTTCAATGGGAGAACTTACATTTTTCTTGGGATTGCAAGTTAAGCAAAAGGATGATGGACTTTTTATTTCTCAAGACAAGTATGTTGCAGAAATTTTGAAAAAGTTTGAATTCTCAAATGTGAAGGCAGCAGTCACTCCCATGGAGAACAAAGTGCCTTTAACAAAGGATGAAGATGCTGCTGATGTGAATGTGCATCTTTACAGATCCATGATAGGTTCTCTCATGTATCTTACTGCTTCTAGACCTGATATTATGTATGCAGTTTGTATTTGTTCACGTTTTCAGGTTCAACCAAAGACTTCACATCTTCATGCAGTGAAGAGAATCTTTAGGTACTTAAAGGGCAAACCTAATTTGGGCCTTTGGTATCCTAAGGAGTCAGCTTTTGACCTGACAGCTTATTCAGACAGTGACTATGCTGGTGCAAGTCTGGATAGGAAATCAACAACAGGAGGTTGTCAGTTCCTTGGAAGGAGGTTAATATCTTGGCAATGCAAGAAACAGACGATTGTGGCTAATTCAACTACTGAGGCTGAGTATGTAGCAGCTGCTCATTGCTGTGGACAAGTTTTGTGGATTCAGAATCAGATGCTGGACTATGGTTTGAATTTTATGAATACTGTTATCCACATAGATAATAAGAGTACTATCTGTATTGTTAAGAATCCAGTATATCACTCTAAAAACTAAGCATATAGAAATAAGGCATCACTTCATTAGGGATTGCTTTGAAAAGAAGTTGATTAGAGTGGAGAAAATACATACAGATTTTAATGTTGCTGACCTGTTAACTAAGGCATTTGATGGTCCTAGATTTAATTATCTGGTAGTTAACATTGGTATGATGAACCCCTAGTTTGAATTAAGGGGAGGTTTGGCCTAAGGGGAGGTCAAACTGTGAAGTATGTAAAGTATGAATACTTACCAGCATTTAGGTTATTTATTTTAGTTCTGATTTTAGTTCTGTTAATGTAGTAAAAAAAAAAAAAAAAAAAAGAAAAAAAAAAAAAAAAAAAAAAAAAAATTTGGTTTGTTTTATCTATATCTTTTATAGGCAATGCTGGATTAAGTATATTTTCACAAGTTGTTGAGTGAGACTATTGGAACTTCTCACTTGGTGGAGGTGCTTTGCACTAACACATCAAAAGGTTATCAGTCCACCTTGTCTCATCAACACAAGGACTGGCTAATCCTGAGCAAACGGCTAACAGGTAAAGATTGCTCAAATCCGTTTATGGCTGACAATTTGCCAAAAATTGTATGGTATTCAACTCACCATATCTAAGATAAGTGAAGAGTTGGCTAGCCCACAAGGTTATGGCTTGTGGTAAAGGCTGTGGAAAACCATAAATGGTAATCAATTCACCATGATGAGGTGCTTTTCCATCAAAGAATTGACTAGTCCAGAAGCAAACGGCTCTTGGTAAAGACTTAACAAATCCGTTGATAAGCTGATGATTTGCTTAAAATCATATGGTTATCAGTGTACCATGGTCTTACACACCAAAACATTTGGCTACTCCAGTAGTAATGGCTATTGGTAAAGAGACATCAAATCCATTAAATTTCAATGATTCACCTCTCACAGGTGTTAACACACCTGGAAGTGATGAGAATAGCTATGAAACTTAATATGAATTGATGTACATATAGTCATTGTTGCTGTCAAGTCCATATCAGAAGAGCTTATCAAGATTCAAGCTGCTAGAAAGGAACAAGACCTAAATACATTTCAAAGTGTTCAAGATTCAATCCTCAGAAGGCTAAATCAGAAGAACTTGAAGTTCATGAAGCATGAAGATCAAGTTAGGGGAGGATTGTTGGGAATTATGATGCATATCAAGAACAGACTACTTAAGTCTGGTAGTTTACTACTTAGGTCTGGTCGATTACTGAGTTAGGTCTGTTTGTGTTTTAGGTCTGGTTATGTAATGATTAAGTCTGGTAGTTATATGTTAATCTGGTTGACTTATTAAGTCTGGTCTGGTCGTGAAGATAGGAAAGTTTGTTAGAGTTGTATTAGGAAAAGATACATTGCGTGTATGTATCTTTATAGAAGATTTGTGTATATCTTCTGTGTCGTCTAGGGTTTCCTTGTGTTATAAAAGGATCCCTAAAGGTTGTTAGTAAACGTGTGTGAGTTGTACGAATTGATAATAGAAAATATCAATATACGAAGTTAGTGATATCCCTGCTTGTGTTCTAAATTGTTCTTGTTAAGATTCCGCATTAACATTAACAATCTCTTAGGGTTTCTCACTTAGATTGGTTCGGATTTATCCTAACCATCTACTAGGTATTCAAAACTACTTAGTGTGCGTCATAAAATTTGTGGACCAAGGATAGACCTTTTTCTAGTAGTGAATGGTAGCAATGGAGTTTTCCCTCCTCTTTTCCTTTCCTGGATCGACACACCGCTCACACACTCTAATTTCTGGAACTATCTCTATCTTTCTATAATTTAGATATTTAATAAATTATCTTAACTCAATTGGCAAGACTAGCCCTCAAGCTTTCATTCTTTCTATATTAACCACACATATATTTACTACTTATCTCTTAACACATAACACATAACATATTATATACATATATTGTACCTTATCGGGATATGGGTGTAACATAAATTATATAAAATGAGTGTAATTGAATTTTTAATTTAAATATTAATTAATATCTCCATTTTTTCTTAATAAAAAAATAAGTGACTGAGATTTGTTTTTTCGATATGTTAGAAACTTTTGATAGGTAAAAAATCTCTTCTCGTTAGGTCACGTAAAAGGTACACTTGAAACAACCATGTCTAGGAATGGAAATCCATTCTTGTTTCTTGCTCTTAGATGTATGCCGATTAGAGCTGGCATAACGTGTCCGACACGACATGACACGAACACGATAAGACACGAATCTGTTAAGACCAAACACGAACACGACACGATAACTAATCGTGTCAATTTTTCCTAACACGAACACGACACGACAGGAAATTTAATAGGTTACGCGATAAGAAACCTAGTAAGTGACCTGTTAACAAAAATCATAAATTTAAACCAGCGAACCTGTTAAGGAACCTACTAAGAAACTTGCTAAGGAACATGTTAAAGACACGAAACCTGTTAAGACATGATAAGAAACCTGGTAAGAGACCTGTTAACAGGTCTTATCGTGTCTTAACAGGTTCCTTAACAGGTTTCTTAGCAGGTTTCATTTAGTACATATGTATATTCGTGTCTTATCGTGTTTTAACAGGTCCGGACCTGTTAAGAAACGAATGAAATTCGTGTCAATTCGTGTCTTAACAGGTCCGGACCTGTTAAGACACGAAACCTGTTAAGGTCTTGTCGTGTCGTGTTAACAGGTCGGTGTCAGAAATTGCCAGCTCTAATGCCGATCATGTCAACCGACCCAACCACGTAAATTCTTTGTACCTGAGAGATTACACATATTTTCACGTGTTTTTTCTTTCATTCAATGTATCAATTTTTTTTATTATTATTTTTTTCTACAAACACAACAAAGAGTTGACAAAATTTAGAGTGCATGCATGGGCTGAGTTTGTTTCCTAGGAGTTCAGAAAGAACAAGGATCATTTTGAATCTTCTAAATGGCTTGCGCGTAACCAATACAAAATAATTTAAATGTTACCAACGCGTCAGTGACAACGTTCAGTGATTCTTGTTAACACTGCCTCAAATGGATCATATTAGAAAATTAATTTTAAAAATATATAGATAAAAGTTTGAAATTTTACAAAAACTTAAAATTTAAACATGGTAAAATTTGATGAGACCTCGTTTAGAAGTTGCAAGATCGTTTAGAGACCAACATACGTAACAAATATTGGGATCAAACTCTGTAAGATCACCATCAGTTTCCACTAGGGCTCGATAACAATCTTGGTTTCGAGTCATTTTTGCATCTCCCTTATAACTATGTATATTTTTCATACCAATACCACTACATCAAATAAAGTTCTCTGGCTAACCTAAGTCTTGTACACTACGTAGTACTTGTTGGTCTTGCTAATGTTAAACTTTGATATACATGTATTTTTTTACAAAACAGTAAATTAAACACTATCACTCAAAAATATCATGAGTATTATGCAAACACATGCGTCATCCTTAACAAACAATAACGTGATTCTCGTGTTTGTCTAGATTAGGATTTCTTTACACGAAAAAGCAAAATATGAAAAATTAAATAATTAGACATGTTCATTAAATAATCAATATATAGTTCATGGACTGCTTTTTCGTATTTAAAATATACTTTCGTTAGTTTCTAAGAATAAAATAACCTGGTTAGGAAATGTATGAGGTCAAAGGTGGATTTAAAATTTCAGATACGATGTGATTGTGTTGTTGTTATTGGTTTATTCTACTTGACAATCATAATTTTTTTTGTTTTTTTTTGTTTTTTTGTTTTTTTATTATTATTATTATTATTATTATTATTTTTTTTTTACTCTCCCTTCAATTTTTACTAAAAGAACTTCAAGAAGACAATATTAGTGTGGAGGGTGGCTGTGCGGGAAAGGGCGCATGTGGCATGTCTTTTTGCCGCGTAATAGATCACCAAACACTGTCATGCCTTTCACACGAGGCGACTCAGATTCTTCTCTTGTGCACAATGTTGTTGAGCATTGGGACGAAAAAAAAAAATTTATGTGTATTTTTCGTGAGGGTACGCGTGTGATATTTTTAATAATAAGAGATAGAGAAAAATATTGACTGTGACAAAACAGTGTTGCAAAACTCAAGTGAAAGAAAAAGAAAAGAGAGAGATGGCGTGGTTAATGATGACATGAAATTGATGAGATAATTAAGTAAAAACACTCGACGGCACCTTCCACTCTTAGAGGCTTCGGTACCATAACTTGGGCGAGGCGTTATTGCCTACATGGCAACGAAACAACGCCGTTAGAGGGCGTTGCCCACTCCAAGCACACGAGCGTTGATCCAGCGTTGTAACGTACGTTGTTCTGGTAACTTGCGTTGAAACGCAAGAAGGCATAAAAAAAATTCACTTTTGAATGCAACGGTAATATTTCAAATTCAAAAAAAAATCAAAACATCCCCTTTGGGGTTAACGGTAGGATTTTTATTTTTTTTTTATTTTTATTTTTTTTTTTTTTTTTTTGTAATTATATTTTAACTCTCCTATAAATACAACACCTCTTTACCAAATATTTTCACACTTAACTCATTTTCTCACTTAACTCATTTTCACACTTTACAATTATGGCTTGTCGTCTCTCCCATACCGTCGAACAAATACAAGCGTATATTAAAAAACAATGCGATCAAGATGATGCGGCTCGACAACAAGCTATTGTCGAAGTTATCAAGCAGTTTGAGCTCGCAAAGGCAAAGAAATAATGTTTGAGACAATGATACGCGGAGTGCAAAGACATTTCTACGGAAAGGCAAGCTGTGATTGACCAATTTTTGAGCGATGAAGCCAAGAAAGACGCCGCCATTAGTGACACGTAGTGGGGTGTGTTTCACAGATATATGACCAAATCAGCAATAAGATCCGTTGGAGTTATCAAGAAAACAACATTGTTGGTTCTGTATCACAACAGAACCAACAATTTGGGCTAGGTGCATCAACTTCATCTGATGCACCAGGATTTATTGAGCAACAACATTATCAACCTCAGCTGACTCAAATTGGGCTAGGTTAAGCAGACGAGGCAGTTGATGAGCATGGCTTAACTGCGATTCAGCACTATGAAATGATGCGTGACGAACATGTATTAAGAGAATTTGAAGCAGAGCAAGCAAGGAATCAACAAGAGTGGGAGGAGAAACTCAGGAAGGAAGAAGCAGAACGGTTGGCGTTCATTGAGGAATTTCCTGGGTATAGGTCTCCTTCGTATGATTTTGCATGCGGGGAGCATTCCGATTAGGATATGTTTATGTATTTCGTATCGTATCGTATTTCGTATTGTATTTTATGTAATGTTTATTTAATGTTTATGTAATGTTTATGTTTATGAAAGAAATATTAGTGAAGGGTTTATTTAATGATTGAAATATTAGTTAAGTGGTTAATTTGTAAATTGTATTTTTTTTTATAAAATGGTGGGTCCCAAAAAGTGGTGTTATTTGGTGTTGTGATAACGGGTGATTTTTTGGTTTTATGTTATTTGGTGTTTAAATGATGTGGCACTGACGTGACGGGGAAAATGGTGTTATTTGGTGTTATGGTACCCTTTGCTCTTATGCATTCATGACTTCATGTTAGGGATGGCAACGGGGCGGGTTTGGGGCGGGGCAGCCATCCCCATCCCCAAACCTGATTATCAAAGTTCTCCCCAAACCCGCCCAGATCCCCATCGGGATCTAATCGGGGCGCCCCATCGGGGCGCGATGCTCCCTCAAACCCGCCCCGTATTAATTAGGGATCTTATCAGGGTGTCCTCTTTGGGTGCAATTCTCGACCAAAGCCGCACCATTTCACATTATTATTATTATTATTATTATTATTATTATTATTATTATTATTATTATTATTATTATTATTATTATTATTATTATTATTATTATTATTATTATTATTAGACCGTTAGCAATAACTTGAAGAATTAAGAACCTATTAATAATCAATTACAAACAAGCCTTATTAAGTTTTCAATGATAGTATTATACATAAATAATGATAAATTACACCACCGAAAATTAAAACTTAAAAATATAACAATAAATGAGTTTCTATAATCACAATTTTGCAATCTTACAAAGATAAAAAAAAAACTAACAATATTAAAGTAATATTTTTTTATTTCGTAAATACTAAGAAAATACTATATATGTATAGATATATTATATGTGTATATATTATTCAGGCGGGGCGGGGCGGGGCGGGGCGAGGATTCCCCGCTCCTCGCCCCAAACCCGATTAAAATCCCCGTTTAAGCCCCAAACCCGCCCCGTAACCCGATTAGCATGACCCGCCCCACTCCAATTAGTTCGGGTTTCGGATTTCTCCGTCGGGTTCGGGTTTTTTTGCCATCCCTACTTCATGTTGTTCTTTCTATAACGTTTAGTTAGCAATATCACAAACACTTATGCAAATACAGTAACTTGGATGTTATTCATGTGTCTAACATGCATCTAACTTTTTTTTTTTTTTTTTTTTTTTTTTTTTTAAACACAACATGCATCTAGGCTATGTTTGGCGCATAGTTTTTTAGAGTTTTTTGGGGTGATGAGCGGTGAGCAATGAGCTTTTTGATTTTTAGTGTTCATTTGGCAAAAGAGCGGCGAGCTTTGCTATTTTTTAGGAAAGCTCATTTTTCCGATGTTTCTTTAAGAAGCTATGAGCGGTGAGCAGTGAGCCGTGACTAAAGCTCACAGCTCACTACTACTGCTCACAGCTACTTTTGACAAACATAGGGTATGTTTGGCAAAATTAGCTGTCAGCTGTATGCTGTAAGCTGCAAAGCTGTTAACATGAGCTACAAACTGTATATTTTTTTCAATAAAAGTGTTTTTTAGGTTAGCTGTTAAATGTAAATATAAGATGTAAAATGACATAAAAGGACATATTTATAATTGTAAACAAATGTTTAGAGGGTATATCAATAATTTAAAGTTTTAACAGCTCCAAGATGTGTAAAAAGCTTCATGAATCAGCTTTTCATTTAGGAGCTATTTGTTTGAAATAAAAGCTTGAAGTTAATGTATCCAAACGGAGCTATTTATTTTAGAGAAGATTATTTTTTAACAAAAAGCTAACATCTCCACCAAATAGCCCCTACCAAACAGGCCCATAGTCTAAATGGGAATAGTTTATAGCACTACTCTCCTTTTTGCCGATATGATACATATCGTTATCCTTATCCATTTGACGGCACATTGTTTGTTTGAAATGGAATGTTTTAATTTTACATTACTTATTAGAGTAAATAAAAATTTTGCCCTTGTGATATAAATCTTTTTTAACATTTCGTCCTTAATCTTTAATAATTACACCGTTCATCCCTATGGTTGTCCATTTCTAACGGACCGAACCTTTGACAAAACGGCCGTTAGTGCTTCTTTGTTAAATCTCTAAAATTTATGTCACATGAAGGTATGCATGTCTTTTTACACCACTCCATTTGCATCTTCAACTACAGATGCCACTTATCTTCAAATATCATTATCAAACCTCTAAATCTCATCTTATCCACACATTCGTACCAAACAAACTTTGAAATTATCATATTGAACACCCAAATTCATAAACCAAATTAACTGCTTCAATTCCCAGATCATTCAAAATTACACAATATATCGCTATCATTAATAACCCTTTACCAAAAAAATGTATTTGAATTTGAATTCTTGATTATGTTTGTGTGTTATGATCTTAGTTTATTTAGAATTTTTATTTGCTACGATTTTTGGTTCATGAAAAAAAAAGTTTGAACAATAGATAACATTTAAATTGAAGAAGGAAGAAAGAAAAAAATATGGAAAAAGAAGTTTAAAAGTTGAAGATTAAGCTGTAAAAAGATAGAGATACCCTTGTTTGGTTGGACTTAACGAATAGAAACTAATGACCGTTTAGTCAAAGAATCAATCCGTTAGAAATGGCCAACTACTAGGATAGACGGTGTAATTATTAATGTTTAAGGATGAAAGGTGAAAAAGTGTAAATCATAGAAATGAAATTTGTAATTTACTCTTTCTATTATTTGACTTCACACAACATTTGGCAATCATTTTGGCTCGTACATCCTTGCACGTTAGCTTTTAACCTATAGCATTCATATAATATAAAACCTGAAAAACATCATCCCCGGTATAACTCAAGTTATAGGTACACTCGGCCCATAATTTTTATTACGTCTACACTAAAAAAGAAAAACAAACAAACAAAACACACGCATAGCTCTCATTATATGAATGGCGCAAAACCTATAACACAAACACACAATGCAATTATAACGGTTATAAGAAAGTTACAGGTATCATTTTGGCCCTATAATATGCGGTACTCTAATTATTCCGTGTGAATATGGGATATGTTTGTTTTATAATCATTGTATCTTGGCTTAATAAATATAGCATAGTAAACATACTATTAAATGTGAATGTAAATTTCAGCCGTAATTTATCATCTGATGAAAAGAAAGGAAATGAATGGAAACATATAATAAAAGGAAAAAACTTATAAGTAAGGGGATGCATGAATTTATGTTACAAAACAACATGTAATTAATCATTAATTGTAAAGTCCTTAAGTTAACATGTGTTCATCTCATAAAGTGTGGAAAAACTTGATAACAACTATTATAAAATTTGTTTGTCTAACTGTGATTCATGTGAATTCGTTTTCGCAATTCTGTCTCGTAACGAGTTTATTTGTATTAAAATAACAATGTTAGGTCATTCGTTTAATGTACGTGCTTTATAATTTGAAAATATATTAAAGAAGCATAAACACACTTATGAGAGTGTTAAGTGCAGTGCATGTTATTCTTACTCGTACGTTATTTACTTGTCAAGTTAGCTTTTAACCTATACCATTCATATAACACAAAACCTGAAAAACATCATCCCCAGTATAACTCAAGTTATAGGTACACTCGACCCACAATTTTTATTACGTCTACACTGAAAAAGAAAAACAAACAAACAAAACACACGCATAGCTCTCGTTATATGAATGGCGCAAAACCTATAACAGAAACACATAATGCAATTATAACAGTTATAAGAAAGTTACAGGTATCATTTTGGCCCTATAATATGCGGACAACTTACTGCACCACGTACTCTAATTATTCCGTGTGAATATGGGATATGTTTGTTTTATAATCATTGTATCTTAGCTTAAGAAATATAGCATAGTAAACATACTATTAAATGTGAATGTAAATTTCAGCTGTAATTTATCATCTGATGAAAAGAAAGGAAATGAATGGAAACATATAATAAAAGGAACAAACTTATAAGTAAGGGGGATGCATGAATCTATGTTACAAAACAACTTGTAATTAATCATTAATTGTAAAGTCCTTAAGTTAACATGTGTTCATCTCCTAAAGTGTGGAAAAACTTGATACAACTATTATAATATTCGTTTGTCTAACTGTGATTCATGTGAATTCGTTTTCGCATTTCTGTCTCGTAACGAGTTTATTTGTATTAAAATAACAATGTTAGGTCATTCGTTTAATGTACTTGCTTTATAATTTGAAAATATATTAAAGAAGCATAAACACATTTATGAGAGTGTTAAGTGCAGTGCATGTTATTCTTACTCGTACGTTATTTACTTGTCACGTTACCTTTTAACCTATAGCATTCATATAACACAAAACCTGAAAAACATCATCCCTGTATAACTCAAGTTATAGGTACACTCGACCCACAATTTTTATTACGTCTACACTAAAAAAAAAAAACAAACAAACAAAACACACGCATAGCTCTCGTTATATTAATGGCGCAAAACCTATAACACAAACACACAATGCAATTATAACGGTTATAAGAAAGTTACAGGTATCATTTTGGCCCTATAATATGCGGATAACTTACTGCACCACGTACTCCAATTATTCTGTGTGAATATGAGATATGTTTGTTTTATATTCATTGTATCTTGACTTATGAAATATAGCATAGTAAACATACTATTAAATGTGAATGTAAATTTCAGCTGTAATTAATCATTAATTGTAAGGGGGATGCATGAATCTATGTTACAAAACAACATGTAAGGGGGATGCATGAATCTATGTTACAAACCAACATGTAATTAATCATTAATTGTAAAGACCTTAAGTAAACATGTGTTCATCTCCTAAAGTGTGGAAAAACTTGATAACAACTATTATAAAATTTGTTTGTCTAACTGTGATTCATGTGAATTCTTTTTCGCATTTTTGTCTCGTAACGAGTTTATTTGTATTAAAATAACAATGTTAGGTCATTCTTTTAATGTACGTGCTTTATAATTTGAAAATATATTAAAAAAGCATAAACACATTTATGAGAGTGTTAAGTGCAGTGCATGTTATTCTTACTCGTACGTTATTTACTTGTCACCTTAGCTTTTAACCTATACCATTCATATAACACAAAACCTGAAAAACATCATCCCCAGTATAACTCAAGTTATAGGTACACTCGACCCACAATTTTTATTACATCTACACTGAAAAAGAAAAACAAACAAACAAAACACACGCATAACTCTCGTTATATGAATGGCGCAAAACCTATAACACAAACACACAATGCAATTATAACGGTTATAAGAAAGTTACAGGTATCATTTTAGCCCTATAATATGCGGATAACTTACTGCACCACGTACTCTAATTATTCCGTGTGAATATGGGATATGTTTGTTTTATAATCATTGTATCTTGGCATAAGAAATATAGCATAGTAAACATACTATTAAATCAATTTCAACCGTAATTTATCATCTGATGAAAAGAAAGGAAATGAATGGAAATAGAAAAAAAGGAACAAACTTATAAGTAAGGGGGATGCATGAATCTATGTTACAAAACAACATGTAATTAATTATTAATTGTAAACTCCTAAAGTTAACATGTCTAAGCACCGGTAAATTTCCACTTGTATTAATATTCTAACGAAAGAATACTTATCCATTTTCTACGACTATTTTTTTTACGTTATCAGTTTTTCACAACAAGAAACTAATGTGACGTAACTCACATTCTCAATAAACGTACTCACCAACATCAACTTGTCTTTAGTACATTTCAAATAAACTTTCTTTACTTGTCAAGTATAAAAGATTGCATCTCTTATTTACCAATTATTTATTTATAATCATTAATTTAATAAATAAATGCTTCTACACGATTTTCATGCATAAAAAATGTACTCTGTACTCCTAATATATAAATATCTATTTACTATTCATCAAAATATATAGTTACTATTCATAAATACCTATTTACTATTAATCAAAGTATCTATTTACTATTCATCAAAATATCTATTTACTATTCATAAATATCTATTTACTATTCATCAAAATATCTATTTACTATTCATCGAAATATCTAATTACTATTTATCAAAATATCTAGATATTTTTAGAAATTTTCACTATAAATAGAATGAAAACTAGTTCATTTTTTTTCACAGAAAAACACACACAATTCTCGCTAATTCCCTCCCCCCCACCTATTTTCAGCCAAGGAATTAAAAAAAAGAAGACGAAGTCGTTCTTCAACTATTTCAAGCATTTATCGATCATTTTCAATCTATAACTAACTTCAAATTAATTTAGAGTCATCGTTGGGATCTATTGTTCAAATTACTTTCTAAAATATCCTAATATCAAGTAAGTAAGAAATAAATTTCTATACTTTTCATTTGGTGTATTATGTGTTCATTATACTTAATTATGCATTTCTTAAGTTTAAATTACACTTAAACTCATTATTTCACATATATCACCTATGAGCATGTTTGTAAATTTTTTTGGTTAAAAAAAGTATATACAAGTTCTATATAATTATTGGATGAGATAAATGAGTATTTACAAGTCTTGGATCACTTTTGATTGATTTACAAAGTTTATTGTTGTATATAAATCTATAATTGTTCTAATACATTTTTAGTCATTTTTACTAGATCTACACTTTTATCATGTTAATATGGCCATTTTGAGTATTTAAAAATTATGGAAGAAGTTGATGGAGGAATATAGATTAGTTTGGTGTTGTTATTACAAGTGGATTAGTTTAGAAAATGGATTTCTAAAAGTGTACGCGGAAGCGCTGCCGAAATTTTTAATTTTCAGAAAAATATATTATTATACAAGATTTTCTCAAAGAAATAGAAAATAGATTTTATAACAAGAACGTGGTCGTTTGAATGAGTATAAACGGGTTTATAACGAAAGATATACGAATATTTCTAAATCTATTAGCGATAACTATTTTCAGAAAATAATAAGTTTGCTGTCCAGATTTTTTCCATAGTAAAACCAAGCTTTAACAGATAAACTGAGTCCCTGAGACTTCAAAATATGTTAATATACTTAAATACCTTCGCGGGGACAGGTAGAACTTTAAAAACCGGGCTATAACAAAGAAGTTATGACTTAATGAAGTTAACGACGAAAACTATTATTTTGATAGCTTTCTAATAGACAATAGTAACATGAATTTCTTCTTAGACATGGATTTTAGGCACTTTGGGTGCAGTTTTGGATTAAATATCATACACGGAAGTTTTAGTATTTTGATTACATACTTTAGTCGAGTCGAAGACTTTTTCAATTATATATTATTGAAACGTTCATATCGTGGTTACAATACACACTTGTTAAAAGTCCAAAAATGTTATATTTCAGACTATTGTTAAAGGTTATCTAATAACATTATTTTCATTTCAAACTCACAAACAAACATGCACGGGTGATATAACTTTCATAAAATGAATACACGACATCATTTCATGATCTAAGTCACATCATTCATATTAGGTTGCGGTTAGTGTCCGAGCCTCATTTCAGTGTACCCACTTTTGCCATTAATATATCAATTCTAGCAGGTGAGTCATAGCCCCACTTTTACTCGTTTAATTAATTTATAAACTCTTTGGGGGAGATACATGCTCGTTTTAATTATATATTTTACTCGTTTACCTGAAACATTTTACTCGGTTGATGAAACACTCTATTTGTTTATTAAAACTAATACATGCTGAACACAAGTATTTTTCTGTATGTTATCCTCATTGATATTGCCTAAGCTTACACTATTGCCACTAAAAAGATCCTCATATCATGAGCCATTAATCACTTACGAGTGAGCGCGAATGTAGTAAATAGATCTATTGGAGGTTGACGACCCATTTGTACTAGCCAGATAGATAGCTATAATGCTAGCCGGATTGATAGACAAATGCACTTTATTTGAGACTAAATAGGAAGTTGGCAAGCTCCTACCCGAGGGCATTATTACTACATTTAATTATGTTAGTAATTTACATCACTCTTGTGATGTCATACTATTAACGTTTGCATGTCATGAGGCTTAGGGCAATATTATGGTACTGTAATGATACTGTACTACCACTACTGAATTTATGGGAGCAACAATGGGACCTACAGTCTACTAAACTTGAAACTTGTGTTCAACTGACAACTAAGGGTGTAAAACAACGTAGCCCACGGTTTATTTTATTGATATTTGTATTCATTACAATTATCGCCCAAACTTGAAACTATTGAAATCAATTGTTTTACTTATAAACTCTATGAACTCACCAACCTTTGTGTTGACACTTTTAGGATGTTTATCTCAGGTCCATAATGAACGAGGATGACATGGAGGGGCACGTATTCTGATAGAAGGCTAAAATCAAATTATCATTCGAAATTTATTTAACAAACTTTAAAACTAATGGGACCTCATTTTGTAAACTCTGATATTCAAATGATAAATCTTTTAAAACGACTCAATTAGAGTTCATTTTCTGTTATTATAACTGTTGTGCCGTCGAGTAAGACACAATTTGAATTCCGCTGCGTATCACGAAATTGGGGGTGTTACAACATGTGTTCATCTCCTAAAGTGTGGAAAAACTTGATACAACTATTATAATACTTGTTTTTCTAACTGTGATTCATGTGAATTTGTTTTCCCATTTCTGTCTCGTAACGAGTTTATTTGTATTAAAATAACAACGTTAGGTCATTCGTTTAATGTACGTGCTTTATAATTTGAAAATATATTAAAGAAGCATAAACACATTTATGAGAGTGTTAAGTGCAGTGCATGTTATTCTTACTCGTACGTTATTTACTTGTCACGTTACCTTTTAACCTATAGCATTCATATAACACAAAACCTGAAAAACATCATCCCCAGTATAACTCAAGTTATAGGTGCACTCGACCCACAATTTTTATTACGTCTACACTGAAAAAGAAAAACAAACAAACAAAACACACGCATAGCTCTTGTTATATGAGTGGCACAAAACCTATAACACAAACACACAATGCAATTATAACGGTTATAAGAAAGTTACAGGTATCATTTTGGCCCTATAATATGCGGATAACTTACTGCACCACGTACTCTAATTATTCCGTGTCAATATGGGATATGTTTGTTTTATATTCATTGTATCTTGACTTAAGAAATATAGCATAGTAAACATACTATTAAATGTGAATGTAAATTTTAGCCGTAATTAATCATTAATTGTAAGGGGGATGCATGAATCTATGTTACAAAACAACATGTAAGGGGGATGCATGAATCTATGTTACAAACCAACATGTAATTAATCATTAATTGTAAAGTCCTTAAGTAAACATGTGTTCGTCTCCTAAAGTGTGGAAAAACTTGATAACAACTATTATAAAATTTGTTTGTCTAACTGTGATTCATGTGAATTCGTTTTCGCATTTCTGTCTCGTAACGAATTTATTTGTATTAAAATAACTGTAACATATTCATAATATTCAAACACACAAATATGGTGGATTTGGCCGGCGGTTTAGTTGAGATTTAGAGAGAGAATGTGAGTTGGGAACTTAGTGAGAGAAAGTGAAGAGAATTGTATTGAATGGTTGAGAAGTTCCAACCCTCTCCCTTGGTGGGAGAGGGGTATTTATAGTTACATATTAGTTTCTCCATTTGGACTGTGGAGCGAGCTGACAGAGGGTAAAGACCCGACCCACTCCACGAATACTTAACTAACTAAACTTATACAAATAATAGTAATATTACTGATATTCCTACGAGCTATTAAATGCTAATGAGTACTCGGGGTGACCGAGTCTTCAGATGAATATTTATATTCCTAACAATCTCCCCCTAAGGGAGGTCACCCCGGAAATAATATTTCGAAATCTAGCATTCTTTCATATGATCTTGACTTCATAGCTCGTAGTCTTTGATTCTTCAACGTCACAAGTCTTTGTGCCTTTCAGCAGTGAACTTTTGATAATCGTACTTCAGTCTTGGATGATCTTTGGTGATTCTTTGATGTCTTCATCCAACATATGTCTCCAAGTCATCTTTCAGCAGTATGTCTCCATGTGATGTGGTATTCTTTGACCCGACATGCTCACACTATTCTTGGTCATGAATTTTAGCATCAGAGATTGCAGAAGCAGTGTTGAAGGTCTTTTAGTTTATCATGACTTCTTTGTATACAGTGAAGGTGTAGTGTGAGCATGTGGTAGTGGATTGGCATCTTCTCTGCAATCAGCTACAACCACCAGGAATTCCTGCATACGACAGTTAGCAATAAAACGTCCGGCACTTATAGGTTTGGATTTCGAGATTGTTAACAGCATAGTGTGAAAGCTCTCTCTAATCTTTACCAAGGCCGTTCCTAATCGAACACCCACAGAGGGCTTAAAAGATCTACCGTAGTAAATCAACGATTAGGTGAGTCGCTGGAGTTCGCTCCACGACTGTAGACCGTTTGAGCCGCCGTGACCACTAAGCGTAATCCACAAGGAATTACCGAAGTGACCTGCTTTCAGGGCTGTTTGATGTTGACCCTGGCAGGAATTTCCAATCAATCACTGAGAATTACATTTGTAAATTCCCTCATAAATGTTTTGGCAGATTGCTAAGATCTGCGTAGGACTCATAAGTTTACATCTGGTGTCCTTAATGTTGAACAACCAGTGTAGGAGTAACACGTGTTCCTATGAGATCTTATGATGCATCTCGTGGCTCTAGACTTGATAAGTGTATTTTTGGTGGTCGGAGACTGGAGCGGTGTCTCCTGTTTCAATATCAACATAACTCGTAATGAGCGGTCGATAGATTATGCAGGGTTCCCCGTGAGAATGAAACAAGTCCTTTTAAGAGAACTTGAGTGGCTTAGAGGGTTTAGTGCAGTGCGTCACTGGGTCCATGACGTCTTGTCTTCAATACCGGTGTTACCTTAGTAACCACCAGTAGAATATGAATTGAACCCGGTTTATGCCCTAAGGTTGAATAATTGGAGGGCTATTTCTTTTCACCCTTTCTCATTTCATTTCTTTTTAATTCTTCAACCCCTTCTTTCTCCTTTCTCATATTACTCCTTTTTTCATGATCACACCTAAGGACTTTCTAATACTAACTATTCGGTATTGTCCCTGGGTAGATCCCTCCGGCTCTGGCGGATCATAGGACGATTTTCCTAACCTTAGCCACCTTACAACACCATGACTATCCTATGTTGCCGTTGATGCGCGTGATGTGTCGTTGCGGTTTAGTAGTTTTAATGCCTACTCAAGTTTTAAATTTATATTTAGCCGACTTATCAATATCACACACACTTAACGAGCAGTGTACCCGGTCAGTATGAATATAATGGTAAGTAGAGTGTCGATCACTAAGAGTGGAACGTATTATCTAGTTATTCTAATCAGTATTTTAATATCCTAACGCAAGGGGGTTTCAGCCTGAGAGACTGGCACAGTTTTGTTTGCAATTAAATAGTAAAATAAACAATAGGCACGAATCAGCAAGTAGCACACACGTACACAGATAGATACTTGAGACAATAAGAGGGCTGTCCTTATGATTAAGTAGATTGTCACTTGTTTTATTGATAGCTTTATATGAAGTGTATGTAATTAACCCTTTCTCGTTGGTCCTATTCTTATCGGCGAGTAAACCCTTAATGATTACTTATGTCTAAAAGTTATTCCTAAGTGATCAATTTAGAAACAACCGTGGGAGCCACATCTTGTCCCGCAGTCGGATGCCCGCAAGCCACTAATAAACACAGAGGTTATCAATGCACTAATAAGTAGTAACCAAAGACATCAACATATAAACTTTAATTAATGAGAAAGCAGTTTTAAGGGAGTGCAATCTTTCCGTTGCCACATTACACAAGCCACCAATCTTGATGAATTAAAGTTTGCTAAAACAATAAAAACAAAACTACTTAATGAATTAAATACATGCAGCACCTTCTTACAGCTCTTGTATCTTCGATTTGGGTGTGTCTTGTGCTGCCTCTTGACTGAATTCGTCCTTTTGCTCTGCTGTCCGAACTTCGGTTTTAGGGTTTCGAACTCTTTTTCTCGTCTGGTCTACGGGGTATTTATAGTTTGTGTCTGAGGGAAGATGCGGCGCATCTACTAAGTAGATGCGGCGTATGTACGTAACTTCGCGTGGGGTCCAAGATTATAATATTCAGGAATATTCGTACACCGCCAGAAGATGCGGCGTAACTCCATGATTAGATGCGGCGCATGTCTTCTTGTATCTTGGATCGTATCTGGTGACATCTTGATATAGATGCGGCGCATGTTGATAGTGAGATGCGGCGCATCTGGAGCAGATTAGTCTTGATCTTCTTCATTTCAGTAGACTCTTCACTTTATGCACGTTTTGCTCCATTATTAGTCCAAAATCGCCAAGTTTCACCAAATGCTTGTTTTTACCTGAGAATTACAAAAGTAAACGATTAAGTATCAATCCTCATACATAATATAGTAAAACAAGTCAAATTAATAGGATAAATGATAGTAATAAAATGTACTTATTTGAGTTCATCAAATATCCCCCCACTTGAACTTTACTTGTCCCCAAGTAAACCTTAGATTAATTCTCATGAAAATGTATCCTAAAAGATGTTAGGATTTATTTTTATATTTAAGCATGTATTCGTTTATTTCGTAATCACACAACTAAACACTTAACGAATTAGAAGTAAAATAAAATAAGTCGATAAAAGCAAATCTAATCGTTTAACTGTCCAGTCGCGACGAATATTCTATCATAAGCTTGGCAAGTATACACATCTCCACCACTAAAGCTAAGGAATAACAAGTCTAAAGCGGTAAAAAGGGTTTTTAGGCTTAAGGGTTAATTATTCTTATTTCACTATCGATCTCAAATTCCAGAAAAGGCGACAAAATCACAAATACATGATCGAATCCACGAACACGATACTTGCAATTGCTCAAATCCTTAACTCGAATAGGCTAAAGATAGGTCCAAACTTCACCAATAATAATATATCAAAAAGGGCGACAAAATCATAAATACATAGCCGAATCCACGACTACGATACTTAAGATTGCTCAAATCCCTAATCTCAATAAATCAAAGGTTCGGTTGGATAAAGAATAATATAGGGTATGGATAATATTTGGGATATAAATTGGTGTAAAATAAAAAATAAACAAAACAAATAAATTAAAATCCTAAGTGTGGTTAATCACTATCCCAACCATCCCATGAATAAGACTCATATCATTGAATAACTCACGCTTTAACACTTGAAACACACGCTTTAGGTAGACACGAATTATACTCAACAAGATCTTAATCAAAGAATAAACCTTAATTGGCGTTCCCATAACTGCCAATTCCCATTCAATCCATAGATATAGTACAACAAATAGTGGCCATATGAACCACTTACATAACTTTACATCGTTGGCTTAAAATAAACATCCAACTCTTTTTTCTTTCTTTTTCTTTTCTCATCTTTTCTAATTTTTTTTTTTTTTTTTTTTTTTTTTTTTTTTTTTTTTTTTTTAGTAACCAAAGATAGATGTGTAAAATTTCACCACATCACTACAACTTTCTTTCCGGATAATTTTTTTCATACTTTTCATAACTTCAGAAATAATGGTAATAGTGAAAGTAGTAAACACACGAAAAATAAACTCTAAAATATACAATATTTACTTTCACTCCAATTGCATTGTGCAATTTCCCGACCTAACCATATATAATGAATTACGCACGCGAACACAGGTAATGTAAGGAAACACACTCTGCCTATAGCAATTAACCAACCACGGACTTTAATCTACAGGGTAGGCTAAGGTGTAAGGGTGTAACGAAACATTTTAAACATAGGTGTAAGAAACGAAAGGAATGGCTCTGAGTGTTTTTCTAGGGTATCTTACTCTAAAAATGAGAGTAACAAAAGGGTTTATACGGGGGTTAACTAACCAGTGTAGTTAGTTAATAACACATAACATATAATAGGCTATTTGGGTGTAATCCTAGAATTTTACCAAGTTAGACAAGTCATTCCAATTAAATAAATAATACTCATTATGGTGGTCTCGAATAGTATACAAGCCAAGTTCTAAAGTTTACAAGTCACCGGCACACTCATAGATTTGTGAATTTTGGAAAAATCACAATTTTTGAAAATAACGTCATGTGTGCAGTTATGTAACATAGATCTTAAACAAAAACATGCTAAAATTTTTTTTTTTAAGTTTGATATATTAAGCACATTTTAAGCATAATTTTTGAAAAAGTTTAGGACAAGTAAGTGTTAAGTGTTCTAATTCTCCTATCCCCCACTTAATTAAACAACGTCCTCGTTGTTTGTATAAAAGGTTAAAAACTGGAAAATAAAAAGAATTAGAACAGAAAAACTCCCCTGAGATTTGCTCGGTATGATCCTCCATTAGTGTAAGAGCAAAAATCATCTTTCTTGTGGATTAGAACGTTAAAGCTTCATACTTGATGTATCCACAGAAAATTCAGGAAACTATAATACCACCAACACTTTAAAACACACCTAAGATAAGAAAGGTTCAACTTGCATAACACATTAGTAGTTAGGAAAAATAAAACTTAAAAATTAAAACTGAAAATCATCAGGTCAGTCGATGCGCCGTATCTTATTGAAGAAGATACGCCGTATCGAGCCTGGAATAAATACGGATCAGAATAAAGATGCGCCGCATCCTTAACCAGGGATGCGCCGCATTAAAAATAAACTGATAAATAGTTTTAAAGTCGAAAATTAAAATGCAGAAAAATAAAATAAGATATGACCGTTGCAGGAGATGCGTCGCATCTCAGGATTGAGATGCGCCGTATCTTCGTGCGGCCTGGACTGACTCGACACAGAAAACAGAATAATAAATGATAAATCCGGGTTGTCTCCCGGTCAGCACTTGTCTTTATTCCAGAGTCTTCAAGTTAGACTCACGTTCAGCTCTTTAGTATCGATCATTGAAGGAGTCGGAAACATCGCGCTCCTTCATCGCCAATTCAGTAATATTGAACACTCCTTGCTCGTCCTTAATTTCCACACCGTTCTTCTTTAATATCTGTATAAATAAAGTCCTGTCCCTTTCGGGCAGAGATGTCAAAATGATAGACGGGAAATTCTTATTATTATGTAGGCACAAATAAGCAAGGTGGGGTGGTAGTTCAATAAACACATCATGATTCAAATTCGTTTTCTCAACTATTCTCCTACGTTTATTAATTACTACACAATCATACCACTCATCATCAGAATCACTAACAACATCGCGTCTAAGTTCGGTAGGTACATTAAGGTCAATGAATTCCTCAAAGTCTTCATGATTAGGATTAGTTGAGTTGTTTTGAATCAATGTTTCTCCATAAGTCTAGCTTCAAGATCGAGGTCCATACGCTCCCTTAATCCTAGCACATAAACACCTCTAATTTATGCTTTTAACCGGATCTTGGCACTTATAGACTAGTTTATTATTCCCTACTCTTAATGAAATTTTTCTCTTAAACACATCAATCTTAGCGTGGGCAGTAGACAAGAAAGGTCTTCCGAGGATTAAAGGAATCTTAACATCCTCGGGCATGTCTAGTATAATAAAGTCTACGGGAAAAATAAACTGCTCAATCTTAACTAGCACATTATTAGCAATCCCTTCAGGTCGTTTTACTGTTTTATCGGCCAATTCAATAAGTAATTTAGTTGGTGCTAATTTTCCTAGTCCTAGGGTAGTGAACGTCTTAAGAGGCATAACACTAACACTAGCTCCTAAGTCAGCCAACACATTATTGAAAGATATATTATTAATAGAACAAGGTAGAGTAAAAACTTCCTGGGTCTCTTTCTTTATGAGGCAAGGCATTTGAGTCAGTTGCAGGGCTCTCTTCTTTCATTGTTGCCTTGATCTCCTCTTCAATTTTTGTCTTTTCTTTTAGTAGTCTCCTTAAGCTGATTGAAGAGTTAAAGAAAAATTCGGGTCTTGCACCATCATTACTATTCATCGACCTTCTAGGTATATTAGGAGTGACTTCTTCAGTGGTGCTTATGGCCTTGACATGATCCCTTGGGTTGGTTTCAGTTGAGCTCGGTAAACTTCCATATCCCCTTTCTTGAAGAACTTTGCTCATTTGACCAATTTGTTGTTCCAATGCTTTGATCGAAGCTCCTTGATTTCTTGTAGTAGTGTCCGTTGAAGCTCGAATTTCCTTGATCATAGCAGTATTCTCTTCATGTCTTTTAGCAGCATCGGCCATAATTTGCTTTAAAGTATCATCTAAAGTCTGCCTCCTTTCTTGATAAGCGGGATTGAAGTTGTTCTTTTGATAGAATCCCGGTGTAGCTTCCCTAAATCTCCCTGAAGGTCGGAATGGTTGTCCAAATTGGGTGTAATAAGCTTCTTCAAACGTCTCACTTTCATTCTTGCTCGGGCAATCCTTAGTGTAGTGAGGTCCTTCACACTTTTCACATCCAACTTGGGCAGCATACGCTCTTTCATCGCGCTTCTTCATTTCTCTACTGATTTTATCCAATTGAGCTTGAATAGCAGCAATCCCGTCAAAATTAGTGCTGCTCTTAGATCTAGTAGAGGTCCCATCGTGCCATTTCTGAGAATGATCAGCAGCATCTTGGATCGCTTTCCTAGCGTTAGTTGCACTCATCTGAGGTACAGCTCCCTTAGCATCCAAAATCTGTCTTGTAGGCACGTCCAATCCCTGATAAAACAATATTATTTCCTGCATAGGGGTTAGATAGTGTTGAGGACATTTTATCAATAAATCTTTAAATCGTTCCCAAGCTTGATAAAGAGTTTCATCAGGCTCTTGCTTGAAACTATTGATAGCCTCCATCTTTTTAGCAGTCTTAGCAGGTGGACAATATCTCTTCAGGAATTTGCTTTTCAAACCTTCCCACGTAGTGATTGAACTAGCAGGTTCATTCCTTAGCCACTTGTTAGCAGCTCCTTTTAGTGAGATTGGGAAGATTCTTAGCATGAGTTGATCGGTATTGACACTTTCTGTAGTAAACAAATCTGCAATCTCCAGGACCTTTTCAACATGCTCATTAGCATCCTCTTGTTCCGTCCCACTGAAAGCATTCTCTCTTAGTTCTTTGAGAAATTGTCCCTTCAACTCAAATTTTGACTTGTCATCAAACTTAGGTCTAGCAACTCCTGAAGTGTAATCAGCACGGGTATTGTTCATGTATTCCTCCATAGTAGTGTTTTCGCCCATTGTTTCTGTTTCAACTTCCTCTTTCTCTTCAGAAAAATAATCAAGCTCGAGTGAACTTGAAAGATCAAAGCTTCTTGTGTTGAAAAGCCTTTTAAGCGAATGTAGGGCTCGTTCAGGATCTTCGAAAGGTTGAATCAAGTTCTTCGTAGAACTCCTGGTCATGCACTTCCTGAAATCAACACAAAAATATCAGTAGGGTATGCTCGAGAAAGTAGTATATCAGATAATTAATAACGAAAACGGAATACGAAAAATTAAAGTTACTGATATCTGCAGACGATGCGCCGTATCCAAAGAGTTGGATACGCCGTATCTTATAATCCTTAAAATTAAATCAGACTTTATTCAGAAAATAGATACGCCGCTTAGAATTTATGAATGCGCCGTATCGAATTAATCAATCAAAAATCAATTTATCTAATTAAAATTAAATGCGTCGTATTAACGAAAGTTAATGCGCCGTATTTTCGTTACGTTTAAAAATAAAAGATTTTTGATTCAGTAAGATGCGCCGTATCGACAGAAATCGATACGCCGTATTTGTTTAATGATTCGCAAACTGTTTTTAATTAAAATAATAGATACGCCGTATCTGCGAAAGCAGATGCGTCGTATGGCGTTAACGTTTAGAAAATTTTTTTATCAAAACAGATACGCCGTATCTACAAAAGCAGATGCGTCGTATTACTTTATCGCTTAGAAAAATTTTCTTGTTAAAAACAGATACGCCGTATCTTGGGGAAAAGATGCGTCGTATCGAATTAATTAAACGCGTTGTATATAAAAATTAAACGCAATACGCCGTATCTGAGAGATCAGATGCGCCGTATCGTTTGATTTAGCACAGTACAACGATAGCAGAACAGAAAAATACGAAAAATAAAAATAAAAATTAAACACACGAAACAAAAATAAAACACACAAAAATAAAAACAAAAGCAAACAAATAACACACAATACAACAAATATGCAAAATAGTACAATGATGCAATTTAATCTAATAAAAAGAAAAACCTAATTAAAATACTAATCAAATTAACAGAAAATAACAATTCACTCCCCGGCAGCGGCGCCAAAAAACTTGATGCGCGTGATGTGTCGTTGCGGTTTAGCAGTTTTAATGCCTACTCAAGTTTTAAATTTATATTTAGCCGACTTATCAATAACACACACACTTAACGAGCAGTGTACCCGGTCAGTATGAAGATAATGGTAAGTAGAGTGTCGATCACTAAGAGTGGAACGTATAATCTCGTTAATCTAATCAGTATTTTAATATCCTAACGCAAGGGGGTTTCAGCCTGAGAGACTGGCACAGTTTTGTTTGCAATTAAATAGTAAAATAAACAATAGGCACGAATCAGCAAGTAGCACACACGTACACAGATAGATACTTGAGACAATAAGAGGGCTGTCCTTATGATTAAGTAGATTGTCACTTGTTTTATTGATAGCTTTATATGAAGTGTATGTAATTAACCCTTTCTCGTTGGTCCTATTCTTATCGGCGAGTAAACCCTTAATGACTACTTATGTCTAAAAGTTATTCCTAAGTGATCAATTTAGAAACAACCGTGGGAGCCACATCTTGTCCCGCAGTCGGATGCCCGCAAGCCACTAATAAACACAGAGGTTATCAATGCACTAATAAGTAGTAACCAAAGACATCAACATATAAACTTTAATTAATGGGAAAGCAGTTTTAAGGGAGTGCAATCTTTCCGTTGTCACATTACACAAGCCACCAATCCTGATGAATTAAAGTTTGCTAAAACAATAAAACAAAACTACTTAATGAATTAAATACATGCAGCACCTTCTTACAGCTCTTGTATCTTCGATTTGGGTGTGTCTTGTGCTGCCTCTTGACTGAATTCGTCCTTTTGCTCTGCTGTCCGAACTTCGGTTTTAGGGTTTCGAACTCTTTTTCTCGTCTGGTCTACGGGGTATTTATAGTTTGTGTCTGAGGGAAGATGCGGCGCATCTACTAAGTAGATGCGGCGTATGTACGTAACTTCGCGTGGGGTCCAAGATTATAATATTCAGGAATATTCGTACACCGCCAGAAGATGCGGCGTAACTCCATGATTAGATGCGGCGCATGTCTTCTTGTATCTTGGATCGTATCTGGTGACATCTTGATATAGATGCGGCGCATGTTGATAGTGAGATGCGGCGCATCTGGAGCAGATTAGTCTTGATCTTCTTCATTTCAGTAGACTCTTCACTTTATGCACGTTTTGCTCCATTATTAGTCCAAAATCGCCAAGTTTCACCAAATGCTTGTTTTTACCTGAGAATTACAAAAGTAAACGATTAAGTATCAATCCTCATACATAATATAGTAAAACAAGTCAAATTAATAGGATAAATGATAGTAATAAAATGTACTTATTTGAGTTCATCAACTATCCTATGTTGCCGTTGATGCGCGTGATGTGTCGTTGCGGTTTAGTAGTTTTAATGCCTACTCAAGTTTTAAATTTATATTTAGCCGACTTATCAATAACACACACACTTAACGAGCAGTGTACCCGGTCAGTATGAATATAATGGTAAGTAGAGTGTCGATCACTAAGAGTGGAACGTATTATCTAGTTATTCTAATCAGTATTTTAATATATTAAGTTAGCTATACAATCTAATCTAACGCAAGGGGTTCAGCCTGAGAGACTGGCACGATTTTGTTGCAATTAAATAATAAACTAAACCAATAGGCACGAATCAGCAAGTAGCACACACGTACACAGATAAATACTCGAGACAATAAGAGGGCTGTCCTTATGATAAGTAGTTTGTCACTTGTTTTATTGCTAGTGTTATATGAAGTGTATAGTTCGATGCAACGCACCGAGATTAAGTCCTTTCTCGTTGGTTCTAATCTTATCGGCGAGTAAACCCTTAATGATTACTTATGACTATCCCGTTTATCTTTCTCCTACTTTTCTACAGACCATAGAATGCATAGGCGATCTAATAAACAGGCGAGGGCAGAGGCATGGCGACCCGATCAACGCTCAGCTAGCCACAGAGGTTATCAATGCACTAATAAAAGTCACCAATGACATCAACATATAAACTTTAATTAATGAGAAAGCAGTTTTAAGGGAGTGCAATCTTTCCGTTGTCACATTACACAAGCCACCAATCTTGATGAATTAAAGTTTACTAACACAATAAAACAAAACTACTTAATGAATTAAACACATGCAGCACCTTCTTACAGCTCTTGTATCTTTGATTTGGGTGTGTCTTGTGCTGCTGCCTTGACTGAATTCGTCCTTGGTTTCTGGTCTTCGGTCTTCTGTTAAAACTTCGAAACTCCTAATTCGTCTGGTCTTTGGGGTATTTATAGTTTCTGTCTGAGGGTAAGATGCGGCGCATCTAGTAAGTAGATGCGGCGCATGTACTTAACTTCGCGTGGGGTCCAAGATTATAATATTCAGGAATATTCGTACACCGCCAGAAGATGCGGCGTAACTCCATAATAGGATGCGGCGCATGTCCTCTTGTATCTTGGATCGTATCTGGTGAAATATTGATAGTGATGCGGCGCATGTCATAAGTGAGATGCGGCGCATCTGGAGCAGAATAGTCTTGATCTTGTACATTTCAGTAGACTCTTAACTTCTTGCATGTTTTGCTCCATAATTAGTCCAAAATCGCCAAGTTTCACCAAATGCTTGTTTTCAACTGAGAATTACAAAAGTAAACGATTAAGTATCAATCCTCATACATAATATAGTAAAACAAGTCAAATTAATAGGATAAATGATGGTAATAATATGTACTTATTTGAGTTCATCAAATATCCCCCCACTTGAACTTTACTTGTCCCCAAGTAAACCTTAGAATTAATCTTATGAAAATGTATCCTAAAAGATATTAGGATTTATTTTTATATTTAAGCATGTATTCGTTTTTTGTCATAATCACACAACTAAACACTTAACGAATTAGAAGTAGAATAAAAATATTTCGATAAAAGCAAATCTAATCGTTTAACTGTCCAGTCGCGACGAATATTCTATCATAAGCTTGGCAAGTATACACATCTCCCCCACTAAAGCCAAGGAATAACAAGTCTAAAGCGGTAAAAAGGGTTTTTTAGGCTTAAGGGTTAATTATTCTTAATCTCTATCGATCTCAAATTCCAGAAAAGGCGACAAAATCACAAATACATGATCGAATCCACGAACACGATACTTGCAATTGCTCAAATCCTTAACTCGAATAGGCTAAAGATAGGTCCAAACTTCACCAATAATAATATATCAAAAAGGGCGACAAAATCATAAATTCATAGCCGAATCCACGACTACGATACTTAAGATTGCTCAAATCCCTAATCTCAATAAATCAAAGGTTTGGTTGGATAAAGAATAATAAAGGGTATGGATAATATTTGGGATATAAATTGGTGTAAAATAAAAAATAAACAAAACAAATAAATTAAAATCCTAAGTGTGGTTAATCACTATCCCAACCATCCCATGAATAAGACTCATATCATTGAATAACTCACGCTTTAACACTTGAAACACACGCTTTAGGTAGACACGAATCATACTCAACAAGATCTTAATCAAAGAATAAACCTTAGTTGACGTTCCCATAACTGCCAACTCCCATTCAATCCATA
Source organism: Artemisia tridentata subsp. tridentata (assembly GCA_021014915.2). NCBI lineage: Eukaryota > Viridiplantae > Streptophyta > Magnoliopsida > Asterales > Asteraceae > Artemisia > Artemisia tridentata. The sequence goes on from CP139504.1 coordinate 37,633,323, forward strand.
GATATAATATACAACAAATAGTGGTGATATCGACCACTTACATAACTTTACATCGTCGGTTTATCAATCTTCCAACTTTTTTCTTTTTCTTTTTCTTTTCTCATTTTTTCGATATATATATATATATATATATATATATATATATATATATATATATATATATATATATATATATATATATATATATATATATATTTTAAAAATAACATAAACATAGATGTGTAAAATTTCACCACATCACTATAACAATAAATCTGGATAATTTTTCCATACTTTTCATAACTTCAGAAATAACGGTAATAGCGAAAGTAGTAAACACACGAAAAATAAACTCAAAGATATACAATATTTACTTTCACTCCAATTGCATTGTGCAATTTCCCGACCTAACCATAGATAATGAATTACGCACGCGAACACAGGTAATGTAAGGAAACACACTTTGCCTATAGCAATTAACCAACCACGGATTATAATCTACAGGGTAGGCTAAGGTGTAAGGTGTAACGAAACATTTTAACAAAGGTGTAAGAAACGAAAGGAATGGCTCTGAGTGTTTTTCTAGGGGTATCTTACTCTAAAAATGAGAGTAACAAAAGGGTTTATACGGGGGTTAACTAACCAGTGTAGTTAGCTAATAACACATAACATATAAGGCTATTTGGGTGTAATCCTAAAAATTTACCAATTTAGACAAGTCATTCCAATTATATAAATAATACTTATTATGGTGGTCTCGAATAGTATACAAGCCAAGTTCTAAAGTTTACAAGTCACCGGCACACTCATAGATTTGTGAATTTTGAAAAATCACAATTTTTGAAAATAACGTCATGTGTGCAGCTATGCAACTTAGACTTTAAACAAAAACATGCTAAAAATTTTAAATTTTTATATATTAAGCACATTTTAAGCATATTTTGAAAAGTTTAGGACAAGTAAGTGTTAAGTGTTCTAATTCTCCAATCCCCCCACTTAAGTTAAACAACGTCCTCGTTGTTTGTATTAAAGGTTAAAAACTGGAAAATAAAAGAATTAGAACAGAAAAACTCCCCTGAGATTTGCTCGGTATGAACCTCCATTAGTATTAGAGCAAAAATCATCTTTCTTGTGGATTAGAACGTTTAAGCTTCATATTCGATGTATCCACAGGAAATGCTGGAATCTATAATACCACCAAGGCTTTAAAACACACCTAAGATAAGAAAGGTTCAAACTTGCATAATACATTAGTAGTTAGGAAAAAATAAAACATAAAAATTAAAAATGAAAATCATCAGGTCAGTCGATGCGCCGTATCTTATGGAAGAAGATACGCCGTATCGAGCCTGGAATAAATACGGATCAGAATAAAAGATGCGCCGCATCCTTAACCAGGGATGCGCCGCATTTAAAATAAACTGATAAAAAGTTTTAAATTCGAAAATAAAAAATGCAGAAAAATAAAATAAGATATGACCATCTGCAGGAGATGCGTCGCATCTCAGAATTGAGATGCGCCGTATCCTCTGCGGCCTGACTGACTCGACACAAACAGAAAATTAAAAAGATAAATCCGGGTTGTCTCCCGGTAAGCACTTGTCTTTATTCCAGAGTCTTCAAGTTAGACTCACGTTCATCTCTTCACTTAGTTCTTGTCACGGTCCATCCTTCTTCCTTCATCCGAAAGATGTTCCCGTATAGTTCTGCGACGTTTTCTTCCGTTCGACTTATTCTAGTATAACTCTTGGTCGTCGTCGCAACATACTCTTCCTCTGGTCCCAAAGAATATTTGATGATTTTAAACTTTTCAGAAATAATCATGGGTGGCTTATTATAAGGGATTCCAAGTAGTTGACACTTTCTTTTGGTGAACTCTTCCTCGTCTTTATCAACAAACTTAAAGTAAGGATCCTTAATCAAATAGTCATCAAGTTCATTGATTAATGACTCATTGCTATCATCTTGAATTGCCTCCCATTCTCTTTCCAATTCCCATTGTAGCCGTCGACTAAGCTTCGTGTAATCATCAAATTGTTCATGCACCCATTCCCAGAAAGTAGTATTTGATGTACCTTTAAGTCCTTTCAAGTATTCAATTCTACCCTTTTCTTGAAAAGCTTCAGTTTTTTGTGGGCAGTCTTCAACATTATCGTACCACTCATAATCTTCAAAGGTTACATCTTTTCCAACCCGTTTCATCCCAATAATACTTCCCCTATTACAGGTTCCGTCACTCTTATAATCACAGGTCGGCCAAACACTACTCCCATCCTTGAAGACGAAGGGTGTACAGGTGTGATTAATGTGCTCAAATTCCCATGGTTTATCCCAAACCCATGGTATTTGGTCATTCCATTCGTAGTACCAGGTGTTTTTGAAATCATCATAAGTCTTGAATCCTGGTAAATCTCCAGTAAGCACATCATCGTCGACTCGAAGAAGGTAGTTAAATTCCTTGAACTGCTTGCACAAGGGTGTCTCATAATCGAACACATCAATGTCAATTTTGAATAATTCTTCAATCCCCTCATTGACTGTAGAATCATGAAGTGACGACCCATAATCGCTTTCTACTTCTTCGTCTTCACCTCTTATCCAATATACCCATAATGCATCCTTAGTAGCTCGATCCATGCTCTTATGGTTATTAAACTTACTAGCCAACCATTCTAAAAAATCAATATCGTTAGGATCGTGGTTAACGTCAAAGCAAGTCTTTTCAATCATTTTCCTCTTCATCTCCATGAACTCGTTAAATTGCTCCCTAAAACTCCGTGTCAACCATGAAGTCATAATCCGCTTGACTTCATTTGCAGGGGCAAATTTCGGACTACCATATTTAAGTTCAAGCCAATCATTGAGGGAGAGGTCCATCAATCTTACCAACTTGCCATGAAGTAGTAACTCCGTCACAGCATAAATTCTGTCATCATCCAGATAGTTCTCATTTAATCCCCAGTACTGTTCGGAATAAGGCATGTAAGAGATTTGGGTATTGCCTCCGCCACAGCTTTTGTTGCTTGAGTCCATGTATGCAAGATAGAATTTCCCATCATCTTCTTCGATAGTAGTCCAGTTCAATCCTTTGGATTCAATGATAGGCCATAAGAGCAACAGTTCACCTCCAGTGTACCTCACAAATACATCATAAGAGAATACCCCTTTGTCAATGTTGCATAAACGCATGAATTCCTTAAAAGCAGCTTCAAGAGGGGTCTCCCAAGAGAATAAATCTGCATCGATCATGAGCACATTGAATGAATCTGAAAGCAAGCATTCCTTAGCAAGATATCCGTTAACTAACATGTCTTCCATAGCAAAATCTGTCATCAAAGGTAAAATCATCAGTAGGATTTGTTCGCTAGAAGAGAAATTAATGAATATAGAAACGGATATAAGAATAAAAATAGCTGATATATGCAGACGATGCGCCGTATCCAAAAAGTTGGATACGCCGTATCTGATAATCGTTAAAATTAAATAAGACTTTTATTCAGAAAATAGATACGCCGCTTAGAAATTTGAATGTGCCGTATCAATTTTAATAATAAAAAATCGATATTTATAAAAATTAAATGCGTCGTATTAACAAAAGTTAATGCGCCGTATTTTCGTTACGTTTCAAAATACGAGATTTTTGATTCAGAAGATACGCCGTATCGACAGAGATCGATGCGCCGTATCTGTTTAATAATTCGAAAACTGTTTTTAATTAAAATAATAGATACGCCGTATCTGCTAAAGCAGATGCGTCGTATTGCGTTAAAGTTTAGAAAAAATTTCTTATTAAAAACAGATACGCCGTATCTTGGGGAGAAGATACGTCGTATCGAATTAATTAAACGCGTTGTATTTTATAAAAAATTGAACGCAATACGCCGTATCTGAGAGATCAGATGCGCCGTATCGTTCGATTTAGCTCAGTACAACGATAGCAGAACACACAAAATACGAAAAATTAAAACAAATAAAAACACACGAAAATAAACACAAACAAAAGCAAACAAATAACACACAAAAACAGAAAATATGCAAAATAGTACAATGAATGCAAATTAATCTAATTCACAACAAAGTTAGCGGTTAGATAAAAATTAAAAACCTAATTAAAATACTAATCAAATTAACAGATAATAACAATTCACTCCCCGGCAGCGGCGCCAAAAACTTGATGCGCGTGATGTGTCGTTGCGGTTTAGCAGTTTTAATGCCTACTCAAGTTTTAAATTTATATTTAGCCGACTTATCAATAACACACACACTTAACGAGCAGTGTACCCGGTCAGTATGAATATAATGGTAAGTAGAGTGTCGATCACTAAGAGTGGAACGTATTATCTAGTTATTCTAATCAGTATTTTAATATATTAAGTTAGCTATACAATCTAATCTAACACAAGGGGGTTCAGCCTGAGAGACTGGCACGATTTTGTTGCAATTAAATAATAAACTAAACCAATAGGCACGAATCAGCAAGTAGCACACACGTACACAGATAAATACTCGAGACAATAAGAGGGTTGTCCTTATGATAAGTAGTTTGTCACTTGTTTTATTGCTAGTGTTATATGAAGTGTATAGTTCGATGCAACGCACCGAGATTAAGTCCTTTCTCGTTGGTTCTAATCTTATCGGCGAGTAAACCCTTAATGATTACTTATGACTATCCCGTTTATCTTTCTCCTACTTTTCTACAGACCATAGAATGCATAGGCGATCTAATAAACAGGCGAGGGCAGAGGCATGGCGACCCGATCAACGCTCAGCTAGCCACAGAGGTTATCAATGCACTAATAAAAGTCACCAATGACATCAACATATAAACTTTAATTAATGAGAAAGCAGTTTTAAGGGAGTGCAATCTTTCCGTTGTCACATTACACAAGCCACCAATCTTGATGAATTAAAGTTTACTAACACAATAAAACAAAACTACTTAATGAATTAAACACATGCAGCACCTTCTTACAGCTCTTGTATCTTTGATTTGGGTGTGTCTTGTGCTGCTGCCTTGACTGAATTCGTCCTTGGTTTCTGGTCTTCGGTCTTCAGTTAAAACTTCGGAACTCCTAATTCGTCTGGTCTTTGGGGTATTTATAGTTTCTGTCTGAGGGTAAGATGCGGTGCATCTAGTAAGTAGATGCGGCGCATGTACTTAACTTCGCGTGGGGTCCAAGATTATAATATTCAGGAATATTCGTACACCGCCAGAAGATGTGGCGTAACTCCATAATAGGATGCGGCGCATGTCCTCTTGTATCTTGGATCGTATCTGGTGAAATATTGATAGTGATGCGGCGCATGTCATAAGTGAGATGCGGTGCATCTGGAGTAGAATAGTCTTGATCTTGTACATTTCAGTAGACTCTTAACTTCTTGCATGTTTTGCTCCATAATTAGTCCAAAATCGCCAAGTTTCACCAAATGCTTGTTTTCAACTGAGAATTACAAAAGTAAACGATTAAGTATCAATCCTCATACATAATATAGTAAAACAAGTCAAATTAATAGGATAAATGATGGTAATAATATGTACTTATTTGAGTTCATCAGCCATAAACCAAAATCCTTGAAAAATCTCTCAAAGTGTTCATGATTATGAAACACATTTTGCTAACACTTTGAGAGTTTTATATTTTTCAAATTCTCCCCCTTAACATGTGCACATATGTTTTAAATTAAAATTTGCACATGTTGGGTAGAGATTGCACTTTTTGAATTGATCCACTTTCAGTGAACATGAACGATTCGAGACACGCTTACATCACTAGTTAGACTAGCTTGAAATTATTACCCGACCTGGTCACATCCACATAAAGTTTCTCAAAACGGTACACTCTACTCAGATACGTCCTCTTCGAGACACGCTTACATCACTGGTTAGACCAGCTTGAAATTATTACCCGGCCAGGATGCATCCTTTCGATTAATGACAGTTTATGTTTCGTCAATTCATTGGTGAAGTCTGAGTCACGCTCACATGAGATGCCATATCCTTTTTGTCACCATAAATCATTTGCTCCCCCTCAATATGTGCATCGATATACGAAAGAGTTTAGCACATATGGGAGAGCTTACATTTAGGTCCAAAACATCACATTTTTATCAGATTTCATATTTAAATCACATTCTCTCCCCCGATCAAAAATTTCAAACCTTTTGAGATTTGTGATCCCAATTGATTTAAATATGTTTAGAAAATTAGGGAGAAAATTTGGTCAGGTTTTAATATACAATCTGATTATGGAGCATACTATGCTCCCCCTTAAACCATGAGAGAGTGTCACTGCTGATGTTGCACAATGCTTAAAAAAGGTGTCAAAAATTAGAACAAATACTCTCCCCCTCAATTAATGACCCGTTTTCTATTTAAAGAGCTGTTGTCATTCAATTGAGCGTTAAGTATTTGTGAAAATTTAAGTCCAGTTACCACCTTGTGAAACACCAAAACTCTCCTGAAGAATCATAGAAGATAAAGAGTTTGTGTTGCAAAGAAGACTTCTCTTCTTATACAAGAAATGATGCACTAAAACGTACATCAGTTCGAAAAAACATGGATATAAAGTAATCCATGCCCAGGTGAACATCACCGAGTAGAAGGAACAGCCGTCTTTTAGGCGACATGCTTTCCCCATTATAAAGCGCGGGTTGCAGTATGAAGTAACTGCAAGCCATTTAGACATGTTTTAACCGGTTAGTATAACTTCTACTCGAGCTTCATTTAAAGACCCGTGTCATTATTGAATGACATTTCTAGGTCCGTAAATGTTATCGATAAACAGAAGACATGCCTAGAAGAACTATTTTTGGTATTTTCTGTTTTTATGATTTTTAGGGCTTTTATAGGTTTTATATTTTTCTATTTTCTTTTTGGTTTTAGATATATACACGTATATACAAGGATATGTGAAGCCAATCCTTTACTCCTCCTTTTCTTCTTAAAGACATTTTAGTGTTTCAGGTGTCAAGCTCCTCATACCAAGACGAGGGAGAATAAACTGAAACCGTTCTCTCGGAAGTGCCTTGGTGAAGATGTCAGCCAACTGAAACTCCGTCCTCACGAAGTATAGTTCAACAATCCCTTTTTCAACATGTTCCCTTATGAAGTGATGCCTAATATCGATGTGCTTTGACTGGGAGTGTTGGACATTGTTACAACAAAGAGCAATAGTGCTTTTGTCGTCACAATACAGAGGAATCTTTTTGTATGCATAGCCATAGTCAAAAAGTTGTGATCTCATCCATAGGATTTGAGCATAGCAAGCTGACATAGCAATGTACTCGGCCTCTGTAGAAGATATAGAAGTGCTCATCTGCTTTTTAGAAGACCAACTAACCAACTTTTCCCCCAAAAACTGAGCTCCCCCCGAAGTACTTCGACGAGTATCTTGACACCCGGCATGATCAGTATCAGCATAAGCCGTGAGTTCCATTGCAGTGTCCTTAGGGTACCAGAGACCCATATGAATAGTGCCTTGAAGATATCTGAAGACTCTTTTCACTGCTTTCAGATGCTTTTTGGTAGGCTTGGATTGGTACCGAGCGCACATACATACTGCGAACAGAAGATCAGGTCTACTAGCAGTGAGATACATCAAGGATCCAATCATACTTCTATACTTTGTTTGATCAACCGGGATCCTAGAGAGGTCTTCATCCAGCTTTGATCTTTCAACCATGGGAGTGTCAACAGAATCACTTGAATCAAATCCAAACTTCTTCAAAATTTCGTATGCATATTTGGATTGATTAATGAAGATGCCTCTGAGACTTTGAGAGATTTGCAGACCTAAGAAAAACGACATTCGTCCCATCATCGACATCTGGAACTTAGAACTCATCTCCTTTGAAAACCGATCACATTCTCTAGGATCAGAAGAGGCAAAGATAATGTCATCTACATATATTTGAACATGAAGTAGATGTTTGCCCGCCTTCCTGGTGAATAGCGTGGGATCAACAACACCTTTGGAAAATCCGTTTGCAAGAAGGAACTTGGACAGCGTGTCATACCAAGCCCTAGGTGCCTGCTTCAAGCCATAGAGGGCCTTCTTCAAGAGATAGACATGAGTGGGATGATCAGCATCCACAAATCCTTCTGGTTGACTCACATAGACTTCCTCCTTTAAGTCACCATTCAAGAAAGCTGTCTTAACATCCATCTGGGAGACTATCATATTTTGACTAGCAGCATTTGCAAGAAAGATTCTAATGGCTTCAATTCGTGCAATCGGAGCAAAAGATTCTTCAAAGTCTATGCCCTCTTCTTGTCGATACCCTTTTGCAACTAGCCGTGCCTTATTCTTCAGAACATCACCATGCTCATCAAGTTTCACCTTGAAGATCCACTTTAGAGCAATGATCATTGCACACTCTGGAGGAGGCACTAATTCCCATACTTCAAGTCGATCAAATTCATGAATTTCATCTTGCATAGCGTTGAACCAGCAGTCTTTGGACATAGCTTCTTTAGCATCTTTTGGCTCGACTTTGGATAGTACAGAATTGAAGAAACACCACAGTGCATCGGTGGCAAGTTGTTTTTGTGTAGATACCGGATGCGAAGGATTACCAATGATGTTGTCAATTGGATGATCATTGGTCCATTTTCTGAGATGATCATGGGGTTGAGGGTTTTGAACTGATGTTTCCGTGTTGTGATCTTCTGAAGAAGATGTATCAGTTGAAGATTCAGGAGCAAATATGTTCTCAAACGGAACATCATCAACAGGAGCAAAAGGATTAACTTCAAAAGAATTGTTTTCTGCAGAACCTTGTTGTACCGAAGAAGACTGAATATTTGATGATGAGGGCGATTGACTGGCAGGTGGAGCATCTTGACTGATTGATATAGATACAGATGGACCTTCTGAGTTATGTGGAATTTGAGCATCAGCAACAGGAGGTACAGGTGGAACTTTCGTAGTGGTATTTACAGTTGGTGGCTCAAAATATTCGTTAAACATCGAATCAAATAGCTTCTTCAACTCTTCACTGGTGGGAGGTACATAAGGAACTGTAGGCGTGGGATTCAGTACAAGACCTGAACTAATTGGTCCAGGTGTCAATAGATTAGGTGTGGGTCCAAAACTGGGTTGTTCAGGAGCCGTTTGCTCAGTCAGCTCATCGAATGTAACGTGAATAGTTTCCATGATTTGTCGGGTTCTCTTGTTGTAGATTCTATACCCCTTGCGATCTGGTGCATACCCAACGAAGAAACCTACGTCTGCTTTAGCTTTTAGCTTTCCCAAATCTTGACCATCATTTGTTGGATGGCACAAAGCACCAAACACACAAAGAAAGGAAAGATCTGGTTTCTTCCCATGTAACAGCTCGTAAGGAGTTTTGTTATGAAGAGTGTGTATCAAGGAACGATTTTGGGTGTAACATGCAGTAGCAATTGCTTCTGCCCAAAGAAACATTGGAGCCTTAGAATATATTTGCATAGTTCTTGCAGCTTCCACTAGAGTACGATTTCGTCTTTCAACTACACCGTTTTGCTGAGGAGTGCGTGCAACACTTTTCTGATGAGTTATGCCAATATCTTCATAAAATTGTCTGAGTTGTTGGTTAACAAACTCAGTTCTATTGTCCGTCTGGATGATTCTGACAGTTTTGTTTAGCCTTACCTGTAACTGCTTGATTAGTTTAATGATAACCTCTTTAGTTTCATCCTTGGTTCTCAAAAACTTTACCCATGTAAACCGAGAGTAGTCGTCGACCACCACCAGAACATACTTCTTTCCATTGATACTTTGCACTCTCATTGGTCCGCACAGATTCATGTGAAGGGTGTGAAGAACTTCCATGATGGTATTGATGGTTTTGGGTTCGTGAGTATGTTTCTTGCTTTTTCCCAATTGACATGCAGAACAAAGATGATCTTTCTCAAATTTTAGTCTGGGCATGCCTCGTACAAGATCATTGCGAGACAAGTCATTTATGGTGCCGAAGTTCAAGTGATTCAAACGACGGTGCCAAAGCCATGATTTAGTCTTCGAGGCCTTTGAAAGCAAGCATATAGGAGAAGACCTCATCATTTCTTCAATTGAGATGGTGTATAAATTGGTACCACGACTGCCTTAAAGAAGATCAACACCATCCAACTCTCTGACGAAACAAGTGTGTTTTCTGAAAGCAACTTCAAGATCGGAGTCACAAAATTGACCAACAGAAAACAGTTTATGTCCTAGTCCTTTCACATAGTATACTCAGGAAATTACACTGTCACCAAACACATAATCTCCGTAACCCATAATTGCCCCAAAATGGTCGTTCCCAAATCTAACTGTCCCGATAAACTTTTTCACGAAATTCTTGAGCCGTGAGCGATCCCCAGTCATATGTTTTAAGCAGCCTGAGTCCAAATACCAAAGGACGATTTGTACGACCTGCATTTGAAAATAGACAACGATGGATAACTGAAAAATGTGGATCCCCACGTACAGCTGGGGTCCATTTGGTTAGCACACACAAATTCTGGAACTACAGGTTTCATAGATGCAACTGTATTTACAGTGGAAATTACACTAGAAGAAGCAATTGACCTAGTAGTAGGGCATTGTGTCACTAAAGACAACATTCGACCATTTGGTCTCCATTCCTTAACCTTCACTATTTTATGGTTATTCAATTTAGTTAAGGGGCACTGATCTCCTAAAGTGAGCTTTCTTCCAGTGGGTCTCCATTGATACCTGACATTTGCAAACGTTTTTCCTGTTGCTTTCCAAACTTTCTTACTTGTTTCAGTTTTCCTAACATTCTTAACATGGGGTTGTACAGGAGACATCAAAAATGACACAACACAATCATCATGATTAGCAGAAATTAAACATTCGTTACATGTTTTACAGACAACATTAGAATTCGAATTAATTACAGTACTTTTGATACTAGAATCAACACGATTCATTCTACTCATTGCAAACTTGTTGTTCTTAAGTTGGGCTTCTACTTTCTTCTCGTGATCACTCTTAGCCCGCACAGTCCTATCTTTCCTTGCATTGCCTCTAGGCTTTGACCCGCTAGCTTTGGTGTCACATTTTACTCCTGTAGAAGTAATGATGGGAACATTAGTTTGTTTTACTGTCATTTGCTTTCCTGACTTAGATGTGCTGGGTTCTGATGTTCTCAGTGGTAGATCAAAGGTTACTTGCTTGTTTTTAGTCGTAGATGATGATGCACCAAATCTATCTCTTTGGTTATCAATCTTAGGGTCAGTGCCAATGACGTACTCTAAAAATTCCTGAGACCTTTTAGTGAGGAAGCAGGCATCCACAACTGCTTTATCAAGTGTTTTTTCTATCCTATCCTCCTCTACAATCTCACGAAGTATATCCAGGCTATCCTTAAGGTGATTAAGATAAATTTGATGGGCAGACCTATTGTTCCTAAGGGGAAATGGAATAGGCACAACATCAACATCATACTCTCTAACAACAGAACCTTTGGAGCAACCTTATCACAAGTGTCAATTGGCATTTTTCCTTTCACCTGAGTCTTAAGATTCTCAATTTCATTTAACAAAGAAGTTATCTTTTCATTATGACTGTTTCGTGTGACTTTAATTGAGTCATATAACTCTTTGTAATGCTGTTTGATTTTTGAATTTTCAGCTCGAAAACACTCATTTTCACCATGTAACTTATTGATAGTGTCCTGATAGTGAAAATTTTGAGAATCCAAAGACGATGGTTTATTGGTGCCAATTGTTTCACTCTTATTTGACTTTAATTGGGCAATTTGAGCCCTCAACTGTCGAATCGTGTTAGTGTGAGCTTGAATTTTTTCATCACGTTTACTCAATTCAAAATATGTATCAAATTCAGGAGCATCCAGAGATGTCTTGGCATTTGATATTTTATATTTTTCTTCTAAGTGTTGATATTTTAATTGTAAATTAAGATAATCAACTTCTAGTTTTGAAAAACGCTTGACCATGTTATCATGGTCATCATTTTGAATTTTCTCTTGCAGTTTCAAATTCTCCCCCTCAAGCTCAACAACACGATTCTGGGTAACATTCAATGCAATAGAATACTCATGAATTTGACAGGCAGTTAAAGCAGAATCAGTGGCAATATAAAATATATCCTGTGCAATACATCTAGCAATCAAATTCTCATTGGTGATGAAAATGTTCTTTCTCTCGATCTCCCGGCTCTTAAGTTCTATCGCATTTTGAGCTACCTCATTTTCCATATCTTTAAATATTACTTTCATTTCATTTACTTCAGTTTCGAGAGCATTTTGTAATCCCTCAAACTGTTCCGTGAGTAATTTAAAGAATGGAATGACCTCAGTTAAGTAACACCTTTTTGTCTGTTCAAAACCCCTTTCCCCCTCAGTAATTCCGGTTGGTGTAATTCTCTTCTTACATATTTTATCAAAATCAGCAAATAGTTGACAAAGTAAATATATGCTAATTAAGGTTTTACATTTAGTAGGAAGAGTCAAAGGGACCAAATGCCTAGGTGTATTGGGAGGATACACCGTCGCAGCTGCAATTTTCCTAAGGGATGGAGTTTTGGCTTCAAGCTCATCGGCCTTTCTCTTTTCCATATCTATAGAGCAAAATATTTGTTCAGGCGTTAACTTCTTTTGAGGTGCAAACATAGTCAATCGATTCTCCTCATAATAATCATGGGGTTTGACTATTATTCGTTTGGCTATGCATTTGGGATCCTTCATTTTCTCATTTATTCTTTCTCTTTTTCTCACATCTATCTCATCACTCTCTTCTAAGGATGAAACATCAGGTGGGGCATGACCAGGCATAATCATCACATTGGCATCATATAAGGCAGGTTGGGTCACTTTAGCTTTCCTAAGGAGAGCTAATTTAGGTTCACCTACATTACTTACACTGTGCTTATCACACAACTTTTTGTGCTTTAGAAGCATTTGAACCGTTTGTCTAGATTGGTCTTGCTTGTACAACTTATTTTCAAGCTTATTCTTTAAGTTTTTAAGGCTTGAGAAATCATTTAAGAGTTGTGTTTCTTTTTCCTTGAAGTCTTGTTTTAGTGTATTTACATGCTCTAGGGCCTCCTGTTTTTGTTTAACAGCCTGATCCAGCTATTTTTGTAAAGAATTCAACTCTTGTTTTAATGTTTTCTCCCTTAAGTTACGCTCAGTTATAAGTGTACGCATTTAACTATCCATTTTCTGCTCACGTTCAGTTAGTTCAAATTTAGCACGTTGTTCATAAATTGCCACCTGATCTTTATATATGTTTAGTCTAGTGGTCAAGGGGTCATCAGGGACAAACTCAGTGTTTTCATGCCACTCACAAGCATTATCTACCACACAGGCATTATCTATAACACAAGCAATATTTTCAACAAAATATGCACCACCTTGTACATCAAACACGTTGTTGTGATTCACATATTGTTCATATGGAATAATATTACTATTTCCCATGTCAACAGTATCTGAATCAACCCCATCTGTCTGTTGTACTTCGTTGGGAATCTTTTGTTTATCAACCACGTCATATGTGTCATAAAGCTTTAGTACCTCAGAAATCACAGATGCAGTGGAGGAGCCAGCTTGTTGAGGTGATGAGACAACAGAGGACAAATTAGCCATGAAGATTGTTTGAGCAGTTGGTTCATCATCCACATCAGAGTCAAAAGCATCACAATCATCAGCTTTAAAGATGTTGGGATCATTAAGTGCAAGGTCCTGAACTGGCTGTTCATCCACATCGGCATCAAAAGTATTTCCCCCATCACCAGCAAGAAACAACATTTCTTCTTCGTCCAACACAGCTCCACTCTCTTGAGCCTGCATCAACAACATCTTGTCCTTGAAATAGTCTGAGTTCTGAGGACGTTTTGGTTGATTGCAGTTTCTGGCAATGTGTCCAAGTCCACCACAGTTATAACACTTAGGCTGTTTCCCCTGCCCCTGATTTGCATTCCCTACTCTGATTTGCGCATTACCTCGACCCATGTTCCTTTGATTCAAGTTTTGCCTCCCCTGAACATTTTGAACTACAATTCTTCCATCCTCTACCGTTGCCAGATTGCGTGGGTTTGATGAGGTTCTGAGTTGATTGTTAGTCTGAGGGAGTGTAGCCTTAAATTGTTGAACAAGTAAGGACACTTGGTTGGTAAGGTTATCAATCATTTTTTCGGTGTGAGTGTAACCTGAATCCAGTTGTGGACTCATAGCAGATGGTGATGAATAGGGATGGTGATAAGCTTGGTCAGATGACAATTGGTTGATTGGCTGAGCACTTGCAACAAATGCTAGTGGATCATTTGATGCAGTTGGATTGATCTTTTCTCTTAACAGACGATCATAAGCAGCATGTTTCTCATGTTGTTGCAGGTAGGCATACAACTGTTCATAGTTTGTTTCTCTCAGACCTTTGTTGAGTTTTACTGCAGTAACAAATCTGTCCCATTCTGGAGTCATGTTGTTTACAAACTTTGAGTTAAGTTGGATGTTGGCCATAGTCATTCTGATGATCCTCATGTCATTTACCAACTTATGAAATCTCACATAGTAGTCTGTAATGTTCTCACCAGGGTTCATCTTAAAATGTTCAAACTCGTCATACAACTGTGACTCACGATCTTCCTTTATGAGTTCTGATCCAGCTAGAAGCATTTTGACGTTGTCCCACACAGATTTTGCTTCAGTGTTGAAATTGATGAGTTTGTAAACATCTTTGGGCAAACCTTGAATGACAATGTTGGAGGCTCTAATGTCGGCATCATACCTCTTCTTTTCTTCCTCATTAAGATCATTGTACATTCGAGGTCTATCGATTCCCAAAGTGACAGTACCGTCATCACTAGTAGTAACAACATCTCTGGTGGTGCCCATCTGAAATGGTCCTTCATCAATGGATTTAAGGATGTTAAATCCATTTTCTTTGCCCAAGCAGTAAAGTCGTATTCGTTGTGCCCACGACTCATAGTCTGTCCTATCAAGCATAGGAGGATCGGTATCGGACCCAGCTGCTTGAATGTCATCAGATGCAGTGCTTGGTATGGTTGCCATACTGTATACGGGATTTTACAATTCCTGAGATTTAAACCGAGAAATAAGTTCTTTCGCGGGATTTTACAAAATTCAAGAACAAACCGCTATTCCAAAACCGCTGAAGTGGTATTGAAACAGTAAGTATCAAACCGCTAAAACCCTAGGCAAACCGCTAATATCTAACCGCTAAACCACACAACAAACCGCTAAGTCAAACCGCAAGTCCTGAATACCAAACCGCTATTCTCAAACCGCTGTCATTAACCCAACTGCTATGATCAAACTGCTGAAACCAGAACCGCGAAGACCAAAACCGCTGAGAGCTAAACCGCTGAAATCAGAACCGCTAAGACCTAAACCGCTGAAGGTTAAACCGCTGAGAGCTAAACCGCTGAGACCAGAACCGCTAAGACTCAACCCTCTGAAGATTAAACCGCTGAATCCTGAACCGCTACGATCTAAACCGCTGTAGGTTAAACCGCTGCTGCTAAACGACAAACCGCTAGAGACAAGAACTGACAAACCGCTACCACAAATGGACAAACTGTCCTTTTCAGTACGTTTTTTCCTTTTCCAAATTTGGTTATAATCCAAACCGCTATCAGAGATTTAGACCAAACCGCCAACAATAATTACCTAAATAGCACAAACCGCTATGATGAAAAATCTTCCGAACACCAAACCGCTGCCAAGAAATCCTTCAAATCTTCCACAAACAGACACTAACCAAGTTGTATGTTATCAAGGAAGATGTAAAACAGTTCAATGAACACAAAAGTACAAGTATTCAACAGATTTAACCACAAACAAAGATTAAACAAGGATTTTAGCACACTATTTAAAAAGAACCAAAAATCCACCCATGTTGGTCCACACGAATTATGGATCCAAGTAGCCTTGTTACTTGTTAGACGACTTGTATAAACCAAATCGATCTAAGTAAGAAACTCTAACACTTTGCTTATTGTTAATGCGGAATCTTAACAACAAACAATGAAGAACACAATAACTATAACTAACTTCGTATATTGATTCTTTTAATCTTAGTGATTACAATCTTTGTCGTTATCAAAAACTAATGACTAGGGTTCCTTTTATACACTAAGGAAACCCTAGATAGAAAACTTGTAGAAGGATATACGTATCTTTTATAAAGATAATTACGTATCCTTTCCTAACTTATATCTGATGAACTCAAATAAGTACATTTTATTACTATCATTTATCCTATTTATTTGACTTGTTTTATTATATTATGTATGAGAATTGATACTTAATCGTTTACTTTTGTAATTCTCAGGTAAAAACAAGTATTATGTGAAACTTGGCGATTTTGGACTAATTATGGAGCAAAACAAGCAAGAAGTTAAGAGTCTACTGAAATGTACAAGATCAAGACATTCTGCTCCAGATACGCCGCATCTTACTTATTACATACGGCGCATCACTATCAAGATTTCACAAGCTACGATCCAAGACAGCAAGGACATGCGCCGCATCTAAGAATGGAGTTACGCCGCATCTTCTGGCGGTGTACGAATATTCCTGAATATATTAATCTTGGACCCCACGCGAAGTTAAGTCAATGCGCCGCATCTACTTATTAGATGCGCCGCATCTATCCCTCAGACAGAAACTATAAATACCCCAAAGTCAGACGAATTTCAAGAGCCCTAGTTTTAGAAGACCGAAGACCACAGAAACCTAAGGCCGAATTCAGACGAAGTAGCAGCACAAGACACACCTTGAACGAAGATACAAGAGCTGTAAGAAGGTCCTGCATGTATTCAATTCATTAAGTAGTTTTGTTTTATTGTATTAGTACACTTTAATTCATCGGGATTGGAGGCTTGTGTAATGTGACAACGGAAAGGTTGCACTCCCTTAAAATTGCTTTCCCATTAATTAAAGTTTATATGTTGATGTCTTTGGTGACTTTTATTAGTGCATTGATAACCTCTGTGTCTAGCTGTGCGTTGATCGGGTCGCCATGCCTCTGCCCTCGCCTATTTATTTTATCACCTATGCATTCTATCGTCTGTAGAAAAGTAGGAAGAAAAGGTAAATAGGATAGTCATAAGTAATCATTAAGGGTTTACTCGCCGATAAGATTAGAGCCAACGAGAAAGGATTAATTATATACACTTCATATAAAACTAGCAATAAAACAAGTGACAAGCTACTTAACTATCAGGACAGGTCTTCTTATTGTCTCGAGTATTTATCTGTGTACGTGTGTGCTAATCGCTGATTCGTGCCTATTAGTTTAGTTTATTATTTTATTGCAACCAAACCGTGCCAGTCTCTCAGGCTGAACCCCCTTGCGTTAGATTAGGTTGTATAGCTAACTTAAGATATTAAAATACTGATCAGGATAACTAGATAATACGTTCCACTCTTAGTGATCGACACTCTACTTACCATTATATTCATACTGACCGGGTACACTGCTCGTTAAAGTGTGTGTGTTATTGATAAGTCGGCTAAATATAAATTTAAAACTTGAATACTGCTAAAACCACAACGACATACCGTGGGTATAAATTAGAGCATACGCACACGACACATTAAGTTTTTGGCGCCGCTGCCGGGGAGTGAATTGTTATTATCTGTTAATTTGATTAGTATTTTAATTAGGTTTTTCTTTTTAATTTTTAATCTAACCGCTAACTCTGTTGTATATTAGTTAAATTGCATTCATTTTATTATTTGCATATTTTCTGTTTTGTGTGTTATTTGTTTTCTTTTATTTTTGTTGCTTTTCGTTTGTGTTTATTTTTGTTTTTATTTTTCTGTTTTTCTGCATACTGCGATCGTTGTACTGAGCTAATATAAACGATACGGCGCATCTATTTTCATAGATACAGCGTATTGCATTTAATTTTTATAAAATACAACGCGTTTAATTAATTCGATACGACGCATCTTTCCCCAAGATACGGTGTATCTGTTTTTAATAAAAAAAATTTCTAAACGATAACGCTATACGACGCATCTGCTTTAGCAGATACGACGTATCTATTATTTTAATTAAAAACAGTTTTCGAATTATTAAACAGATACGACGCATCGATTTTTATCGATACGACGTATCTTCTGAATCAAAAATCTTGTATTTTGAAACGTAACGAAAATACGGCGCATTAACCTTTGTTAATACGACGCATTTAATTTTAATAAATATAATCGAGTTTTGATAATTTAAATTGATACGGCGCATTCTAATTTCTAAGCGGCGTATCTATTTTCTGAATAAAGTCTGATTTAATTTTAACGATTATAAGATACGGCGTATCCAACTTTCTGGATACGGCGCATCGTCTGCAGATATCAGTAACTTTAATTTTTCGTATTCCGTTTTCGTTGTTGATTTTCTGATATATTACTTTCTTGAACATACCCTACTGATGTTTTTGTGATAGTTTCAGGAAGTGCATGACCAGGAGTTCTACGAAGAACTTGATTACACCTTTCGACGATCCTGAACGAGCCTTTCATTCGCTTAAAAGGCTTTTTAACACAAAAAGCTTTGATATTTCAAGTTCATTCGAGCTTGATTATTTTTCTGAAGAGAAAGAGGAAGAAGAAACAGAAGCAATGGGCGAAAACACAACTATGGAGGAATACATGAACAGTACCCGTGCTGATTACAGTTCAGGAGTTGCTAGACCAAAGTTCGATGAAAAGTCTAAGTTTGAGTTGAAGGGTCAGTTTCTCAAGGAGCTAAGAGAAAATTCTTTCAGTGGATCGGAACATGAAGATGCTAATGAACATGTTGAAAAGGTCCTCGAGATTGCAGATTTGTTTACTACAGAAGGAGTCACTGACGATCAACTCATGCTAAGAATCTTTCCAATTTCACTTAAAGGAGATGCTAGTAAGTGGCTAAGGAATGAACCTGCTAGTTCAATCACAACATGGGAAGATTTGAAGAGCAAATTCCTGAAAAGATATTGTCCACCTGCTAAGACTGCTAAAAAGATGGAGGCTATCAACAGTTTCAAGCAAGAGCCTGATGAAACTCTTTATCAAACTTGGGAACGATTTAAAGACTTACTGGTGAAATGTCCTCAACACTATCTAACCCCAATGCAGGAGATAATATTGTTTTATCAAGGATTGGACGTGCCTACTAGACAAATCTTGTATGCTAAGGGAGCTGTGCCTCAAATGAGTGCAGCCAATGCTAGCAAAGCTATCCAAGAAGCTGCTGATCATTCTCAAAAATGGCACGATGGAACCTCTACTAGATCTAAGAGCAGCACTAATTTTGACGGGTTTGCTGCAATTCAAGCTCAATTGGATAAAATTAGTAGAGAAATGAAGAAGCGTGATGAAAAAGTGTATGCTGCCCAAGTTGGATGTGAAAAATGCGAAGGACCTCACTACACTAAAGATTGCCCGAACAAGAATGAAAGTGAGACGTTTGAAGAAGCATACTACACACAATTTGGACAACCATTCCGACCTTCAGGAAGATTTAGGGAAGCTACTCCGGGATTCTATCAAAAGAACAACTTTAATCCCGCTTATCAAGAAAGGAGACAGACTTTAGATGACACTCTAAAGAAAATTATGGCTGATGCTGCTAAAAGACATGAGGAGAATACTGCTATGATCAAAGAAATCCGAGCTTCAACGGACACTATTACAAGAAATCAAGGAGCTTCGATCAAAGCATTGGAACAACAAATTGGTCAAATGAGCAAAGTTCTTCAAGAAAGGGGATACGGAAGTTTACCTAGCTCAACTGAAACCAACCCAAGAGATCATGTCAAGGCCATAAGCACCACTGAAGAAGTCACTCCTAACATTCCTTTTCCAAGAAGACTGATGAATGGTAATGATGGTGCAAGACCCGAATTTTTCTTTAATTCTTCAATCAGTTTAAGGAGACTACTCAAAGAGAAGACAAAGATTGAAGAGGAGATCAAGGCTACAATGAAAGAAGAGAGCTCTGCAACCGACTTACATGCCTTGCCTCATAAAGAAAAAGACCCAGGAAGTTTTACTTTACCTTGTTCAATTAATGATATATCTTTCAATAATATGTTAGCTGACTTAGGAGCTAGTGTTAGTGTAATGCCCCTTAAGACATTCACTACCCTAGGACTAGGAAAATTAGCACCAACTATGTTGCTTATTGAATTGGCTGATAAAACGGTAAAACGACCTGAAGGGATTGCTTATAATGTGCTAGTTAAGATTGAGAAGTTTGTTTTCCCTGTAGACTTTGTTATATTAGATATGCCCGAGGATGTTAAGATTCCCTTAATCCTTGGAAGACCTTTCTTGTCTACTGCCCATGCTAAGATTGATGTGTTTAAAAGAAAAATCTCATTAAGGGTAGGGAATAATAAACTAGTCTATAAGTGCCAAGATCCTGTTAAAAGCATAATTAGAGGCGTCTATGTGCTAGGATTAAGAGAGCGTATGGACCTCGATCTTGAAGCTAGGCTTATGGGAGAAACATTGATTCAAAACAACTCAACTAATCCTAATCATGAGAACTTTGAGGAATTTATTGACCTTAATGTACCTACCGAACTTAGACGCGATATTGTTAATGATTCTGATGATGAGTGGTATGATTGCGTAGTAATTAACAAACGTAGGAGGATAGTTGAGGATACAAATTTGAATAATGATGTGTTTATTGAACTACCACCCCACCTTGCTTATTTATGCCTATATGATAATAAGAATTTCCCGTCTATCATTTTGTCATCTCTGCCCAAAAAGAAGAATGACGTGGAAATTAAGGACGAGCAAGGAGTGTTCAATATTACTGAATTGGCGATGAGGGAGCGCGATGCTTCCGACTCCTTCAATGATCGATATTAAAGAGCTGAACGTGAGTCTAACTTGAAGACTCTGGAATAAAGACAAGTGCTGACCGGGAGACAACCCAGAGAATTTTTACTATTCTGTTCTGTGTCGAGTCAGTCAGGCCCGCAGAGGATACGGCGCATCTCAATCCTGAGATGCGACGCATCTCCTGCACTGGTCATATCTTACTTTATTTTTCTGCATTTTTAATTTTTAACTTTAAAACTTTTTGTCAGTTTATTTAATGCGGCGCATCCCTGGTTAAGGATGCGACGCATCTTCTATTCTGATTCGTATTCATTCCAGGCTCGATACGGCGTATCTTCTTCCATAAGATACGGCGTATCGACTGACCTGATGATTTTCAATTTTAATTTTTACATTTTATTTTTTCTAACTACTAATGTATTATGCAAGTTTGAACCTTTCTTAACTCAGGTATGTTAAAGTCTTGGTGGTATTATAGATTCCTGTAATTCCTGTGTATACATCAATTATGAAGCTTAAACGTTCTCATCCACAAGAAAGATGATTTTTGCTCTTATACAAATAATGGAGGATCATACCGAGCAAATCTCAGGGGAGTTTTTCTGTTCTAATTCTTTTATTTTCCAGTTTTTTTTAACCTTTGATACAAACAACGAGGAAGTTGTTTAACTTAAGTGGGGGGATTGGAGAATTTGAACACTTACTTGTCCTAAACTTTTCAAAATATGCTTAAAATGTGCTTAATATATCAAAATTTAAAATTTTTAGCATGTTTTTGTTTAAAGTCTAAGTTGCATAGCTGCACACATAACGTTATTTTCAAAAATTGTGATTTTTCAAAAATTCACAAATCTATGAGTGTGCCGGTGACTTGTAAACTTTAGAACTTGGCTTGTATACTATTCGAGACCACCATAATAAGTATTATTTATATAATTGGAATGACTTGTCTAAATTGGTAAAATTCTAGGATTACACCCAAATAGCCTTTATATGTTATGTGATATTAGCTAACTACACTGGTTAGTTAACCCCCGTATAAACCCTTTTGTTACTCTCACTTTTAGAGTAAGATACCCCTAGAAAAACACTCGGAGCCATTCCTTTCGTTTCTTACACCAATGTTTATAATGTTTCGTTACACCCTTACACCTTAGCCTACCCTATAGATTAAAATCCGTGGTTGGTTAATTGCTTTAGGCAAAGTGTGTTTCCTTACATTACCTGTGTTCGCGTGCGTAATTCATTATCTATGGTTAGGTCGGGAAATTGCACGATGCAATTGGACTGAAAGTAAATATTGTATATCTTTGAGTTTATTTTTCGTGTGTTTACTATTTTCACTATTACCGTTATTTCTGAAGTCATGAAAAGTATGGAAAAATTATCCAGAGTTATCGTTATAGTGATGTGGTGAAATTTTACACATCTATGTTTATGTTTGAAGTTTTAAAAAAAAAAAAAAAAAAAAAAAAAAAATCGAAAAAATAGAAAAGAAAAAGAAAAAGGAAAAGTTGGAAGTTTGTTTTAACCAACTTATGTAAAGTTTTGTATTAAGTGGTTGATATCACCACTAGCTGTTGTATATTATATCTATGGATTGAATGGGAGTTGAACGTTATGGGAACGCCAACTAAAGGTTATTCTTTGATTGAAGATCTTGTTGAGTATAATTCGTGTCTACCTAAAGCGTATGTTTCAAGTGTTAAAGCGTGAGTTATTCAATGATATGAGTCTTATTCATGGGATGGTTGGGATAGTGATTAACCGCACTTAGGATTTTAATTTATCTGTTTTGTTTATTTTTCATTTTACACCAATTTGTATCCCAAATATTATCCATACCCTATATTATTCTTTATCCAAACCTTTGATTTATTGAGATTAGGGATTTGAGCAATCTTAAGTATCGTAGTCGTGGATTCGGCTATGTATTTATGATTTTGTCGCCCTTTTTGATATAATATTATTGGTGAAGATTACTTGATCCTATCTTTAGCCTATTCGAGTTAAGGATTTGAGCAATTGCAAGTATCGTGTTCGTGGATTCGATCATGTATTTGTGGTTTTGTCGCCTTTTCTGGAATTTGAGATCGATAGAGATTAAGAAGAATGATTAACCCTTAAACCTCAAAACCCTTTTTACCGCTTTAGACTTGTTATTCCTTGGCTTTAGTGGGGGAGATGCGTATACTTGCCAAGCTTATGATAGAATATTCGTCACGACTGGACAGTTAAACGATTAGATTTGCTTTTATCAGAATATTTTATTTTATTTCTAATTCGTTAAGTGTTTGGTTGTGTGATTATGACAAAAATGAATACATGCTTAAATATAAAAATAAATCCTAATATCTTTTAGGATACATTTTCATAAGATTAATTCTAAGGTTTACTTGGGGACAAGTAAAGTTCAAGTGGGGGGATATTTGATGAACTCAAATAAGTACATTTTATTACTATCATTTATCCTATTTATTTGACTTGTTTTATTATATTATGTATGAGAATTGATACTTAATCGTTTACTTTTGTAATTCTCAGGTAAAAACAAGTATTATGTGAAACTTGGTGATTTTGGACTAATTATGGAGCAAAACAAGCAAGAAGTTAAGAGTCTACTGAAATGTACAAGATCAAGACATTCTGCTCCAGATACGCCGCATCTTACTTATTACATACGGCGCATCACTATCAATATTTCACAAGCTACGATCCAAGACAGCAAGGATATGCGCCGCATCTAAGAATGGAGTTACGCCGCATCTTCTGGCGGTGTACGAATATTCCTGAATATATTAATCTTGGACCCCACGCGAAGTTAAGTCAATGCACCGCATCTACTTATTAGATGCGCCGCATCTATCCCTCAGACAGAAACTATGAATACCCCAAAGTCAGACGAATTTCAAGAGCCCTAGTTTTAGAAGACCAAAGACCACAGAAACCTAAGGCCGAATTCAGACGAAGTAGCAGCACAAGACACACCTTGAACGAAGATACAAGAGCTGTAAGAAGGTCCTGCATGTATTCAATTCATTAAGTAGTTTTGTTTTATTGTATTAGTACACTTTAATTCATCAGGATTGGAGGCTTGTGTAATGTGACAACGGAAAGGTTGCACTCCCTTAAAATTGCTTTCCCATTAATTAAAGTTTATATGTTGATGTCTTTGGTGACTTTTATTAGTGCATTGATAACCTCTGTGTCTAGCTGAGCGTTGATCGGGTCGCCATGCCTCTGCCCTCGCCTATTTATTTTATCACCTATGCATTCTATCGTCTGTAGAAAAGTAGGAAGAAAACGTAATTAGGATAGTCATAAGTAATCATTAAGGGTTTACTCGCCGATAAGATTAGAGCCAACGAGAAAGGATTAATTATATACACTTCATATAAAACTAGCAATAAAACAAGTGACAAGCTACTTAACTATCAGGACAGGTCTTCTTATTGTCTCGAGTATTTATCTGTGTACGTGTGTGCTAATCGCTGATTCGTGCCTATTAGTTTAGTTTATTATTTTATTGCAACCAAACCGTGCCAGTCTCTCAGGCTGAACCCCCTTGCGTTAGATTAGGTTGTATAGCTAACTTAAGATATTAAAATACTGATCAGGATAACTAGATAATACGTTCCACTCTTAGTGATCGACACTCTACTTACCATTATATTCATACTAACCGGGTACACTGCTCGTTAAAGTGTGTGTGTTATTGATAAGTCGGCTAAATATAAATTTAAAACTTGAACACTGCTAAAACCACAACGACATACCGTGGGTATAAATTAGAGCATACACACACGACACATCAATATCTAACAAACTTTCCTAACTTTTATGACCAGACTTAATAACTAAAGTCAACAAGACTTAACTTTACTCTACCAGACTTAATAATGAACAATCAGACTTAACTATTACAAGACTTAACTAATAGAACTAACAGACTTAATTATGTAGTCCACCAGACTTAATTCTGTTCTTCCATTAAGTCTTCTCTTGTCTTGTGATAATTCCCAACAATCCTCCCCTAACTTGATCTTCATGCTTCATGAACTTCAAGTTTCTTCTGAATAAGCTTCTGAGGATTTAATCTTGAACTCTTGGAATTATCTCTAAATTCAAAAACTTCAAATCTGATCTTTAAGCAGCAACTGGACTTGAATAATCTTTTCACCATCTGATATGCAATCCATCTGATCTTCAAAGCAACCATGACTACTTGTACATCAATACTTTTAAGTTTCATACTATTCTCATCACTTCCAAGTGTGTAAACTCCTGTGAGAGGTGAATCATTGAAAATTAATGGATTTGATGTCTCTTTACCAATAGCCATCACTACTGGAGTAGCCAATGTTCTGGTGTGTAAGACCATGGTACATTAATAACCATATGATTTTTAGTAAACCATCAACTATCAACGGATTTGTTTTGTCTTTACCAAAAGCCGTTTGCTTTTGGACTAGCCAATTCTTTTGATGGAATGCACCTCATCTTGGTGAATTGATTACCATGTATGGTTTTCCACAGCCTTTACGACAAGCCATACCTTGTGGGCTAGCCAACTCTTCACTATTTCAGATATGGTGAGTTGAATACCATACAATTTTTTGTAAATTGCCAACCATTAACGGATTTGAAATATCTTTACCTGAGCCGTTTGCTCTGGATTAGTCAGTCCTTATGTGGATTAGACATGGTGGACTGATAACCATTTGTTGTGTTAGTGTTATGCACCTTCACCAAGTGAGAAGTTCCTTTAATCTCACTTATCAACTTGAAAATTCTTTCAAACACTCTTAAATACCCCAATATGATTCTTTTAAGGATTTTTCCTTAATCAAATCAAGCAACTGCTCATAAACTTCATCCTTCTCATCTGCATGTAATTTCTTTTCCAACTTTGCCTTGCAGACCCTTGGTGATAAAGGATATTCCACCTCTGCAAGCATGTAAATATGAACTATCTGTAGAGATAAGCAATGTACTCTACATCTATGAAAATATCTCCAAGTCACAACTTCTTGCTGATCTGACAATCTCCAAATCTCATTTGTTGTTGAAGGTGGCTCAAACATCACTTTTAAGTCTCCCCAAAACACCCTCTCAAACTCCTCTTCAGGTGTATTGTCTCCATGTTTGATGTTTACCAACTTATAAAGTTCTTGAAGATCTTCCCTACTCACATCATTCAGAATTGCTGGAAAATTAAGGTATACAACATCAGTGTTGTCTTCCCTTATGATTTGATAAGCAGCTCTTTGTCCAGTCCTAATTATATGATATTTAACAATTTTAGCTGGTTCCTTAGAAATTTCAGGAATTGTTCCCATAGTACAACCCTCAGATGAAGGTTCTTCTTTTGATTCCTCCTCATGTACTACCTTTTTGGACTTACTCTTTCTTGCTATACTTTTCCTCCTTGTAAACTTTATGACTGGCTTTTTGACTTCTTTCTTTTCTTCTACAACATCAGACACTTTTTCAGCATTAGACTCCTTTTCAATTTCACTAGATGCTTTCTCAACTTCAGATGCTTTTTCAACTTCAGTTACCTTTTCATCCACTTTCTCAGCTTCTATTGTTGGCTCAGATTCTGCTACTTTCTGTCTCTTGAAATTTCTTCTCAAAGAATCTTCATAATCCACTGGCCTATAGCCATGATCTCTCTCATATGAACTCACATATTCAGCTTGAATTTCCTCAAATGATCTTCCTCTCATCTTTTCCCATGTTGAGTGTAGCATGTTCTTTAGATACATCTTCATTCCATGCATCTGTTTTGCTTTAGACATCTTCTTGGGAACTTTGGTTTTCATCTGAGTTTGTCTTATTATAGACATAAAATCCCCCAAATTTTCTTCATTCCTTCTAGCATTTATGAACTCTGCTAGTTGTTTAGCTCTCTCCTCAGCAGTCAAACCTAGAATAGCTTTAAGTTCTTCAAACTTTGCCCTCAACTCATCATCTTTTTCAATCATTTCCTTCAGTGGATCATCATTGAACTCTTCTGATATCTTTCTTGCAAGCATTTCATCTTTTCTTTTCTGCTCTTCCTCTTTTTCAATCTCAGCCTTTTCTATTTCTTGTATTCTTGCAATCTCAGCTAAAGAAGCTTGCTCTTCTCTTTCTTGTCTTTTTGATTTCTTGGACTTAGGAGTTTCCATCATAATTTGTTTTCCTTCCCTTTGAGTTTTAGGCTGCTCCTCATTACCAGACTTATCTCCATGAGCAGAACTAACAACCTCACCAGACTTTTCTTGACCACCAGACTTAATTTTCTTACCAGCATTAACTTCAGCAGACTTAATCTCTTCAGCAGACTTATCCAATTCTTCATCAGATTCTTCTTCAATAATCAACTTTCTTTTTGGATATCTGCTTTTCTTCTTTTGTTGTTGAATTTTACTCAGAGATTTAGCTAGTGTTTCTGCTGCTTCTTTTGTTTCAGGACTTATATCTACTTCATTAGCTGGTTTATCCTTTGCAGGTGTCTTAAGAACTTGTTCTTCCTCTAAATTCCTCCCCTGTTTGGAAGAATTTTCATCCTCACCTTCTTGATCATCAAAAGCAACTCCTTTCTCCTTCATAACTTTCTCCAACTTTTTAACCCTTTTGACCAAAGTTAGAATAGCCTGACTCTTAGCATTGTTAGCCTTCTCCAATAAGTCTATTCTCTTAACCAAAGCAGGCACCATGGTGAGAAGATCCTCCACAGTCATAGGGTTGGATTCCTCCTCCTGAATAGGACTTGGAATATGGGTTTGCTGTGGTGGTGAAGATGGTGTAGGTGTAGGTACCCTTGGTTGGGATGGTGATGGACTTGGTTGTGGGGTTGGTGATCTTGGTTGTTCCTGAGCTTGCTCCACACTGGTTGGTTGTTCAACATGAGATGTACCTGCAATGTTAGTTGAACCAGGAAGCATAGCAGGCAAAAGTGGCCAATGTGCCCCATTGAATCCCCTTTTCATGTTTGCAAAGATTTTAGGAGTAAAAGCCACAATCACATAAATCTGCATTTTATCTTCAGGTTCAAAATTTAAAATCATTTGCAAAAATCTTGGGCACATCAAAAACTTATGTTTTGCATTTTTGACATTTGCAACCATGCCATCAAAAATCAATTTTGAAAAATTAAAAGGCCGTCCAAGTGCAAGACAGACCAATGCAGAAGCAATGTTGCTTCCAAACTGATCCCATCCACCACTCTTGGGACTTAGGCAATGGAGCAAATTATGAAGTAAAAACCTCCACTGTGGTGTAAAATAGCTTTTCCAAAAAGTAAAGGTACCATAAGTGGGATATCCGATAGTTCTCATACCCTCAAAAAGGTCATCATTAGACAATATGTATTCCCCTGAAGCATCACCCAATTGGAGACTACTCCTAATGGAGGCTTCAGTAATGGTGAAGTCATGGGTGTCAATTGTTGCCCTTAGCTGTGATGTACCATCAACTAGGGTTTCATAGGTCACAGACTCCCAAAATTGCTTAACAAGAGATGCATAAATAGTAGGATTTGCAGTTAAAGCGTACCGAAGGTTAGAACCTTTCATGAAATCTACTATCTGCTCAAAGCCGTCACTTTGGTTTGGTTTCTTCAAGAAACCAACTTGATTGTGCTTGTCAACAAACTTTAGTGAAGCCATTGATGAGAGAACGACTAAGTGCTGGTTGAGAATTTAAATTAGGGTTTTTACTGGTAGTAGAAAAACAGAGTAAATCTTGGCCGTGAATAAAGATTGTAGAAATTAGAAGTAAATAATGGATAAAGATGAAAAATGAATTAAATCTTATCCATATATACCTCTTTCCCCCAAAAATATCAACGGTCATATTTAAATAAAATAAAAAATCTTTATTTGACTGACCAGACCTAACGGTAATAAATTAATTACATTTGTCATACTACCAGACTTAAAATTTGCCAACCAGACTTAATCACTGACTCACCAGACTTAACTAAAGAATCAGACTTACATACTGAGCAAGCAATAACAAAGCTTCATATCACCAATCCATATTGTTCTGCAAAAGTTAGTCCCAACACCAAGAGAAAAACAAGAAAAGCACACAAATTCAAGATTTTACAAAAAAATGGCATTTTTTTATTTTTTAAACTAGTATTAAATCTACTACAAGGATTAACTCCTAAAGAGTACCAGAATTAAAAATAACTACAAGAATTAACTTCTTATACTACCAGAATTAAAGAAAATCCTAAATACTGGTTATTATACAAACTTTACATTTTAACCTCCCCTTAAGTTTAACCTCCCCTTAAGACTAACCTCCCCTTAAGTCCAGCTATGGGTTTATCATACCAATGCTAACCACTAAGTAATTAAACCTAGGGCCATCAAAAGCTTTAGTTAAGAGGTCTGCAACATTGAAGTCTGTGTGTATTTTATTCACTCTAATTAATTTCTTTTCATAGCAATCCCTAATGAAATGATGCCGGATTTCTATATGTTTAGTTTTAGAGTGGTACACAGGGTTCTTAACTATACAGATAGTGCTCTCATTATCTATGTGAATTATAGTGTTTATAAAGTTCAAACCATAATCCAGCATTTGGTTCTGAATCCACAAGACTTGTCCACAGCAATTGGCAGCTGCTACATATTCAGCTTCAGTAGTTGATGTAGCTACAATGGTCTGCTTCTTGCATTGCCAAGAGATTAATCTTCTTCCAAGGAATTGACAGCCTCCAGTTCTGGATTTCCTATCAAGGCTTGCACCTGCATAATCACTATCTGAATAGGCTTCCAGGTCAAAATATGACTCTCTAGGATACCAAAGGCCCAAATTGGGTTTGCCCTTTAGGTATCTAAAGATTCTCTTCACAGCATGAAGATGTGAAGTCTTGGGGGTAACCTGAAAACGTGAACAAACACAGACTGCATACATAATGTCAGGTCTAGAAGCAGTAAGATACATTAGAGAACCTATCATTGATCTGTAAAGATGCACATCTACATCAGCAGCATCTTCATCCTTTGTTAAAGGCACCTTGTTCTCCATGGGAGTGACTGCAGTCTTCATATTTGAAAAGGCAAACTTCGTCAAGATCTCTACGACAGACATGTCTTGAGAGATAAAGAGTCCATCTGCTTGTTGTTTCACTTGCAGTCCTAAGAAAAATGTGAGTTCACCCATAGAACTCATCTGAAACCTTCCCTTCATTAATGCTTCAAACTCCTCACACCAAGACCTTTTAGTAGAACCAAATATGATATCATCCACATAAACCTGGACTAGGATGATATCCTTCTTGTTTCTCTTGATGAACAAGGTCTTGTCTATCACACCTCTTTTGTACCCATGCTCTTCAAGGAAGTTGGAGAGAGTTGCATACCAAGCTCTGGGAGCTTGATGGAGACCATATAAAGCTTTGATGACTTTGTACACTTTCATGGGTTCTGCTGGATCAACAAAGCCAGGAGGTTGATGAACATATACCTCTTCTTCTATAGTGCCATACAGAAAGGCACTCTTCACATCCATCTGATAGACTATGAACCCCATATATGATGCATAGGCTAAAAATAACCTAATAGCCTCAATCCTGGCTACTGGAGTAAAAACCTCATCATAATCTGTCCCCTCCTCTTGTCTATACCCTTGTGCTACTAATCGTGCCTTATTCCTTACAACTACTCCTCTTTCATCCCTTTTATTCCTGAAGACCCACTTTGTGCCAATCACTTTAGCTCCAATTGGTAGATCTACAAGAACCCAAACTTTCTGCAATTTGAATTGCAATAACTCCTCTTGCATTGCTTCCACCCAACTCTCATCTTCAAGTGCTTCAGAGACTTTGGTGGGTTCCTTTTGAGAAAGGAAACAAGCAAACAAGCAATGTTGTTGGTCTTTGTGGTTGACCCTTTGCTGCTTCTTAATAAGACTGATAAGTGCGTGAGATGTAGGAATCTTTTGCACTTTACTTCTGGTTTGAACAGCTGATTGAGGATCACCAATAATCTGACTTTTGGGATGAACTTTGTGAATTCTGAGTGTTGGAGCTGGACTTACATCTACTTCAGTGGGTAGGTTGTTGAAGTCAGTAACTACTCCTTCTTCATCATAAGAAGCCCCATCAAAAATACCTTCATCTGGCTTATCAAAGACCTCAAGTTCAGGCATCTCAGAATCATCAAAATCAGCATTTGGAGTAGACTCAGGGTGAGCAGAATTAACAGCATCTCTACCAGACTTAACTGAGTTAATGCTGGTAGGCTTCTCTCCACCAGAATTAATAACAATACTACCAGGATTAACCAGATTAGTGCTGGTAGCCTTCTTCCCAAGATGTTTGTCAGCCAAAGCATTCATTTCTTCTCTGAAGGATAAGATTTCTTCTGAAACTTTTGTAGGAGAACCCTCTTTTTCTTGAGGCTTGTTCACAGTCTCCTTCCTATTTGTAGAAGATTTCTTTGTTCCTTCATTTGCAGCAACATGGTTGACTTCTGTGGTAGGAATCACAATAAGCTCCTCAATATCTTTGCCTTGATCAGCAGTGCTTGCATCTTGAGTACCTGCATTGTTAGGCACTTCTATGGAACCTGCATCAGGGTTAGCTTGATTCTCCTTGGAGACAGGAATATAGTTCATAGAATCAGTTAAATAATCAAGATCAAACATCCATCTATGACCTAGTCCCTTCACATTGGGTTTTTCCTCAAGAAAATTAACATGAAGATTTTCCTCTACTTTCTTGGTCACTAAATTGTAAACCCTAAAGGCCTTACTATTCAGTGAATACCCAACTAGAAACCCCTCATCAGATTTTCCTTCAAATTTTCCAAGCACACTTAAGGTATCAAGAATGGTCACATGGCACCCAAAAGGCCTTATATAGCTAACAACTGGTTTATGGCCAAAAATAAGCTCATAAGGTGTTTTATTCTGAGGCTTGGTCACTCTAACCCTATTGAATATATAGCAAGAAGTTGCAACTGCTTCCGCCCAAAAGGTTGTGGGTAAGAATGAGTCTGCTAGCATGGTTCTAGCTGCCTTAATCAGGGTCCTGTTCATTCTCTCAGCAACTCCATTTTGCTGTGGAGTTCTAGCATTGCTATATTGTTGCTTGATTCCTTTTTCACCACAAAACTCAATCATGCTCCTATTCTTAAATTCTGTGCCATTGTCAGTCCTAATGATCTTAACCTTGTGATTTAGTAGGTTTTCTATTTGCCTAATGAACCTTTGAATTAAATCAGAGGTTTCATCTTTAGTAGACATAAAGAATACCCAGCAATACCTGGTGCAGTCATCAGTAATGACAAGGCAATAACTAGCATGGTTGATACTTCTAACAGATGCAGGGCCAAACAGATCCATGTGTAAGGTATGCAAAGGCTCAGTAACAGCCCTATCTAACTTAGCCTTACAAGAAGTTCTATGCTGTTTGCCCTTATTACAACCTACACAGGCATGGTCATTCCTAAAAACCTTGGAAGGTAAGCCTCTAACTAAATTACCCTTCACAAGTTTGTTCATATTCTTGAAATTAACATGACCTAACCTTTTATGCCACAATTTAGATTCATCCAAAGTAGCTTTTGCAAGCAAACAAGCAGAACCTTTTGCAACTTCAGGTGCTTTCATATCAAAACTGTACATGTTGTGTTGTCTAGGAACTTTAAGAAGTATCTGACTTTCATCAGGCATCTTAAAGTCCGAAGTCAATACAAAACATTCAGTTTCACTAAAAAGTACCTTATGCTGCTTATCACAAATTTGTGATATTGAGAAAAGGTTAAACTGCCCTAGTTCTTTTACAAAAGATACATTGTCAAATTCTAAATTGCCTACAACAATTCTACCTTTACCAGTTATCTGACCTTTACTTCCTCCAAAGGTAACAGAACCTCCTTGGAATTCTAGAAAATCCTTCAGATGATTCTTGTTACCAGTCATGTGCCCAGAGCACCCACTGATTTCGTTGGTTCAATTTAATATTCCAAAAAGTTAACACACAAAAGGTGAATTTTATGTGAAAACCCCAGGTTCGTTGTCCCGACGAGGGTGTGAATGGAACTTCGTGTTTTCGGAACGTGAAACGTGTCGTGAATGTGCAAAAAAAGTGAGAGATTTTGATTTTACACTACGAATGATCGAATATCAAATAAAAACAACTAATAAAGCTACGAGTACAAATAATCTAAGCATACGAAATCTAAAACGAAAATTTAAATTAAAAACGTACGTTACGAAATTTTTAAAAACGTAAATAAAAAGTGATTTTTTAAATTTTAAAAGCTAAAAATATAAAAATAATTTTTCTAAACTCTAAATGTAAAAAGAAAATTTTGGAAAAAAGAAAAATATTTTTTTTTTTGACTTTTTAATAATTTTTTTTATAAATTAAAAACTATTTAAACTATTCTAAATTTCTAAAAATACTAAAACTAATTTTAAAAATCTGAAAATTTTTTCTAGAATACTTAATACTAATCTTGAGCTATGAAAAATATAAAGAGTGAAAATGCTTTTTTAAATAAGCTGAAAATAAGCAATAGCTCACAATAAGCTAAAAAGAAAAAAATAAAAAAGTAAAAGGGGTTTTAAATAAAATGATGCAAAGTTTTAACAAAAAAGATTGAAGAGCGTAGTGGTTGTGTCGCTTGGTTTGTGGTCTAGCAGACCTGGGTTCGAATCCCAGGTCGAGCAAGTTTTGCTATTATTTTTTTTTTTCCTTTGTTTAGTTCTTCTTAAACAGAGAACTACTTTTTAACCCAAAACAAACACAGACACAAACATATATACGCAGATAATAATTCTAACACTAACTATAAACATAAACACAAACATTAACAATAAACTTAAACCGTATGCAGAATCCAACACTGAATAACACAAACACATTCAATAAGCATTAACCGATCCAAATTCCAGCACAAACTAAAGCAACACTTAAACTATTTTTTTTTTCTTTTTCGCTTACTGAAACACAAACACAAACAAAAACTAAAACTACCAAACCATATCAAATAAACAATAACCACAAGAACAACAATAACTATATCCGGTTGCTTAATTATTATTATTTTTTTTTTTTTCTTTCTTAAACTACGAACAATCTTAAACTACGAACGATCTTAAACTAAGAACAAGATACGCAGTAACAAGAACTAACTAAGCAGAAATTAAGCAGTAACTTAACTAAATAATAAACTTCGACTTGTATTTAAATAAAAAGTAACATTACAACCAAAAAAAAAAAAAAACACATTACCTTAAAAACTAGCTAAACTAAACCTCGATTTCTGAAAATAAATTACAACTAAAAAAATAAAAACATACCGAAAAAAAAGCTAAATAAAACCTAGAAAAAAAAAAGAGGTGCGGCTGCCTTTAACTATTTATACTAAAAAAATAGTAAAAACCCTAGCCGAGGTGTGCTAGTTGTGTGAGAGTGTTTTTCTTGTGTGGTTTGTGCTTCTTCTTGGACCCTTGGATCATTTCTTGGTGCCTTGGTCTTTAATTCTCGAACGTTGATCTTTCTTTGGTTGGTGCGGATCGATGAGGTGGAGGGGGGGACCAACGACATAGTCATGTGGGTGGTTTGGCTTGTAGTGGTGAGGTGGGATTAGAGGAGATTAGAAGGTGGTGGGCGGTATATTAGGGGAGAGGAAGAAGAAGGTGGCTGTTAGCATTTGTGTTTAGGGATTTTGACCCTTAGTTTTGGGGGTCTGACCAATTGTGTGATCCGGTTTTAGTTATTTAACAAGGGTGGGTCGGTTTCTTTTTGGGGCTTGATTGGGGTTTAAGGGTTATATGGTTGGGCCGGTTGTGGGTATAGTTTTTAAGGGGTTGTGGTTAAATTGTTGAGTGGCCGGTGGGGCTATAAGGTTTTTGGGTTGAGTTAGATTGTGATCCGATTGTGTTAAAGTTTGGTATTTAGATCCGGTTTTTTTTTTTTTAGGATCCGGTTGTGTAATTTTTGGATAGAGTTTAGGATAAATTTAGGGACCAACTTTGTAGATAAGTAAACCTCAAGGACCAAATCTGCTATTTCTCCAAAAATAATCCAAGGGCCATTCTTCAAAAATATCATCATTGACGAATTTTTCCCCGGCTTCGGCTCTATGAATCTCTTTTCCACGTCTCGTGCTCATTTTCTCGGATTTTGCTTGATTTTGTCCCTTTTTCATGATATCCGTACCTGCATAGAAACAAACACAAAAACACAATATCTTTGGCATTTATGGTTAGTTTTTGGTCGTTTTGGGTCCGGTTTTGGTCAAATAAAAGTATGTGTTTAAGCACATACCACCCACTATCAAATATTCCTTTGTCTTCCATGTTCTTCAGTGGATGTTCCTGCACAAAAGTAGAGAAATTAGTTTCTCTTTAGGACCCAAGCCTCTGAAGACTTGGGTCTGCCCTGTGGATCAACAAATTTATAGGTCTTGTATGAGCTTGATCCACTGTTGTTCTTGGATTCATAGGTAAGTGTGTTCTTAAAAGGATCCCAAGACCAACATGCTGGGGTCTTAACAGCAGAATCCCCATTTTCCCTTACAGCACTTGAGCTTGAAGCTTTTGATGTACTATTAGCAAAAGGACTCCTCACAGGTGAATGAGGTTTGTAAAAATTGTTTCTTTGATTATATGAGTTCACATGTGGTCTATTTATTGGTTGCCTGGGTCCAGAATGATTAAACCACCCAGAATTAACACTTGGCGTTACATAATTAACATTTTGACCAACAGAACTAACATTTGGTCTACCAGAATTAAAATTTGGTCTACCAGAATTAAAATTTGGCCTACCAGAATTAAAATTTGGTCTACCAGTACTAACAGATGACCAACCAGAATTAACATTAGGCATACCAGAATTAAATTGTGCTGGTCTAGCCACAAACTTATTAGCATGATTAATCCTGTTAGCATTATTCCAAACTGGTTTATCATTGGCCAGTATTAACACTTTTATCCTTTCTAAGTTCAGCCTCTCTTTTCATCCTAACCTCATGAAAATCACAGTCCCTAATCAAATGACTTAGACTACCACACACAAAGCATCTTTTAGGGCCAAAATTGTGGTTTCTCTTGTACTCTCTTCTCATTCTATCAGGTTTTGGTGACTCTTGATTTTTGACAGACTTCCTAGGAGATTTTATGTGAGTATCACAACTAGGTTTATCTGTATGAGGTTTGGGTGTTTTCACAACTGGTTCACTATTTTTGACTGATTTGGACTCAGAAACATCTTTAGGTGCACTCTCTGATTCTGAATCAGACTGCTCAGAAACATCTCTAGTAGATCCTTCACTGTCATTGGTTTGACAAGTGGAGTATTCACTAGATTTGTCATCTGAGTTGCCTGTCTCAGGATAGATAGGACCCTTTTTACCATATACAAACAAAGAGTCATCTAGGTCTTTCTTTTGTAGAGGAGTGTAATCTCTACTTAATGGAGGTGGCACCCCTTTAAAATTATCAGTTTTAATGAACCTATTGTACACTGGCCTACCAATAGAATCCTCTTTTCTACATTTGAACACAGATCTGTCCATCTCTTCCTCATAGCTTAGAACTTCACTATCTGACTGTATCCCATAACCTAAGCCAATTTTACTTGTAGACCTCATACTAGATGCTATTATCTTATCCTGACACTTAGCAGAATGGGTCCATTTGTCTACTTTCTTTTGCAATTCATCTCTTTCCTTAACAGCTTTCCAGCCTGCTCTTCTATATCTCTTAAGTTTTTCATCTTTTTCATATATCTCATTAGCTTGAAAGGTGAGTTTTTCATTTAAGGAAGCTTGTTTGTTTTGATAGTTCACTATTTGTGCTTCTAAAGTTTTAACAGCTTTAGTATAAGCAAGAATTTTTGCTTCCTGATCACCTATTTGTGTTAATTGTTCATCACACAAAGCTTTAAGATGATTATATGAATCAATGCATAATTTTTAGCACAAAGATACCTCATTACTGGAACCAATAGCCATAAGTGCGTGGTTTTGCTCTTCATCCTCAGGTGTGTGTTCATCCCAATTCACAGCTCCAGCTTCCAATGTCATCAAGCTCGTCTGATTCTTCCCCATCTTATCATCATCTTGAGAGTCAGAACCCTTCTTCTTTTTCCAATCAGTAGTCACCTTTTCCTTGCAATCTCTGGCAAAGTGACCATGCTTGTGACAATTGTAGCACTCAACAGTCCTCCTATTGTATCCCACTGGTGACTTCCCATCAAGCTTAATGTTCCTCCCAGTCTGCTTGTAAAACTTCTTAACCCTGAAAGCAATCATGGCAATTTGCCATTTGATATCCATTTCTTCAACTTCAACATCATTGATCTGTTCCAGATCCTCACTGATGAAGTCTTGATCTTCTGGTTCCTTAGCAAGAAGTGAGTAAATTACTTCATCAGCAAAGCCTGTTGGAGCATCTCTTTCTTTTCTCATGTTGCTAGAAGAAGTTCCATAACCACCAGAATTAATGCTGCCAGACTTAACCTTGTTAGTGCTGCTCTTGCCTTGAGAAACAAAAGCAACATTTGTAGAACTTGAAGATGCTTTTCCTTGGATTTCCTGTTCAAACACCTTGAGGTTGTTGTACAGGTCATCAGTAGTCATGGTGTCAATTTCACCATTCATCCTCATGGTCAATGTCACACTTGACCATTCTTTTGGTAGTGCTCTAAGAAACTTTTGGTTTGCATCTTCTTCTGACACAGCTGTACCATGAACCTCCAATTGTGATAGAAGATGTTGAAACTTATCATAACCTTTTTCCAATCCCTCTGAACTGGATACACTGAAAGCTTTAAATTGCTGTTTAAGAACAGCCTTTAGCATCTTCTTGGAGTTAGCATTCCCTCCAAATCTTTTCTTGATATCCTCCCAAATTTCTTTGGCATCATTCATGCCATGAAACCTTCTCAAATGCTCTTTGGGAATTGCCATTAGCAGCATAGTCTTGGCCTTCTTCTCCTTTTCAACAGCCCGTATCTCCTTAGCAGATACTGGTAGTAATATCCTAATCACTCCATCTATTCCTTGTGAAACCTTTTCTTCGAATTCCCATTCTGTATGACCTTCCAAACTTCGCTGTCAATATACTCCAGATAATGTTCCATCTCCATAGCCCAGATGTCATATTCTTCTCTTTTTAGGATTGAGAGTTTTATGTTGGATATGGTTGTTGTTGCAGAGATGGGTTGTTGTTGTCTAGATGTGCTTGCTTCAGGTTTTTCTTCATCATGGATTGATTTTTCA
Source organism: Artemisia tridentata subsp. tridentata (assembly GCA_021014915.2). Lineage (NCBI taxonomy): Eukaryota > Viridiplantae > Streptophyta > Magnoliopsida > Asterales > Asteraceae > Artemisia > Artemisia tridentata. The sequence goes on from CP139504.1 coordinate 37,671,365, forward strand.
TCATCACTGTTGTGAACTGAGAAACCATCATTCTTATTGGGATTTTCAACGTTAGACATGTTGCAGGGTTTAGGTGAATGAATTTAGGGTTTGGTTGTTGTGTTTCTTCAAACTCAGAGTCTCTTTACAGGCTCTGATACCACTTGTTGGTCCACACGAATTATGGATCCAAGTAGCCTTGTTACTTGTTAGACGACTTGTATAAACCAAATCGATCTAAGTAAGAAACTCTAACACTTTGCTTATTCTTAATGCGGAATCTTAACAACAAACAATGAAGAACACAATAACTATAACTAACTTCGTATATTGATTCTTTTAATCTTAGTGATTACAATCTTCATCGTTATCAAAAACTAATGACTAGGGTTCCTTTTATACACTAAGGAAACCCTAGATAGAAAACTTGTAGAAGGATATACGTATCTTTTCTAAAGATAATTACGTATCCTTTCCTAACTTATATCTAACAAACTTTCCTAACTTTTATGACCAGACTTAACAACTAAAGTCAACAAGACTTAACTTTACTCTACCAGACTTAATAATGAACAACACGACTTAACTATTACAAGACTTAACTAATAGAACTAACAGACTTAATTACGTAGTCCACTAGACTTAATTCTGTTCTTCCATTAAGTCTTCTCTTGTCTTGTTATAATTCCCAACAACCCAAGAATCTGAATATGCTCTTACACGAACCTAACCTTGGCTCTTGATACCATTTGAAACATATTCATAACATTCAAACACACAAATATGGTGGATTTGGCTGGCGGTTTAGGAGAGATTTAGAGAGAGAAAGTGAGTTGGGAACTTAGTGAGAGAAAGTGAAGAGAGCTGTATTGAATGGTTGAGAAGTTCCAACCCTCTCCCTTGGTGGGAGAGGGGTATTTATAGTTACATATTAGTTGCCCACTACAAAAAAACAGGCTTTCAGAGACTGAAAAATCAGTCTCCGATACACCATGATCAATTACGGATGGTCTATCAAGGACTGATTTTGCTAGTCACTAATCAGTGATAGAAGCTTAGTTACGGAAAGTGACGTTATCAACTGACATTCAGTCCTTGTTGTATCGAACCAACGAGGACCAGAGATCAGTCACCAAAATAAAAAAGTCAGTCCTTATTTCTATGGGTTGGTATCATGTTATTTCAGTCCCCAATGCATATTATCGGCGACTGAAAAGTCAGTCGCCAATACTATGTTTGATCAGTTACTAACACATGGATTTAGGGACTGAAAATTAGTCCATAAACATTGTTTATAGTCCCTAATACGTTTCGTTGTTTTGTAGATCACCGTACCAAATCAGTCTCTAATAATAGGATTTAAAAACTGATTAGTCTCCGATGAAAGTCTTTAAAGACTGATTGTTAGTCACAGAATACAAACGATTTCAGTCTATGATTTGCTACTTTTGGTGACTGAAAATTAGTTTCAAATCATCACCAAATCATTCTCTGTTAAAAGGCTATGGTAACTGATAATTAGTCCCAAAAATTAGGCAATTTTAGTCCTTAGTTTTATCTTTTTAGAGAATGAAATTTAGTTTTAAATCAGTCTGCAATAACAAGATTTAAAGACTAATTAACAGTCCTAGAATTCGGACGATTTCAGTCCATAAATTGTTACTTTTTGAGACTGAAAATTAGTTTCAAATTGTCACCAAACCAGTCTCTAATAAACGGCTTTAAAAACTGATAATTAGTCACAAAAACTAAACGTTTTCAGTCCATAAATTGCTTCTATTAAAGACTAAAATTTAGTCTCGAATCAGTATCTGATAAACGGATTTAAGGATTGATTATGAGTCGCAAAAAACAGATGAATTAGTCCTTAATTTGTTTTTCTAGTGACTGAAAATTAGTTTCAAAATATATGTTAATCAATACCAAATAATCTCCAATATGATGGCGCCTTTCCATTATATTTCTAAAACTAATCACACAATTTCAACATATTCAAGAATGGGCTTGTGGCCTGTAGCTATACCAAACGCACCTGATAGACTCCCAAACTACACACAAACACATTCACCCTCTTTTTAATAACCCAAAACGCACACCCTAAATGATTGACTTTAACACACAAACACCTTTAACATTTTGAAAACGAATCCAAATGACCCTGTTGTTTTCGTTGAGCTGAGACAAGCAGTCAAACACTCGACACCAAGGTTTTGTTGAGTCAAGACACGCAACAAGATAGGCCTAAGACCACATTCTGTGGTCTTCTCGCCTAGACTGGACAACAAACACAATACACTCTAATGATTTCTTGACCTTAAGCCAAACAAAGCACACCCTACTTGGGTGACTTCTTATGACTGAGAACCAAAACAACAAACACCCTAAACGGCTCACTATTACCGCAAGACAAGCAGATCCAGATTAAAAACCATTTTCAAAATTATCAACATATATGAAATTAAATAGATCCAAATCCAGATTCACAACACGAATGAGCCAAAACAATTTACCAAACACCATTTTCAATTTTCTTACCACACGAACCATATATCAAAACATTTTTAGATCTGGTTTTGATCCATGTTTAGATCCACGAAAACAATAACAATTTTATCAATCGGTTTATAAATAACAAGAGTAACCAAAACAGGTTTAGGGTTTGTCATACCAAAATAAATGAGAAGAAGAAGAAGAAGAAGAAGAAGAAGAAGAAAGAAGAAGAAGAAGAAGAAGAAGAAGAAGAAGAAAAAAGAATGGGAGAAGGGGCAGCGATGGCGAGGTGATACACGGCGGTGTAATGGTGGCGACCAGTGGTGAAACGGCGGCTTGATATGGAGGCGGCGGCAGCAGTACACGGTGGTGGAGGTGGCCGGATAATGGAGAGAAGGAGGAGATGATGAGGTGTGGTGATGGATGCTATGTTGGTGGTGGCTGATAGCGGCGGATGGTGGTGGCAGCCATGGTGGTCGGTGGCGGCTGGATCTCTTAGTGAGAGAGAGGAGATGAGGGATTGTGAGAAAGAAAATGTGAGTTTTAGGGTTTGAAATCCTAAGTGTGTATATTTATAAAAGTTTTAAAAACCAAATGTAAACTTGTTAAAACTTTAGCGGCGCAGTGAACATTTAAGTACAAAATTGAGTTCGTGACTTGTTTGGGTTAGTTAATGACCGACTCAAGACACAAAATTCGTACCATTTTTTTTAAAATAAATTTTCCACGAAAAACAAGTATTTACACGACTAGTATCACATAATTGATATAAAATCACATTAAAACGTCTATTAGGTTTACGGTTGTGCCGATACGCGTTGTGTGTCGGTTTTCACGTTTCACGAGATAACCTCTCGTTTCAAATCAAATAAGATCCAAAAAGCTCAAAAATATATAATATGTAATAATAAATGAAATTTATTATTAAAATAAGTTTGGAAAATCTTCGTCTATCACAAATGGTCTTGAATTTTATAAACAAGTATTCCCTTGAAATGCCGGTTGCTACAGAAGTGTACACCAATCAAATCACTGAACCTCCCTTGCTCAGATCGTGGTGTGGTACAAATCAGATTATGAGCTCAGTGAGTTATATTCTTCACTTAATAGATTCTAAACGAGTCCATTAGGGAGTATACTCGAGAAGCAAGCTCATTCAGTAAGTACACTCATCAACAAGCAACTCCATCGACAAGCTAGGGTGCTAATGAGTTTGTGGATTGATTGAAACTTATTGCTTACTAACTTGTAACCGTTTGACCAATTCAAGATCAACTTTGAGAGGATTTTGATACACTTAGGATGTTAGTCCTTATAACTGTGTATATGATACTTTGAGTGAATATGATCAAGTATGCGGAATTTACTTTGATCACACTTAGAATGATTGTTTGTTTGTTTGATGGAACAGTGTATGTAAGACAATAAACGCAGAGAGAATTTCACTAAACGATTCAATATTATTAAGAATAATACGAGTGATCTTAGCTATCACTAGGGTTACAAAACCTTGAATCCTTAACAACTATTCGTATGTTCGTATTAGAAAACCTAACCTAGGATCTCCTTTTATAGCACAAGGAGTTCTGTACAAGATACGTATCAATCTATATTTAGAAAATATACACCAAATCTATTCTATATTTATCCACACGCGTCTTCATCTTTATCTTCATCTCATAAGTAGTACAAAGTGTTTGTACTGATAGTACTAACTCAGTTAGTACTGCTAGTGTAAACTTGCAGCAGTTGAAACTTTGAACCTGACAGTATTAGCTGTTAGTTTAATTCCCAACAATCCTCCCCTAAACTTATGATTTCTCCGCAAATCACTAAGTTTCTTGAATTAAACTCCAACTTTGATGATGGGGGGATTCTTCCAAATACTTCACCTTCTTTTCTTCCTCAGAGCTTATATCTCTTTCTTTCAAACTAATCATATATTCTCTGAAGTAGATTTTGAATTACTTCAGTATTTTCTTCACATCTGAGCTTTGAAGAAATCATCACTGCAAGCACTTCAGCACTTAATGGATATTCCAGTTCTGCTAACATAAAGATATCAACTCCACCTTGTGTTGACAAATGATGAACATTACAAGAACCATAGAACTCCCATGAAGTAGATAGATCATAACAAGGAAAGTTCCAATATACATATGAATCAGAAGAACTTGAAGAACTTGTAGACAGCACCATCCTAGCAGATCTTTTGCCCTTGGACCTATTAACTTGTGTCTCCAATTTCCTCACTCTTAACACCAATTTTGTGTAGACCAGGGCAAAGTTCCTCTTGTGACTTTTTAACTCAGCTTCCAAAGATATCACCTTCTCAGAAAAATTGGAACATAAAACCATCAATTCCTCTAGTTGCTTGCTGCCCTCATCACTTCTAGCTGTGTTACCTGCTAGGAGAGGTGAATCTTGGGGCATAGACTCAGTTTTTTCCCTAGTTTAACTAGGTAGTACTCCTGAGCCACCCATATGTTCCATGTGGCTTGGGGTTACATCACATGTGGCAAGTCTTGAAGGACTTGGCACATTAGATGTTGCCATGGTAGGGGTCTTAATGATGTTAACACTGTCATGCCCAGCTACTAAGCCTGAAGCAGTAGTGTTAGCCCCATCCATACTATCAAAATTGATAGCCTCATCTGCTACAATGGGTTGAGGAGGAGAACTAGGCTGAGGGACCATAGTTTCCTGTCTTGTTCTTCTCTTATAGGTGTTGGTTACAGGGGGTGTATGAACAATATTTGGAACCAGTTGGGATTACTGACCCTTCACCCTTGAAATTTGTGAATTAGTTACTCGTGATAATAGGTAAAAGTCAATAACCTTGCAAATGAATGGAGTTAAATATATACCAGTCACAATATAAGTCCACGTTTCCAATGAATAACTGAATTTTAGTCTAAAACGAGCGGGGGTATCCGTGCGTTGCTACGGAATGTTGTGTTTAATCTTAAAAAAAAAAAAAAAAAAAAAAAAAAAAAAAAATTGTTATTAAGGACTGAAATTGCAAAAGTTCGCTAACTGGGGACTAACGGTGCCATGTACAGCTAACCTGAGGGACCATTTTTTGTAAATTCGTTAGGAACAGCACACGGCCTGTTCACCACTGTAGCAGTACTATTATGAACTGTTTGGTACTGTAGCAAATGTATTTTCAGTTTTAGTCCCTGAAAGTGGCGGTTTGTTGCAAAGTTAGTCCGTAGGGACTAATGGTGAAAATAAAAGTTAACCTTAGGGGTTTTTTCTGTTTAATATTTGCACAGAAACAACCCCTGAAGTTATTGTTCCGTTGCAAATTTAAGTCACAACTGTTAGGTAACGGCCGTTAAGGACTAACTCTGCAATGGATCAATAACCGTAGGGTCTAAAATAAAAATTGACTGCGCACTATAGCCTGGTACAACCTAGAAAGCGTGAAACGAATTGAATTTTGCCAAATAAATTGAATTATGGAAAGTTATGCATATTTAAACTCGTTTTTATCAGAAAAATTATTTTGTGAACAATGGGGTAAGTTTCGTAATTTTTCGAGTCCGTTTGGTACGTCGAATGGGCCCGGAGTGTTTTTGTCAAAAGTTTAGCCATATTGGCTGTTTAGGTCCCTCCGCCCCATTGTTTCAATTCCGCCCCTCACTTTCAATTTTACACAATTAGTCCCTCCTCAAAAATATATAAACCCAAAAATTATTTATTTATTTCATTTTAACACACACACACAAACACACTCCTCCCCTTTCTCTCTCTACCCTCGCCGGCGACCACCTCCGACCGGCCACCGCCGTCACTTCCGGCCAACCACCGTCGACGGAATTTTTTCCTACGAGATCTTTTAATTGCCAAATCAATAGATCGGTTTATCCCGATCATTTCTGGAGCTTCTTGGCTCATAACTCACACCGCAACACCACCACGCGCCACCACCACCTTCGGTAACACCACCGCCACCACCACAGCCCCTCTCACCTTATTTTCTTCTCGGTAAACTCTTTCACGCGCCCCTTTCCCCTTTGTATTTAAATATTTTTGAAACCCTAATTTCTATATTTTATTAAATCCGATTTATATAAACTTTTTCTAATAAAAACCTATTGTTTTTTTATAAAAACCATGTGGAACTCGTGTTTTGACCCTGACTCGGTCGCGACTCGTTTGTGACTCGCCTGCGACTCGGACTCATCGAGTCAACTCGTGTTGACTCGGGGTGAGTTGTTTGTTTATCCGGTTTCTTTTATTCTCCTTTATCTCTTGATGCGTTGTAGCTCGTTTGGTTTGGTCTCGGGTTTGTTTGAGGTCTCAACAGCTGACGTACGGCGAAGCCAAGCCGTGACTCCTGGTAAGTCACGGCGTGGCGAGGTGTAGTTGTTTAGGGTTAGGGTTCAGATTTTGGAGTTGTGAGGTTTGTGTTGGATTTATTTGCGGTTTGGATTTTGTTTAGGTTCGGTGTGGATTTGGATGTGGATTTGTGTTTGGTTTAGAGATAGGATTAGTTTAGATGTGGATTTGTTTGTGTCGATTGGATTTTGATATAGAGTTGGATTTGTTGCGAATTAATGTAGGATGGTTTTAACTTTTGATATTGTGTTTTCTGGGTTGGGTTTGTGAATAATTACAATTGCTACAGTACGAAACAATGTATTACAGTGTAAAACAGTGCACTAATACACTTTGCTATAGTACGAAACAGTGTATCACAGTGCAAAACAGTGCACTAATACACTTGCTTTGGACCCCTTCTCTAGACGGCTTTTAGTTGTTGTGTTAGTTCTGGTTAGCAATTATCATATTGATTTGATTTTTTATTTATGATCATTGATACATAGTTTTGTAATAGCAAAAAAAAAAAAAAAAAAAAAAAAAAAAAAAAAAAAAAAAAAAAAACTTTTTTTTAAGCGCTACAGTGCAGCACAAACAGTGTATAACAATGCAAAACAAATGCTACAGTGTATTACAGTGCAAAACAGTGCACCACTTGCTTTGGGGGGACTGTTACACGGGTTTTAATATATATATATATATATATAATATATATATATATATATATATATATATATATATATATAATATGTTGCCCATGTATAAGACGTTTATGTGGGACTGAAATTCAGTCACAAATAATTGTCTCTCCAAACCTTTTTATTTTGCATACGTATTTGTAACTGAAATTTAGTCATAGCTATGATGTCCATGTATTAGGGACTGAGTCGTGATTGAAATTCAGTCACTAACAAATTTCCCTTCAAACCTTTTTTATTGCGCAGACATATTTGTAACTGAATTTTAGTCTTAGGTATGATGTCCATGTAATAGGGGCTCAGCTGTGACTGAAATTCAGTTACTACAAATTTTCCCTACAAACCTTTTTATTGTGTAGACATATTTGTAACTGAATTTTAGTCATAAATATATTGCCCATGTATAAGAGGTTTATGTGGGACTAAAATTCAGTCATAAACAATTTTCTCTTAAAAGTTTTTTTTATTTTGCATACGTATTTGTAACTGAACTTTAGTCTTAGCTATGATGTCCATGTATTAGGGACTGAGTTAGGATTCAAATTCAGTCACTAACAAATTTCCCTCCAAACTTTTTTTATTGCGCAAACATATTTGTAACTGAATTTTAGTCTTAGGTATGATGTCCATGTAATAGGGACGCAGCTGTGACTGAAATTCAGTCACTAAAAAATTTCCCTCCAAACCTTTTTATTGTGTAGACATATTTGTAACTGAAACTTAGTCTTAGCTATGATCTCCATGTATTAGGGACCGAACTGTGACTATAATTCAGTCACAAACAAATTTTCCGCCAAAATTTTTTATTGCGCAAATATATTTGTAACTGAAATTTAGTCTTAGATATGATGTACATGTACTAGGGACTGAATTGTCACCCTTATTCAGTCACTAACAAATTTGCCTCCAAATTTTTTTCCCGTACAGGCATATTAGTAACTGAAATTTAGTCTCAAATATGGGGTCACTGAATCGAGGACTGATTTTTAGTCGCCGCAATCAGTTAATAAAAGGCCAGTCCTTAAAAGTATCAATAACTGATGTTTCAGTTACCGATGCTATGTATCAGCGACTGATATATCAGTCCCTAAAAATTTAGTCTCTGAAAGCCTGTTTTTTTGTAGTGGCCCCGTGTAGGCTGTGGAGCGAGCTGACAAACGGTAAAGACCTGACCCACTCCATGAACACTTAACTAACTAAACTAATACAAATAATAGTAATATTACTAATATTCCTACGAGCTATTAAATGCTAATGAGTAATCGGGGTGACCGAGTCTTCAGATGAATATTTATATTCCTAGCAATAACAATGTTAGGTCATTCGTTTAACGTACGTGCTTTATAATTTGAAAATATATTAAAGAAGCATAAACAGATTTATGAGAGTGTTAAGTACAGTGCATGTTATTCTTACTCGTACGTTATTTACTTGTCACGTTAGCTTTTAACCTATACCATTCATATAACACAAAACCTGAAAAACATCATCCCCTGTATAACTCAAGTTATAGGTACACTCGACCCACAATTTTTATTACGTCTACACTGAAAAAGAAAAACAAACAAACAAAACACACGCATAGCTCTCGTTATATGAATGGCGCAAAACCTATAACACAAACACACAAGGCAATTATAACGGTTATAAGAAAGTTACAGGTATCATTTTGGCCCTATAATATGCGGATAACTTACTGCACCACCTACTCTAATTATTCCATGTGAATATGGGATATGTTTGTTTTATAATCATTGTATCTTGGCTTAAGAAATATAGCATAGTAAACATACTATTAAATGTGAATGTAAATTTCAGCCGTAATTTATCATCTGATGAAAAGAAAGGTAATGAATGGAAACAGAAAATAAAAGGAACAAACTTATAAGTAAGGGGGATGCATGAATCTATGTTACAAAACAGCATGGAATTAATTATTAATTGTAAAGTCCTTAAGTTAACATGTGTAACCACCGATAAATTTTCACTTGTATTAATATTCTAACGAAAGAATACTTATCCATTTTCTACGTCTATTTTTTTTACGTTATCAGTTTATCAAAACAACAAACTAATGTAATGTAACTCACATTCACAATAAACGTACTCACCAACACCAACATGTCTTAAGTACGTTTCAAATAAACATTCTTTACATGTCAAGTATAAAATATTGCAACTCTTATTTACCAATTATTTATTTATTATTATTAATTAAATAAATAAACGCTTCTACACGATTTTCATGCATAAAAAATATACCCTGTACTCCTAATATATAAATATCTATTTACTATTCGTCAAAATATATAGTTACTATTCATAAATATCTATTTACTATTCATCAAAATATCTAGTTACTATTCATAAATATCTATTTACTATTCATCAAACTATCTATTTACTATTCATCGAAATATCTAATTACTATTTATCAAAATATCTAGATATTTTTAAAAATTTTCACTATAAATAGAAAGAAAACTAGTTTATTTTTTTCACAGAAAAACACACACAATTCTCTCTAATTCCCCCCCCCCCCCCCCCGGACCTATTTTCGGCCAAAGAAGAAAAAGAAAGAAGACGGAGTCTTTCTTCAATTATTTCAAGCATTTATCGATAATTTTCAAGCTATAACTAACTTCAAATTAATTTAGAGTCACCGTTGGGGATCTATTGTTCAAATTACTTTCTAAAACATCCTAATATCAAGTAAATAAGAAATAAATTTCTATACTTTTCATTTGGTGTATTATGTGTTCATTATACTTAATTATGCATTTTTTAAGTTTAAATTACACTTAAACTCATTATTTCACATATATCACCTATGAGCATGTTTGTGAATTTTTATGGTTAAAACATGTATATACAAGTTCTATAAAATTATTGGATGAGAAAAATGAGTACTTACAAGTCTTGGATCACTTTTGATTGATTTTCAAAGTTTATTGTTATATATAAGTCTATAATTGTTCTAATACATTTTTAGTTATTTTTACTAGATTTACACTTTTATCATGTTAATATGGCCATTTTAAGTATATAAAAATTATGAAAGAAGTTGGTGGAGGAATATAGATTAGTTTGGTGTTGTTATTACAAGTGGATTAGTTTAGAAAATGGATTTCTAAAAATGTAAGCGGAAGCGCTGCCGAAATTTATAATTTTCAGAAAAATATATTATTATACAAGATTTTCTTACAAAATTAGAAAATAGATTTTATAACAAGAACGTGGTCGTTTGAATGAGTATAAACGGGTTTATAACGAAAGAGATACGAATATTTCTAAATCTGTTACCGATAACTATTTTCAGAAAATAATAAGTGTGTTGTCCAGATTTTTGCCATAGTAAAACCAAGCTTTAACAGATAAACTGAGTCCTCGAGATTTCAAAATATGTTAGTATACTTAAATACCTTCGCGGGGACAGGTAGAACTTTAAAAACCGGGCTATAACGAAGAAGTTATGACTTAATGAAGTTAACGACGAAAACTATTATTTTGATAGCTTTCTAATAGACAATAGTAACCTGAATTTCTTCTTAGACATGAAATTTAGGCACTTTGGGTGCGGTTTTGGATAAAATATCATACACGGAAGTTGTAGTATTTTGATTACATACTTTAGTCGAGAAGAAGACTTTTTCAATTATATATTATTGAAACGTTCATATCGTGGTTACAATACACACTTGTTAAAAGTCCAAAAATGTTATATTTCAGACTATTGTTAAAGGTTATCTAATAACATTATTTTCATTTCAAACTCACAAACAAACATGCACGGGTGATATAACTTTCATAAAATGTATACACGACATCATTTCATGATCTAAGTCACATCATTCATATTAGGTTGTGGTTAGTGTCCGAGCTTCATTTCAGTGTACCCACTTTTGCAATTAATATATCAGTTCTATCAGGTGAGTCATAGCCCCACTTTTACTCGTTTAATTAATTTATAAACTCCTTGGGGGAGATACATGCTCGTTTTAATTACATATTTTACTCGTTTTCCTGAAACATTTTACTCGGTTGATGAAACACTCTGTTTGTTTATTGAAACTAATACATGCTGAACACAAGTATTTTTCTGTATGTTATCTTGATTGATATTGCCTAAGCTTACACTATTGCCACTAAAAAGACCCTCATATCACGAGCCATTAATCACTTGCGAGTGAATGCGAATATAGTGAATAGATCTATTGGAGGATGACGACCCATTTGTACTAGCCGGATAGATATCTATAATGCTAGCCAGATTGATAGACAAATGCACTTTATTTGAAACTAAATAGGAAGTTGGCAAGCTCCGACCCGAGGGCATTATTACAACATTTAATTATGTTAGTAATTTACATCACTCTTGTGATGTCATACTGTTAACGTTTGCGTGTCATGAGGCTTAGGGCAATATTATGGTACTGTAATGATACGGTACTACCACTACTGAATTTATGGGTGCAACAATGGGGCCCACTGTCTACTAAACTTGAAACTTGTGTTCAACTGACAACTAAGGGTGTAAAACAACGTAGCCCACGGTTTATTTTATTGATATTTGTATTCATTACAATTATCGCCCAAATTTGAAACAATTGAAATCAATTGTTTTACTTATAAAATCCATGAACTCACCAACCTTTGCATTGACACGTTTAGGATGTTTATCTCAGGTCCATAATGAACGAGGATAGCACGGAGGGGCACGTATACTGATAGAAGGCTAAAATATAATTATCATTCGAAACTTATTTAACAAACTTTAAAACTACTGGGACCTCATTTTGTAAACTCTGATATTCGAATGATAAAAGTTTTAAAACGACTCAATTAGAGTTCGTTTTCTGTTATTATAACTGTTATGCCGTCGAGTAAGACCCAGTTTGAATTCCGCGGCGTATCGTGAAATTGGGGGTGTTACAACATGTGTTCTTCTCCTAAAGTGTGGAAAAACTTGATAAAACTATTATAATATTTGTTTCTCTGACTGTGATTCATGTGAATTCGTTTTCGCATTTCTGTCTCGTAACGAGTTTATTTGTATTAAAATAACAATGTTAGGTCATTCGTTTAATGTACGTGCTTTATAATTTGAAAATATATTAAAGAAGCATAAACACATTTATGAGAGTGTTAAGTGCAGTGCATGTTATTCATACTCGTATGTTATTTACTTGTCACGTTAGCTCAAGTTATAGGTACACTCGTCCGTTAATTTTTATTACGTCTACACTGAAAAAGAAAAACAAACAAACAAATCATACGCATAGCTCTGGTTATACGAATGGCTTAAAACCTATAACACAAACACACAATGCAATTATAACGGTTATAAGAAAGTTACAGGTATCATTTTGGCCCTATAATATGCGGATAACTTACTGCACCACGTACTCTAATTATTCCGTGTGAATATGGGATATGTTTGTTTTATAATCGTTGTATCTTGGCTTAAGAAAGATAGCTTAGTAAACATACTATTAAATGTGAATGTAAATTTCAGCCGTAATTTATCATCTGATGAAAAGAAAGGAAATGAATGGAAACAGAAAATAAAAGGAACAAAATTATAAGTAAGGGGGATGCATGAATCTATGTTACAAAACAACATGTAATTAATCATTAATTGTAAAGTCCTTAAGTTAACATGTGTCCATCTCCTAAATTGTGGAAAAACTTGATACAACTATTATAATATTTGTTTGTCTAACAGCGATTCATGTGAATTCATTTTCGCAGTTCTGTCTCGTAACGAGTTTATTTGTATTAAAATAACAATGTTAGGTCATTCGTTTAACGTACGTGCTTTATAATTTGAAAATATATTAAAGAAGCATAAACACATTTATGAGAGTGTTAAGTGCAATGCATGTTATTCTTACTCGTACATTATTTACTTGTCACGTTAGCTTTTAACCTATACCATTCATATAACACAAAACCTGAAAACATCATCCCCAGTATAACTCAAGTTATAGGTACACTCGACCCATAATTTTTATTACGTCTACACTGAATAAGGAAAACAAACAAACAAAACACACGGATAGCTCTCATTATATGAATGGCACAAAACCTATAACACAAACACACAATGCAATTATAATGGCTATGAGAAAGTTACAGGTATCATTTTGTCCCAATAATATGCGGATAACTTACTGCACCATGTACTCTAATTATTTCGTGTGAATATGGGATATGTTTGTTTTATAATCATTGTATCTTGGCTTAAGAAATATAGCATAGTAAACATACTATTAAATGTGAATGTAAATTTCAGCCGTAATTTATCATCTGATGAAAAGAAAGGAAATGAATAGAAACAGAAAATAAAAGGAACAAACTTATAAGTAAGGGGGATGCATGAATCTATGTTACAAAACAACATGTAATTAATCATTAATTGTAAAGTCCTTAAGTTAACATGTGTTCATCTCCTAAAGTGTGGAAAAACTTAATACAACTATAATAATATTTGTTGTCTAACTGTGATTCATGTGAATTCGTTTTTGCATTTCTGTCTCGTAACGAGTTTATTTGTATTAAAATAACAATGTAAGGACATTCGTTTAATGTACGTGCTTTATAATTTGAAAATATATTGAAGAAGCATAAACACATTTATGAGAGTGTTAAGTGCTATGCATGTTATTCTTACTCGTACGTTATTTAATTGTCACGTTAGCTTTTAACCTATAGCATTCATATAACACAAAACCTGAAAAACATCATCCCCAGTATTACTCAAGTTATAGGAACACTCGACCCTCAATTTTTATTACGTCTACATTGAAAAAGAAAAACAAACAAACAAAACACACGCATAGCTCTCGTTATATGAATGGCGCAAAACCTATAACACAAACACACAATGCAATTATAACGGTTATATGAAAGTTAAAGGTATCATTTTGACCATATAATATGCGGATAACTTACTGCACCACGTACTTTAATTATTCCGTGTGAATATGGGATATGTTTGTTTTATAATCATTGTATCTTGGCTTAAGAAATTTAGCATAGTAAACATACTATTAAATGTTAATGTAAATTTCAGCCGTAATTTATCATCGGATGAAAAGAAACGAAATGAATGGAACAGAAAATAAAAGGAACAAACTTATAAGTAAGGGGGATGCATGAATCTATGTTACAAAACCACATGTAATTAATCATTAATTGTAAAGTCCTTAAGTTAACATGTGTTCATCTCCTAAAGTGTGGAAAAACTTGATACAACTATTAAAATATTTGTTTGTCTAACCGTGATTCATGTGAATTCGTTTTCGTATTTCTGTCTCGTAACGAGTTTATTTGTATTAAAATAACAATGTAAGGTCATTCATTTAATGTACGTGCTTTATAATTGGAAAATATATTGAAGAAGCATAAACACATTTATGAGAGTGTTAAGTGCCATGCCCGTTATTCTTACTCGTACGTTATTTACTTGTCATGTTAGCTTTTAACCTATAGCATTCATACAACACAAAACCTGAAAAACATCATCCCCAGTATAACTCAAGTTATAGGAACACTCGACCCACAATTATTATTACGTCTACACTGAAAAAGAAAAACAAACAAACAAAACACACGCATAGCTCTCATTATAAGAATGGCGCAAAACCTATAACACAAAGACACAATGCAATTATAATGGTTAAAAGAAAGTTAAAGGTATATTTTTGGACCTATAATATGCGGATAACTTACTGCACCACGTACTCTAATTAATCCGTGTGAATATGGGATATGTTTGTTTTATAATCATTGTATCTTGGCTTAAGAAATATAGCATAGTAAGCATACTATTAAATGTGAATGTAAATTTGAGCCGTAATTTATCATTGATGAAAAGAAAAGAAATGATTGAAAACAAAAAATAAAAGGAACAAACTTATAAGTAAGGGGGATGCATGAATCTATGTTACAAAACAACATGTAATTAATCATTAATTGTAAAGTCCTTAAGTTAACATGTGTTCATCTCTTAAAGTGTGGAAAAACGTGAAACAACTATTATAATATTTTTTTGTCTAACTGTGATTCATGTGAATTCGTTTTCGCATTTCTGTCTCGTAACGAGTTTACTTGTATTAAAATAACAATGTAAGGTCATTCGTTTAATGTACGTGCTTTATAATTTGAAAATATATTGAAGAAGCAATAACACATTTATGAGAGTGTTAAGTGCCATGCATGTTATTCGTACTCGTACGTTATTTACTTGTCATGTTAGCTTTTAACCTATAGCATTCATATAACACAAAACCTGAAAAACATCATCCCCAGTATAACTCAAGTTATAGGAACACTCGACCCACAATTTTTATTACGTCTACACTGAAAAAGAAAAACAAACAAACAAAACACACGCATAGTTCTCGTTATAAGAATGGCGCAAAACCTATAACACAAACATACAATACAATTATAACGATTATGAGAAAGTTACAGGTATCATTTTGGCCCTATAATAAGCGGATAACTTACTGCACCAAGTACTCTAATTATTCCGTGTGAATATGGGATATGTTTGTTTTATAATCATTGTATCTTGGCTTAAGAAATATAGCATATTCAACATACTATTAAATGTGAATGTAAATTTGAGCCATAATTTATCATCTGATGAAAAGAAAAGAAATGAATGGAAATAGAAAATAAAAGGAACAAACTTATATGTAAGGGGGATGCATGAATCTATGTTACAAAACAATATGTAATTAATCATTAATTGTAAAGTCCTTAAGTTAACATGTGTTCATCTCTTAAAGTGTGGAAAAACTTGATACAACTATTATAATATTTGTTTGTCTAACTGCGATTCATGTGAATTCGTTTTCGCATTTCTATCTCGTAACAAGTTTACTTGTATTAAAATAACAATGTAAGGTCATTCGTTTAATGTACGTGCTTTATAATTTGAAAATATATTGAAGAATCATAAACACATTTATGAGAGTGTTAAGTGCCATGCATGTTATTCTTACTCGTACGTTATTTACTTGTCATGTTAGCTTTTAACCTATAACATTCATATAACACAAAACCTGAAAAACATCATCCCAGTATAACTCAAGTTATAGGAACACTCGACCCACAATTTTTATTACGTCTACATTGAAAAAGAAAAACAAACAAACAAAACACACGCATAGCTCTCGTTATATGAATGGCGCAAAACCTATAACACAAACATACAATGCAATTATAACGGTTATGAGAAAGTTACATGTATCATTTTGGCCCTATAATAAGCGGATAACTTACTGCACCACGTACTCTAATTATTCCGTGTGAATATGGGATATGTTTGTTTTATAATCATTGTATCTTGGCTTAAGAAATATAGCATATTCAACATACTATTAAATGTGAATGTAAATTTCTGCCATAATTTTTCATCAGATGAAAATAAAGGAAATGAATGGAAACAGAAAACATAAGGAAAAAACTTATAAGTAAGGGGGATGCAATCTATGTTACAAAACAACAGGTAATTAATCATTAATTGTAAAGTCCTTAAGTTAACATGTGTTCATCTCCTAAAGTGTGGAAAAAATTGATACAACTATTATAATATTTGTTTTTCTGACGGTGATTCATGTGAATTCGTTTTCGCATTTCTGTCTCGTAACGAGTTTATTTGTATTAAAATAACAATGTAAGGTCATTCGTTTAATGTACGTGCTTTATAATTTGAAAATATATTAAAGAAGCATAAACACATTTATGAGAGTGTTAAGTGCAGTGCATGTTATTATTACTCGTACATTATTTACTTGTCACGTTAGCTTTTAACCTATAGCATTCATATAACACTAAACCTGAAAAACATCATCCCCTGTATAACTCAAGTTATAGGTACACTCGACCCACAATTTTTATTACGTCTACACTGAAAAAGAAAAACAAACAAACAAAACACACGAATACACAATGCAATTATAACGGTTATAACTCTCGTTATATGAATGGCGCAAAACCTATAACTCAAACACACAATGCAATTATAACGGTTATAAGAAAGTTACATGTATCATTTTGGCCCTATAATAGATAACTTACTGCACCGCGTACTCTAAATATTCCGTGTGAATATGGGATATGTTTGTTTTATAATAATTGTATCTTGGCTTAAGAAATATAGCATAGTAAACATACTATTAAATGTGAATGTAAATTTCAACCGTAATTTATCATCTGATAAAAAGAAAGGAAATGAATGGAAACAGAAAATAAAAGGAACTAACTTATAAGTAAGGGGGATTCATGAATCTATGTTACAAAACAACATGTAATTAATTATTAATTGTAGAGTCCTTAAGTTAACATGTGTAACCACCGGTAAATTTCCAATTGTATTAATATTCTAACGAAAGAATACTTATCCATTTTCTACGTATATTTTTTTTGCGTTATCAGTTTATCACAACAAGAAACTAATGTGACGTAACTCACATTCTCAATAAACGTACTCACTAACACCAATATGTCTTAAGTACGTTTCAAATAAACTTTCTTTACATGTCAAGTATAAAAGATTGCAACTCTTATTTACCAATTATTTATTTATTATCATTAATTTAATAAATAAA
The DNA here is from genome assembly GCA_021014915.2 of Artemisia tridentata subsp. tridentata. Lineage (NCBI taxonomy): Eukaryota > Viridiplantae > Streptophyta > Magnoliopsida > Asterales > Asteraceae > Artemisia > Artemisia tridentata. The sequence continues at coordinate 37,689,483 of CP139504.1, forward strand.
CGCTTCTACACGATTTTCATGAATAAAAAATGTACCCTGTACTCCTAATATATAAATATCTATTTACTATTCATCAAAATATATAGTTACTATTCATAAATATCTATTTACTATTCATCAAAGTATCTATTTACTATTCATCAAAATATCTAGTTACTATTCATAAATATCTATTTACTATTCATCGAAATATCTATTTACTATTTATCGAAATATCTAGTTACTATTTATCAAAATATCTAGATATTTTTAGAAATTTTCACTATAAATAGAAAGAAAACTAGTTCATTTTTTTTCACAGAAAAACACACACAATTCTCCCTAATTCCCCCCCCCCACCTATTTTCGGCCAAGGAAGAAAAAGAAAGAAGACGGAGTCGTTCTTCAACTATTTAAAGCATTTATCGATCATTTTTAAGCTATAACTAACTTCAAATTAATTTGGATTCATCATTGGGGATCTATTGTTCAAATTACTTTCTAAAATATCCTAATATCAAGTAAGTAAGAAATAAATTTTTATACTTTTCATTTGGTGTGTTATGTGTTCATTATACTTAATTATGCATTTCTTAAGTTTAAATTACACTTAAACACATTATTTCACATATATCACCTATGAGCATGTTTGTGAATTTTTATGGTTAAAACAAGTATATACAAGTTCTATATAATTATTGGATGAGAAAAATGAGTACTTACAAGTCTTGAATCACTTTTGATTGATTTACAAAGTTTATTGTTATATATAAGTCTATAGTTGTTCAAATACATTTTTAGTCATTTTTACTAGATCTACACTTTTATCATGTTAATATGGCCATTTTGAGTATATAAAAATTATGGAAGAAGTTGGTGGAGGAATATAGATTATCTTGGTGTTGTTATTACAAGTGGATTAGTTTAGAAAATGGATTTCTAAAAATGTACGCGGAAACGCTGCCGAAATTTTCAATTTTAAGAAAAATATATTATTATACAAGATTTTCTCAAAGAAATAGAAAATAGATTTTATAACAAGAACGTGGTCGTTTGAATGAGTATAAACGGGTTTATAACGAAAGAGATACGAATATTTCTAAATCTATTAGCGATAAGTATTTTCAGAAAATAATAAGTGTGCTGTCCAGATTTTTGCCGTAATAAAACCAAGCTTTAACAGATAAACTGAGTCCCCAAGACTTCAAAATATGTTAGTATACTTAAATACCTTTGCGGGGACAGGTACAACTTTAAAAACCGGGCTATAACGAAGAAGTTATGACTTAATGAAGTTAACGACGAAAACTTTTATTTTGACAGCTTTCTAATAGACAATAGTAAACTGAATTTCTTCTTAGGCACGGATTTTAGGCACTTTGGGTGCGGTTTTGGATAAAATATCATACACGGAAGTTGTAGTATTTTGATTACATACTTTTGTCGAGTCGAAGACTTTTTCAATTATATATTATTGAAACGTTCATATCGTGGTTACAATACACACTTGTTAAAAGTCCAAAAATGTTATATTTCAGACTATTGTTAAAGGTTATCTAATAACATTATTTTCATTTCAAACTCATAAACTAACACGCACGGGTGATATAACTTTCATAAAATGCATACACGACATCATTTCATGATCTAAGTCACATCATTCATATTAGATTGCGGTTAGTGTCCGAGCCTCATTTCAGTGTTCCCACTTTTGCCATTAATATATCAGTTCTATCAGGTGAGTCATAGCCCCACTTTTACTCGTTTAATTAATTTATAAACTCTTTGGGGGAGATACATGCTTGTTTTAATTACATATTTTACTCGTTTACCTCAAACATTTTACTCGGTTGATGAAACACTTTATTTGTTTATTGAAACAAATACATACTAAACACAAATATTTTTCTGTATGTTATCCGGATTGATATTGCCTAAGCTTACACTATTGCCACTAAAAAGACCCTCATATCATGAGCCATTAATCACTTGCGAGTGAACGCGAATATAGTGAATAGATCTATTGGAGGTTGACGACCCATTTGTACTAGCCGGATAGATAGCTATAATGCTAGCCGGATTGATAGACAAATGCACTTTATTTAAGACTAAATAGAAAGTTCGCAAGCTCCTACTCGAGGGCAATATTACTAAATTTAATTATGTTAGTAATTTACATCACTATTGTGATGTCATACTGTTAACGTTTGTGTGTCATGAGGCTTAGGGCAATATTATAGTACTGTAATGATACGGTACTACCACTACTGAATTTATGGGTGCAACAACGGGGCCCATTGTCTACTAAACTTGGAACTTGTGTTCAACTGACAACTAAGGGTGTAAAACAACGTTGCCCACGGTTTATTTTATTAATATTTGTATTCATTACAATTATCGCCCAAACTTGAAACTATTGAAATCAATTGTTTTACTTATAAACTCTATGAACTCACCCACCTTTGTGTTGACACTTTTAGGATGTTTATCTCAGGTCCATAATGAACGAGGATGGCACGGAGGGGCACGTATATTGATAGAAGGCTAAAATGTAATTATCATTCGAAACATATTTAACAAACTTTAAAACTACTGGCACCTCATTTTGTAAACTATGATATTCGAATGACGAATCTTTTAAAACGACTCAATCAGAGTTCGTTTTCTGTTATTATAACTGTTGTGCCATCGAGTAAGACCCAGTTTGAATTCCGTTGCATATCACGAAATTGGGGGTGTTACAACTTGTGTTCATCTCCTAAAGTGTGGAAAAACTTAATAAAACTATTATAATATTTATTTTTCTGAATGTGATTCATGTGAATTCGTTTTCGCATTTCATTCATGTATCGAGTTTATTTGTATTAAATTAACAACATTAGGTCATTCGTTTAATGTACGTGCTTTATAATTTGAAAATATATTAAAGAAGCATAAACACATTTATGAGAGTGTTAAGTGCAATGCATGTTATTCTTACTCGTACGTTATTTACTTGTCACGTTAGCTTTTAACCTATAGCATTCATATAACACAAAACCGGAAAAACATGATCCCCAGTATAACTCAAGTTATAGGTACACTCGACCCACAATTTTTATTACGTCTACACTGAAAAAGAAAAACAAAGAAATAAAACACACACATAGCTCTCGTTATATGAATGGCGCAAAACCTATAACACAAACACACAATGCAATTATAACGATTATAAGAAAGTTACAGGTATCATTTTGGCCCTATAATATGCTGATAACTTACTGCACCACGTACTCTAATTATTCCGTGTGAATATGGGATATGTTTGTTTTATAATCATTGTATCTTGGCTTAAGAAATATAGCATAGTAAACATACTACTAAATGTGAATGTAAATTTCAGCCGTAATTTATCATCTGATGAAAAGAAAGGAAATGAATGGAAACAGAAAATAAAAGGAACAAACTTATAAGTAAGGGGGATGCGTGAATCTATGTTACAAAACAACATGTAATTAATCATTAATTGTAAATTCCTTATGTTAACATGTGTTCATCTCCTAAAGTGTGGAAAAACTTGATATAACTATTATAATATTTTTTTGTCTAACTGCGATTCATGTGAATTCATTTTCGCAGTTCTGGCTCGTAAGGAGTTTATTTGTATTAAAATAACAATGTTAGGTCATTCGTTTAACGTACGTGCTTTATAATTTGAAAATATATTAAAGAAGCATAAACACATTTATGAGAGTGTTAAGTGCAATGCAAGGTATTCTTACTCGTACGTTATTTACTTGTCACGTTAGCTTTTAACCTATAGCATTCATATAATACAAAACCTGAAAAAGATGATCCCTAGCATAACTCAATTTATAGGTACACTCGACCCACAAATTTTATTACGACTACACTGAAAAAGAAAAAAAAACAAAGAAAACACACACATAGCTCTCGTTATATGAATGGCAAAAAACCTATAACACAAACACACAATGCATTTATAACGGTTATAAGAAAGTTACAGGTATCATTTTGGCCCTATAATATACTGATAACTTACTGTACCACGTACTCTAATTATTCCGTGTGAATATGGGATATGTTTGTTTTATAATCATTGTATCTTGGCTTAAGAAATATAGCATATTAAACATACTATTAAATGTGAATGTAAATTTCAGCCGTAATTTATCATCTGATGAAAAGAAAGGAAATGAATGGAAAAAGAAAACATAAGGAACAAACTTATAAGTAAGGGGGATACAATATATGTTACAAAACAACATGTAATTAATCATTAATTGTAAAGTCCTAAAGTTAACATGTGTTCATCTCCTAAAGTGTGGAAAAACTTGATACAACTATTATAATATTTGTTTTTCTGACTATGATTCAAGTGAATTTGTTTTCGCATTTCTGTCTCGTAACGAGTTTATTTGTATTAAAATAACAATGTTAGGTCATTCGTTTAACGTACATGCTTTATAATTTGAAAATATATTAAAGAAGCATAAACTCATTTATGAGAGTGTTAAGTGCAATGCATGTTATTCTTACTCGTACATTATTTACTTGTCACGTTAGCTTTTAACCTATACCATTCATATAACACAAAACCTGAAAAACATCATCCCCAATATAATTCAAGTTATAGGTACACTCGACCCGCAATTTTTATTACGTCTACACTGAAAAATAAAAACAAACAAACAAAACACACGCATAGCTCTCGTTATATGAATGGCACAAAACCTATAACACAAACACACAATACAATTATAACGGCTATGAGAAAGTTACAGGTATCATTTTGGCCCTATAATATGCGGATAACTTACTGCACCACGTACTCTAATTATTCTGTGTGAATATGGGATATGTTTGTTTTATAATCATTGTATCTTGGCTTAAAAAATAGAGTATGGTAAACATACTATTAAATGTGAATGTAAATTTTAGCCGTAATTTATCAGCTGATGAAAAGAAAGGAAATGAATGGAAACAGAAAATAAAAGGAACAAACTTATAAGTAAGGGGGATGCATGAATCTATGTTACAAAACAACATGTAATTAATCATTAATTGTAAAGTCCTTAAGTTAATATGTGTTCATCTCCTAAAGTGTGGAAAAACTTGTTACAACTATTATAATATTTGTTTGTCTAACTTTGATTCATGTGAATTCGTTTTCGCATTTCTGTCTCGTAACGAGTTTATTTGTATTAAAATAACAATGTAAGGATATTCGTTTAATGTACGTGCTTTATAATTTGAATATATATTGAAGAAGCATAAACACATTTATGAGATTGTTAAGTGCCATACATGTTATTCTTACTCGTACGTTATTTTCTTGTCACGTTAGCTTTTAACCTATAGCATTCATATAACACAAAACCTAAAAAACATCATCCCCAGTATAACTCAAGTTATAGGAACACTCGACCCACATTTTTTATTACGTCTACACTGAAAAAGAAAATCAAACAAACAAAACACACGCATAGCTCTCGTTATATGAATGGCGCAAAACCTATAACACAAACACACAATGCAATTATAACGGTTATGAGAAAGTTACAGGTATCATTTTGGCCCTATAATATGCGGATAACTTACTGCACGACTGATGAACTCAAATAAGTACATTTTATTACTATCATTTATCCTATTAATTTGACTTGTTTTACTATATTATGTATGAGGATTGATACTTAATCGTTTACTTTTGTAATTCTCAGGTAAAAACAAGCATTTGGTGAAACTTGGCGATTTTGGACTAATAATGGAGCAAAACGTGCATATAGTGAAGAGTCTACTGAAATGAAGAAGATCAAGACTAATCTGCTCCAGATGCGCCGCATCTCACTATCAACATGCGCCGCATCTCTATCAAGATATCACCAGATACGATCCAAGATACAAGAGGACATGCGCCGCATCTAATCATGGAGTTACGCCGCATCTTCTGGCGGTGTACGAATATTCCTGAATATTATAATCTTGGACCCCACGCGAAGTTAAGTACATGCGCCGCATCTACTTAAGTAGATGCGCCGCATCTTCCCTCAGACACAAACTATAAATACCCCGTAGACCAGACGCATTAAAGAGATTCGGAAGTTCGAAAACCTAAAGACCGAACAGAAGAGAAGGACGAATTCAGTCAAGAAGGCAGCACAAGACACACCCAAATCTAAGATACAAGAGCTGTAAGAAGGTGCTGCATGTATTTAATTCATTAAGTAGTTTTGTTTTATTGTTTTAGCAAACTTTAATTCATCAGGATTGGTGGCTTGTGTAATGTGACAACGGAAAGATTGCACTCCCTTTAATACTTGCTTTCCCATCAATTAAAGTTTATATGTTGATGTCTTTGGTTACTACTTATTAGTGCATTGACCACCTCTGTGTTTATTAGTGGCTTGCGGGCACCCGACTGCGGGACAAGGTGTGGCTCCCACGGTTGTTTCTAAATTGATCACTTAGGAATAACTTTTAGACATAAGTCGTCATTAAGGGTTTACTCGCCGATAAGAATAGGACCAACGAGAAAGGGTTAATTACATACACTTCATATAAAGCTATCAATAAAACAAGTGACAAACTACTTAATCATAAGGACAGCCCTCTTATTGTCTCTAGTATCTATCTGTGTACGTGTGTGCTACTTGCTGATTCGTGCCTATTTGTTTATTTTATTATTTAATTGCAAACAAAACTGTGCCAGTCTCTCAGGCTGAAACCCCCTTGCGTTAGGATATTAAAATACTGATTAGATTAACGAGATTATACGTTCCACTCTTAGTGATCGACACTCTACTTACCATTATCTTCATACTGACCGGGTACACTGCTCGTTAAGTGTGTGTGTTATTGATAAGTCGGCTAAATATAAATTTAAAACTTGAGTAGGCATTAAAACTGCTAAACCGCAACGACACATCACGCGCATCAAGTTTTTGGCGCCGTTGCCGGGGAGTGAATTGTTATTATCTGTTAATTTGATTAGTATTTTAATTAGGTTTTTTTCTTTTTATTAGATTAAATTGCATCATTGTACTATTTTGCATATTTGTTGTATTGTGTGTTATTTGTTTGCTTTTGTTTTTATTTTTGTGTGTTTTATTTTTGTTTCGTGTGTTTTATTTTTTGTTTTTATTTTTCGTATTTTTCTGTTCTGCTATCGTTGTACTGTGCTAAATCAAACGATACGGCGCATCTGATCTCTCAGATACGGCGTATTGCGTTTAATTTTTTTTATATACAACGCGTTTAATTAATTCGATACGACGCATCTTTTCCCCAAGATACGGCGTATCTGTTTTTAACAAGAAAATTTTTCTAAGCGATAAAGTAATACGACGCATCTGCTTTTGTAGATACGGCGTATCTGTTTTGATAAAAATTTTTTCTAAACGTTAACGCCATACGACGCATCTGCTTTCGCAGATACGGCGTATCTATTATTTTAATTAAAAACAGTTTGCGAATTATTAAACAAATACGGCGTATCGATTTCCGTCGATACGGCGCATCTTACTAAATCAAAAATCTTTTATTTTTTAAACGTAACGAAAATACGGCGCATTAACTTTCGTTAATACGACGCATTTAATTTTAATTAGATAAATTGATTTTTGATTGATTAATTCGATACGGCGCATTCATAAATTTAAAGCGGCGTATCTATTTTCTGAATAAAAGTCTGATTAAATTTTAACGTATTAAGATACGGCGTATCCAACTCTTTGGATACGGCGCATCGTCTGCAGATATCAGCTATTTTTATTCTTATATCCGTTTCTATATTCATTAATTTCTCTCCTAGCGAACAAATCCTACTGATGATTTTACCTTGGATGACAGATTTTGCTATGGAAGACATGTCAGTTAACGGATATCTTGCTAAGGAATGCTTGTTTTCAGATTCATTCAATGTACTCATGATCGATGCAGACTTATTCTCTTGGGAGACTCCTCTTGAAGCAGCTTTTAAGGAATTTATGCGTTTATGCAACATTGACAAAGAGGTATTCTCTTATGATGTATTTGTGAGGTACACTGGAGAAGAATTGTCGCTCTTATGGCCTAAGATTGAAGCAGAAGGATTGAACTGGACTACTATCGAAGAGGATGATAGGAAATTCTCTCTTGCATACATGGACTCAAGCAACAACAACTGTAGTGGAGACAATACCCAAAACTCTTACATGCCTTATTTCGAGTGGTACAAGGGATTAGATGAGAACTATCAGGATAATGACATGAATTATGCTTTGGCGGAATTACTATTTCATGGCAGGATAGTAAGATTGATAGACCTCTCCCTCAATGATTGGTTAGAACTCAAATATGGTAGTCCGGAATTTGCCCCTGCAAACGAAGTCAAGGAGATTATGACTTCATGGTTGACTCGGAGTTTTAAGAAGCAATTTAACGAGTTCATGGAGATAAAAAAGAATATGATTGGAAAGGTTTGCTTTGACGTTAACCATGACCCTAACGATGTTGATTTTTCAGAATGGTTAACTAGTAAGTTTAATAACCATAAGAGCATGGATCGAGCTACTAAGGATGCATTATGGGTATATTGGATGAGAGGAGAAGACGAAGAAGTAGAAAGCGATTATGGGTTGTCACATCATGATTCAACAATCAATGAGGGCATTGAAGAACTTTTCAGAATTGACATTGATTTGTTAGAATATGAGACACCCTTGTGCAAGCAGTTCAAGGAATTTAACTACCTTCTTCAAGTCAACGATGATGTGCTTACTGGAGATCTACCAGGATTTAAGACTTATGACGATTTCAAAAACACCTGGTACTATGAATGGAATGACCAAGTACCATGGGTTTGGGATAAACCATGGGAATTTGAGCACATTAATCATACCTGTACACCCTTCGTTTTCAAAGACGGGAGTAGTGTTTGGCCAACCTGTGATTATAAAAGTGACGGAACCTGTAATGGGGGAAGTATAATTGGGATGAAAAGAGTTGGAAACGATGTAACCTTTGAAGATCATGAGTGGTACGATAATGTTGAAGACTGCCCACGAAAATCGGAGGCTTTACAAGAAAAGGGCAGGATTGAACGCTTGAAAGGACTTAAGGGGACATCGGATACTACTTTCTGGGAATGGGTGCATAAACAGTTTGATGATTTCACAAAGCTTAGTCGACGGTTACAATATGATTTGGAAAGAGAATGGGAGGCGATTCAAGATGATAATAATAATGAGTCGTTGATTGAGGAACTAGATGACTATTTGATTAAGGATCCTTATTTTAAGTTTGTTGACAAGGACGAAGAAGAGTTCACCAAAAGAAAGTGTCAACTACTTGGGATTCCATACAATGAGCCACCCATGATTATTTCCGAAAAATTTAAAATCATCAAATATTCTTTGGGTCCTGATGAAGAATATACTGCTGTGATGACCAAGAGTTATATTAGATTAAGTCGAACGGAGGAAAACGTCGCAGAGATATACGGGAAAATCTTTCGGATGAAGGAAGAAGGATGGACCGTGACAAGGACCAACTAAAGTGCTGAACGTGAGTCTAACTTGAAGACTCTGGAATAAAGACAAGTGCTTACCGGGAGACAACCCGGATTTATCATTTATCATTCTGTTTTCTGAGTCGAGTCAGTCCAGGCCGCACGAAGATACGGCGCATCTCAGTCCTGAGATGCGACGCATCCTCTGCAATGGTCATATCTTATTTTATTTTTCTGCATTTTTTATTTTGCGACTTTAAAACTATTTATCAGTTTATTTTAATGCGGCGCATCCCTGGTTAAGGATGCGGCGCATCTTTATTCTGATCCGTATTTATTCCAGGCTCGATACGGCGTATCTTCTTCAATAAGATACGGCGCATCGACTGACCTGATGATTTTCAGTTTTAATTATTTTTTTAGTTTTATTTTTCCTAACTACTAATGTATTATGCAAGTTGAACCTTTCTTATCTTAGGTGTGTTTTAAAGTGTTGGTGGTATTATAGTTTTCTGGATTTCCTGTGGATAAATCAAGTATGAAGCTTTAACGTTCTAATCCACAAGAAAGATGATTTTTGCTCATATACTAATGGAGGATCATACCGAGCAAATCTCAGGGGAGTTTTTCCGTTCTAATTCTTTTATTTCCAGTTTTTAACCTTTTATACAAACAACGAGGACGTTGTTTAACTTAAGTGGGGGGATAGGAGAATTAGAACACTTAACAATTACTTGTCCTAAACTTTTTCAAAAATTATGCTTAAAATGTGCTTAATATATCAAACTTAAAAAAATTTTAGCATGTTTTTGTTTAAGATCTAAGTTGCATAACTGCACACATGACGTTATTTTCAAAAATTGTGATTTTTCCAAAATTCACAAATCTATGAGTGTGCCGGTGACTTGTAAACTTTAGAACTTGGCTTGTATACTATTCGAGACCACCATAATGAGTATTATTTATATAATTGGAATGACTTGTCTAACTTGGTAAAATTCTAGGATTACACCCAAATAGCCTATTATATGTTACGTGTTATTAACTAACTACACTGGTTAGTTAACCCCCGTATAAACCCTTTTGTTACTCTCATTTTAAGAGTAAGATACCCCTAGAAAAACCCTCAGAGCCATTCCTTTCGTTTCTTACACCTATGTTTAAAATGTTTCGTTACACCTTAAACCTTAGCCTACCCTGTAGATTAGAATCCGTGGTTGGTTAATTGCTATAGGCAGAGTGTGTTTCCTTACATTACCTGTGTTCGCGTGCGTAATTCATTATCTATGGTTAGGTCGGGAAATTGCACAATGCAATTGGAGTGAAAGTAAATATTGTATATTTTAGAGTTTATTTTTCGTGTGTTTACTACTTTCACTATTACCATTATTTCTGAAGTTATGAAAAGTATGAATAAAAATTATCCGGAAAGAAAGTTGTAGTGATGTGGTGAAATTTTACACATCTATGTTTATGTTTCAAAAAAAAAAAAAAAAAAAAAAAAAAAAAAAAAAAAAAATGAGAAAAGAAAAAGAAAGAAAAAAGAGTTGGATGTTTATTTTAAGCCAACGATGTAGAGTTATGTAAGTGGTTCATATCACCACTATTTGTTGTACTATATCTATGGATTGAATGGGAATTGGCAGTTATGGGAATGCCAATTAAGGTTTATTCTTTGATTAAGATTTTGTTGAGTATAATTCGTGTCTACCTAAAGCGTGTGTTTCAAGTGTTAAAGCGTGAGTTATTCAATGATATGAGTCTTATTCATGGGATGGTTGGGATAGTGATTAACCACACTTAGGATTTTAATTTATTTGTTTTGTTTATTTTTATTTTTATTTTTTACACCAATTTATATCCCAAATATTATCCATACCCTATATTATTCTTTATCCAACCAAACCTTTGATTTATTGAGATTAGGGATTTGAGCAATCTTAAGTATCGTAGTCGTGGATTCGGCTATGTATTTATGATTTTGTCGCCCTTTTTGATATATTATTATTGGTGAAGTTTGGACCTATCTTTAACCTATTCGAGTTAAGGATTTGAGCAATTGCAAGTATCGTGTTCGTGGATTCGATCATGTATTTGTGATTTTGTCGCCTTTTCTGGAATTTGAGATCGATAGAAAAGAGAATAATTAACCCTTAAGCCTAAAAACCCTTTTTACCGCTTTAGACTTGTTATTCCTTAGCTTTAGTGGTGGAGATGTGTATACTTGCCAAGCTTATGATAGAATATTCGTCGCGACTGGACAGTTAAACGATTAGATTTGCTTTTATCGACTTATTTTATTTTACTTCTAATTCGTTAAGTGTTTAGTTGTGTGATTACGAAATAAACGAATACATGCTTAAATATAAAAATAAATCCTAACATCTTTTAGGATACATTTTCATGAGATTTAATCTAAGGTTTACTTGGGGACAAGTAAAGTTCAAGTGGGGGGATATTTGATGAACTCAAATAAGTACATTTTATTACTATCATTTATCCTATTAATTTGACTTGTTTTACTATATTATGTATGAGGATTGATACTTAATCGTTTACTTTTGTAATTCTCAGGTAAAAACAAGCATTTGGTGAAACTTGGCGATTTTGGACTAATAATGGAGCAAAACGTGCATATAGTGAAGAGTCTACTGAAATGAAGAAGATCAAGACTAATCTGCTCCAGATGCGCCGCATCTCACTATCAACATGCGCCGCATCTCTATCAAGATATCACCAGATACGATCCAAGATACAAGAGGACATGCGCCGCATCTAATCATGGAGTTACGCCGCATCTTCTGGCGGTGTACGAATATTCCTGAATATTATAATCTTGGACCCCACGCGAAGTTAAGTACATGCGCCGCATCTACTTAAGTAGATGCGCCGCATCTTCCCTCAGACACAAACTATAAATACCCCGTAGACCAGACGCATTAAAGAGATTCGGAAGTTCGAAAACCTAAAGACCGAACAGAAGAGAAGGACGAATTCAGTCAAGAAGGCAGCACAAGACACACCCAAATCTAAGATACAAGAGCTGTAAGAAGGTGCTGCATGTATTTAATTCATTAAGTAGTTTTGTTTTATTGTTTTAGCAAACTTTAATTCATCAGGATTGGTGGCTTGTGTAATGTGACAACGGAAAGATTGCACTCCCTTTAATACTTGCTTTCCCATCAATTAAAGTTTATATGTTGATGTCTTTGGTTACTACTTATTAGTGCATTGACCACCTCTGTGTTTATTAGTGGCTTGCGGGCACCCGACTGCGGGACAAGGTGTGGCTCCCACGGTTGTTTCTAAATTGATCACTTAGGAATAACTTTTAGACATAAGCCGTCATTAAGGGTTTACTCGCCGATAAGAATAGGACCAACGAGAAAGGGTTAATTACATACACTTCATATAAAGCTATCAATAAAACAAGTGACAAACTACTTAATCATAAGAACAGCCCTCTTATTGTCTCTAGTATCTATCTGTGTACGTGTGTGCTACTTGCTGATTCGTGCCTATTTGTTTATTTTATTATTTAATTGCAAACAAAACTGTGCCAGTCTCTCAGGCTGAAACCCCCTTGCGTTAGGATATTAAAATACTGATTAGATTAACGAGATTATACGTTCCACTCTTAGTGATCGACACTCTACTTACCATTATCTTCATACTGACCGGGTACACTGCTCGTTAAGTGTGTGTGTTATTGATAAGTCGGCTAAATATAAATTTAAAACTTGAGTAGGCATTAAAACTGCTAAACCGCAACGACACATCACGCGCATCAACGACGTACTCTAATTATTCCGTGTGAATATGGGATTTGTTTCTTTTATAATCATTGTATATTGGCTTAAGAAATATAGCATATCAAACATACTATTAAATGTGAATGTAAATTTTAGCCGTAATTTATCATCTGATGAAAAGAAAGGAAATGAATGGAAACACAAAACATAAGGAACAAACTTATAAGTAAGGTGAATGCAATCTATGTTACAAAACAACATGTTATTAATCATTAATTGTAAAGTCCTTAAGTTAACATGTGTTCATCTCCTAAAGTGTGGAAAAACCTGATATAACTATTATAATATTTGTTTTTCTGACTGTTATTCATGTGAATTTGTTTTCGCATTTATGTCTCATAACGAGTTTATTTGTATTAAAATAACAATGTTAGGTCATTCGTTTAATGTACGTGCTTTAAAATTTGAAAATATATTGAAGAAGCATAAACACATTTATGAGAGTGTTAAGTTCAGTGCATGTTATTCTTACTCGTACGTTATTTACTTGTCACGTTAGCTTTTAACCTATAGCATTCATATAACACAAAACCTGAAAAACATGATCCCCAGTATAATTCAAGTTATAGGTACACTCGACCCACAATTTTTATTTCGTCTACACTGAAATAGAAAAACAAACAAACAAAACACACGCATAGTTCTCGTTATATGAATGGCGCAAAAACTATAACACAAACACATAATGCAATTATAACGGTTATAAGAAAGTTACAGGTATCATTTTGGCCCAATAATATGCTGATAACTTACTGCACCACGTACTCTAATTATTCCGTGTGAATATGGGATATGTTTGTTTTATAATCATTGTATCTTGGCTTAAGAAATATAGCATAGTAAATATACTATTAAATGTGAATGTAATTTTCAGCCTTAATGTAGCATCTGATGAAAAGAAAGGAAATTAATGGAAACAGAAAATAAAAGGAACAAACGTATAAGTAAAGGGGATGCATGAATCTATGTTACAAAACAACATGTAATTAATCATTAATTGTAAAGTCCTTAAGTTAACATGTGTTCATCTCCTAAAGTGTGGAAAAACTTAATACAACTATTATAATATTGGTTTGTCTAACTGTGATTCATGTGAATTCGTTTTCGTATTTCTGTCTCATAACGAGTTTATTTGTATTAAAATAACAATGTAAGGTCATTCGTTTAATGTACGTGCTTTAAAATTTTAAAATATATTGAAGAAACATAAACACATTTATGAGAGTGTTAAGCGCAATGCATGTTATTCTTACTCGTACATTATTTACTTGTCACGTTAGCTTTTAACCTATAGCATTCATATAACACAAAACCTGAAAAATATCATCCCCAGTATAACTCAAGTTGTAGGTACACTCGACCCACAATTTTTATTACGTCTACACTGAAATAGAAAAACAATCAAACAAAACACACGCATAACTCTCGTTATATGAATGGCGCAAAACCTATAACACAAACACAATGCAATTATAACGGTTATAAGAAAGTTACGGGCATCATTTTGGCCCTATAATATGCAGATAACTTACTGCACCACGTACTCTAATTATTCCGTGTGAATATGGGATATGTTTGTTTTATAATCATTGTTTCTTGGCTTAAGAAATATAGCATAGTAAACATACTATTAAATGTGAATATAAATTTTAGCCGTAATTTATCATCCGAAGAAAAGAAAGGAAATGAATGGAAACAGAAAATAAATTGAACAAACTTATAAGTAAGGGGGATGCTTGAATCAATGTAACAAAACAACATGTAATTAATCATTAATTGTAAAGTCCTTAAGT
The DNA here is from genome assembly GCA_021014915.2 of Artemisia tridentata subsp. tridentata. NCBI lineage: Eukaryota > Viridiplantae > Streptophyta > Magnoliopsida > Asterales > Asteraceae > Artemisia > Artemisia tridentata. The sequence continues at coordinate 37,704,557 of CP139504.1, forward strand.
TAACATATGTTCATCCACTAAAGTGTGGAAAAACTTGATACAACTATTATAATATTTGTTTGTCTAACTGTGATTCATGTGAATTCGTTTTCGCATTTCTGTCTCATAACGAGTTTATTTGTATTAAAATAACAATGTTTGGTCATTCGTTTAATGTACGTGCTTTATAATTTGAAAATATATTAACGAAGCATAAACACATTTATGGGAGTGTTAAGTGCAATGCATGTTATTCTTACCCGTACGTTATTTACTTGTCACGTTAGCTTTTAACCTATAGCATTCATATAACAGAAAACTTGAAAAACATCATGCCCAGTATAACTCAAGTTATAGGTACACTCGACCCACAATTTTTATTACGTCTACACTGAAAAAGAAAAACAAACAAAAAAAACACGCGCATAGCTCTCGTTATATGAATGGCGCAAAACCTATAACACAAACACACAATGCAATTATAACGGTTATAAGAAAGTTGATACAACTATTATAATATTTGTTTGTCTAACTGTGATTCATGTGAATTCGTTTTTGCATTTCTGTCTCGTAACGAGTTTATTTGTATTAAAATAACAATGTTAGGTTTATAATTTGAAAATATATTAAAGAAGCATAAACAACAACAAATTATGATACTAGGTTAAAACAAAATAACGGTAAACAGATCAGGTTTTCTCTATTTAGGTTATCCGAAAATTGTGAGTATTTTTTACTCAGATGTACGCGAGGAGAGATATATATGAAATTTTCCCGGAAATTAAAATACTTTACGATTAGACCGGCCATTTGGTGTTGGTTAAAAGTTAAAACTAACTTAACTATATAGATAATATTATAACGACATATTTTAAACAATCTTAAATAAAATAAACTACACCTTTTAATCATTGTGAAACTATAAACGGGATAGATGGTCACCGACTTTTAGGGCCAAAAAATAATTGCGTTGTCATAATTTGAGAAGTACGATCATAGAAAAATTGCCGGCAATATATGTGCATGGATCACACGATATTTGAGCCATATATTGTGTACAAAGGTCAGATAGCAAAGAGTATATATTGGCCTCTTCTTTATATTTTTTACGATAAACCTTGGATACAGATTACTTTGTAACACCCATTGAGTTCGGTAAATCACTAATGAAAGATCGGTTCTGGATTTTATAACTTTAGTGCACGGGTGGCCTCAGGAAACTACAATCTATTAGATGATAAATAAGGCAAAAGCTTGGTATGTGGGGTTTGGTCCATTAGGGTTTCATTATGTATTGTCTCTATATATATCGTATCAATAAAACGTATCAGTTTTATTGAATGTCTAACATGGTATCGGAGCGGGTCTGATCCTCAGACCTAGGTGGCTATTTTGAGCCGCCTCCCCTTAGGCCACCCCGTCAAACCACAGGAAGCAAAATTCTCCGTCACTTTTATTTTATTATTTGAAGAATACAAGCAAAACTCAGCCGCCACTTTTCTTTTAATTGTAGAATGGAACACATGGACTTTGATTGGTATATTTTAATTTATTTTGTTTGGAAGCTAGCGTTGATTGTTGCGGTTGAAGTGGGGTTTGCCGATGAACTCCTTGGCTAGTTTGTTTTTTGTTTTTTTGTTTTTTTTTTGAAAAAAAAAAAGTTATAGTTGTTTTATTATTTGTTTGTTATTCGATTGTTCGTATAACTTTGTTATCAGTCGATTAAAGTTGACCGTTGATACCAGTCCCTAAAGTCGACCGTTGGTACGGTGTTGGTACCAGTCGACTTAGCCGACCGTTTGTACCAGTCGACTAAAGTCGACCGTTGATATGATTTTGTTACGAGTCGACTAACGTTATGTTTTTATTATGTTGATGTTTTCTTTTCTTTTCTAGTTTACTACTTCAGTCCGAGCTTTCGCGATTTCGCTGCTCGGATTGCGGGTGAGTATTAGATGATAAATAAGGCCCAAGCCCGGTATGTGGGGTTGGGTCCATTAGGGTTTCATTATGTATTGTCTCTATATATATCGTATCAATAAAACGTATCACCTACGGGTTTTATTCAATGTCTAACACAATCTAGCTACGAGATTCAAATTCGAAACCTCTTGTGAGACTCTCAAGCCCTAACTTACCAGTAGGATTGGCGTTGAAGCACCCTTTAGGATGAATGCTTATTTGTGCATCCATTTCTTCTCTACTATGTTTGTAATAACTCGAATCGAACCATGAACATCGATTTCTTCTAACTACTAATGTCTTCTCATACAAAAATATGTTTAGAATGTGGCGTTGAACATTATAGTCCGTAAACAGTAAGAAATAATTAATTAAAAAAAATTATGAACTAGTAATATGCGTACACTTAATATATAACTACCTGTTATAGTAAGAGAGTTACAAAATTGAGAATATATGTATAATGCATGCAATTATACTTCAATTCCACGTATTTTGGATATAATTCAAATAAATGCATATAAAAAAGTAGAGAAAAGTTCATTTGATCTAATGGTGATTAATCTAAGATTTAATTTTATAGACCTTTTTACTCCCCATCTACAGAAGACATTTTTTTTTTAATTATTCTTTTAATATCACATTTATTTTCACACACATAAGTGTGTTTCTCTCTCAATAACTTCCCGTCTTCTTCATCACCTACCCCAAAGTTAGTAACTGCCAATCACCATCACCATCACCATTTCGATCATCATCACCATTCCAATTATCAACATCACCTCCCGATCACCATCACCATTCCTGTTAATACAAATATCGTCTAAAAAACGTTGTTTATATTTTACGATCTTTGCTATGTTTTATTAACGAAAATTATAAACTTTATTTTAGCAAAACATAAATATAGTTAAGTCTTTTACATATATAGTCAAAAGTCTTTCATAAACACAAAGTTAAAACATCACTTAGGTAATATATACATTTTACAAAGTATACTTTCATAAACAAGTTAATCTAAAATGGAAATATATTTTTACATTATGACATGCATCATCTTTGAGATCTTGGGAAGATATGATGAATATCTTGTTTATATTGTTACTCAAAGAATCATGGAAAGATATGGAAATCATGTAGGATACGAGAAGATATCTTGGAAAGATTTTTGGTAGATTTCCTGACAGGTCGCGCAGAACCAAAAGGGTACACGGACGGAACCATGTTTTTGGTTCCGCCCCATCCGTGGTTTGCTGAGGCTTTATGCCTATAAATAGAAAACCACACATTGTTGTTTTCTCATCACTTACAAATATAATAACAACAAACATTCTTTCATTCATCATTCCTTATATCTAACTCATTCATATTTCATTTTAGTGAGCTTCTTTTGTAGCAAGAAGATCAAAGCATTACATAAAGACATACAAGCTTCAACAATGTGTTGTAAAGTCTTGTTTGTTCATCATTGTGTGAATTGTTATTATTCATACATCATTGTCTGTACCAAACTCTCATATACCTCTGTAGTGATCGGCTAGTATTTTAGTCCTCAAAATACGTAGTGTGACGGGAGTGGTTGTGCCCTTGTAAAAGAACTCGACATCTAGCTTTGTGTCGAAAATATTGTGTAAGCGAAGTGTAAAGGTTTTCTCCGCCGGTTAAAGGAACTTGTTGATTAGTGAAGGATACTCTCGAGTTGGATACTCGGGGTGTGGAGTAGGGAAAGGAAAAAGAGTCCTTGTAGACCGAACCACTATAAACCCTCGTGTTGTGGTTTGATCGTTTCTTTCCTTACTTGCATATTACTTATCGTTTATAATTTACACTTGTTGAAATCACATAAAGTTATCAAAGTAAATTAAGTTTAAAAACGGTAAAACTATTCAACCCCCTTCTAGTTTTCCACAATTGGCACAAAGAGCTAAGTTACTCAAGATTTTTAAAATTTATTGTATTTTAAAACTTGAAACGATCCATAGATTTCGAAAACTTTAAAAAAGGGCAATCTATGCAAAGACCGCCACTTTTTGAACCAAATGGATTTATCTATTGGAAAAGCCGTTTTGAAACATATGTGAAATCAAAAGATATAGATTTATGGTATATAATTATAGAAGGTGATCATAAACCTATTATAGAAGATATAGCAAGTGGTCGGGATGAGGATATCCCTCTTACTCATCATAGTGATAAGCAAAAGAAGTTAATGGCAAAAAATAACGAAGCAAAAATGATGCTTTACAACGCTCTAACTAAAAAGGAATTTGAAAGAGTTTATGTACAAAACCGCTAAAGAAATTTGACAATCTTTAATAATTACTCATCAAGGAAATTCATAAGTCAAGAATAACAAAATTGATCTTCTTATTCAACAATATGAACAATTTAGTATTCCTGAAGATGAAATTATTGATAGTGCATTTGCTCGTTTTAACACTATTATTTCTTCTCTCAAAGCACTTGATGAATCATTTTGTAGTAAGAACTTTGTCAGGAAATTCCTTAGAGCACTTCATCCAAAATGGAGAGCAAAAGTGATGGCTATCGAAGAATCTAAAGATCTCTCAATGTTATCACTTGACGAGCTAATTGGAAACCTCAAAGTTCATGAAATGGTGATGGTGAATGATTCAGAGATTGTTAAAGGCAAAAAGGAAAAGATCAAGTCCATTGCCTTAAAAGCAAGAACGGAGTCAAGTGATGATGAAGAATCTAGCTTTGGAAGTGAAGATGAAGAATATGCCATGGCCGTAAGAGATTTCAAAAAGTTCTTTCGAAGACAAGGAAAGTTTGTGAAACAACCTAGAGATGACAAGAAACCCTTCCGAAAAGATCGTGATGATAAGAAAGGGAAGGGTGAAAGAAAATGCTTTAGATGTGGAGACACAAGTCATCTCATAGGAGATTGTCCAAAGTCACATAAAAACAAAACTCAAAGAGATTTTGTGAGCGGTGCTTGGAGTGAAAGCGAAGATGACGACGAAGAACTAAAGAATGATGAAATTGCTCTCATGGCTCAAGATTCCAATGAGGTACATTCTGATTCATCTTACTCTTCTATTGATGATGACACATTACAAAAAGAATATAACAAACTGTGTGAACTTAGCTTAAAAATCATAAACAAAAATAAGTTTTTAAAAACTAAAAAGGAATTTTTGGAAAACGAAGTTTATGAGTTAAAAGAAAAAGCAAAACGTTTAGAAAAGAGTAAAGCCATTGACACGGTATGTACATCATGACAAGAGCTTAGACTTGAATTAGAGAAACTTAAAATCACACAAAGTGCACTTATCAAACAAAACTCTAAGTTCAAAAAGTTTGATAAAAATATTTGTTGTGCGGATGAAATAATGAGAATTCAAAAATTACCACACGATAAAACTGGACTGGGTCTTATGAAATTAGGAGATTTAGGTAGTCTAAAGAAACAAGCCAAAAAAGTACAAGAAACCATTCCAACTGCCTCAGAAACCCACGGATCAGACGGAACCAAAAATCCGGTTCCGCGTGTAGAACAGTTTGGTTCCGTGGGAACTGTAGTAGAACAGAAAGTTCGTAGTTCGGCTCGTACTGAATTTGTTAAAGTCACAAAGAAACCTAACAACACTATAAATGAAACTAAACAAAAACTAGCTGTTACAATAGGATTAGGACTTGCTAAAATTGAGTATAGATCCAAAAACTACTCAACAGAGGCCTAAAACGACTATTCCCAAACGCCCCTTTCCAAAGAGCAACTACAACACACAACCCAACTATCAACAAAATGGTTGGAATCAAAACTTCACAAGGCATTATCAAATTCCTAACTACATACCATGGAACTCATATCCACTATTCCCATACATGAACCAAGTAAATGGAATGTTTAACCAAAATGGACCCACGAGATATTGGGGAACAATGCTTGAGTTTTTATTTAACTTAGGTATGCTTGAAATTCGGGTTGGAACCGGATGAGTGGATAAAAGATAGTGGCTATTCAAGACACATGACGGGAAATAAAAGCCTCTTCTCAACATACCAAGAGTACGACGGAGGTAATGTTACTTTTGGTAGCAAATTGTAAAGCAAAATCATCGGAAAAGATACTATCTCTCATGACTCTCTCTATTGATAATGTTGCTCATGTAGATAACCTAGGATTCAACCTACTTAGTATTAGTCAACTATTCCGTAAAAAGTATAATGTTCTATTTAGTGAAAACGAAAGTAAAATACTAAAAGACGGAATAAACGTAGCAAAAGGAGTTTTAAAAAACAACGTATACGTCATGAAAATTGATAAAACTTCTAAAGATAAGCTTTGCTTAACCTCGTTAGATGATTCCTCAAATATTTGGCATAGAATCTTAGGCCATGCTAATATGAGACTTATCCAATCTCTATCCTCAAAAGATCTCGTTAGGAACTTACCCAAGTTGAAATATGACCAACACTTTTGTGATGCTTGCAAAATTGAAAAACAAGTTCATAGTAGCCATAAGGCTAAAAATATGGTGTCTACATCTAGGTGTCTAGAAGTTTTACATATGGATTTGTTTGGTCCATCCGCTATACAAAGTTACGGAGACAACTTCTACACTTTGGTCATAGTAGATGATTATTCAAGATACACATGGACAAAGTTTTTGAAAAGTAAAAACGAAGCTTTTGATAAATTTGAAATTCTTAGTAAGAAAATTCAAAACCAACTAGGAAGTCGCATTGTGTCAATTAGAACGGATCATGGTCGTGAATTTGATAATGAAATACAATTTGGAGCTTTTTGTGATGTTAATGGCATAACACATAACTTTTCGGCTCCTCTTACTCCTCAATCAAACGGTGTAGTAGAACGTAAAAACCGGACACTTCAAGAGATGAGTAGAACAATGCTTAACGAACAAAACATACCGCAAAATTTTTGGTGTAACGCCGTTGACACATCCACCTATATTTTAAATAGAGTTTTAATACGACCATTTTTGAACAAAACTCCATACGAACTATAAAGGTAAAAAGCCTACTTTAGGATACTTTAAAGTTTTTGGAAGCAAATGTTTTATTCTAAACACAAAGGAATATCTCACCAAATTTGACCCAAAGTCTTATGAAGGTGTATTGTTGGATATTCACAAAATAGCAAAGCTTACATTATTTTGAACAAAGAAACATTAAGAGTCGAGGAATCATTGAATGTAACATTTGACGAAAGTCCACCTCCCTCTAAGACATCACCTTTGGTAGATGATGACTTAGTTGAAAGTCAAATAGTTGAAAACCAAGAAAGTCTAGATAATGACAAGGAAGATGAACTATTAAATAAATAAATAGTCAATATCAAAGAATCTAAAAGTCATCCATTAGATAGTGTCATAGGAAAAATTAATGAAAGAACCTTAAGATCAAAAGTCCAAAATCAAAGTAACTTCTTTTGTTTCGTATCAACCATTGAACCCAAAAATATAGATGAGGCTATAAAAGATGAATCTTGGGTCATAGCAATGCAAGAAGAATTAAATCAATTTGTTAGAAATGATGTTTGGACATTAGTTCCTCAACCAAAAAGTCTAACTATAATTGGAACTAAATAGGTCTTTCGAAATAAAATGGATGAAAATGGTGTAGTGTCTAGAAACGAAGCTAGGCTAGTAGCACAAGGTTATAATCAACAAGAAGGCATTGACTAAGATGAAACTTTTGCTCCGGTTGCTAGGCTCGAGTCAATTAGAATATTACTTGCATATGCATGTGCACATGACTTTAAAAAATTTCAAATGGATGTCAAAAGTGCATTTCTAAATGGTTTCATAAATGAGGACGTGTATGTAGCACAACCTCCCGGCTTTGCCAATTTTGAAAAACCAAATCATGTCTACAAACTTAAAAAGGCTTTATAAGGACTCAAGCAAGCACCAAAAGCATGGTATGATCGACTTAAAATATTCTTAGTTGACCATAAGTACACCATGAGTTTAGTAGATAACACTCTCTTCACCAAGAAAAAGGATTCACATATTATCATTGTCCAAATATATGTGGATGACATCATATTCGGATCAACTTGTCAAGAGTTATGTGACGATTTCACAAAAATCATGCATGACGAGTTTGAGATGAGTATGATGGGAGAACTAAACTTTTTATTAGGAATTCAAATCAAACAATTAGAATATGGGATATTCTTTAACCAATCTAAATACATAAAAGACATGCTTAAGAAATTTGGTCTTGAAGACTCTAAACCTATTAAAACGCCTATGTCTTCGGAAACCAAACTCACCAAAGATGAAGAAGGTGAATCCGTAGATAACACTAAATATAGAGTAATGATTGGTAGTCTACTCTATCTCACGGCTAGTAGACCTGACATTATTTTTAGTGTTTGTCTATGTGCTCGCTTTCAAAAAGATCCAAAAATATCACATCTTGAATCCGTAAAATGAATATTTAGACATATAAAAGGTACTGCACATCTACGATTATGGTATCCCAAGAGAACGGGAGTTGAAACCATTGTGTATGCTGACTCGGACCACGCAGGTGACTGTGTTGATAGAAAAAGCACAAGTGGTATTTGTACTTTTGTTGGACATTGTCTCACCTCATGGTTCTCTAAGAAACAAACGGCTCTCGCTATTTCAACAACCGAAGCTGAATACGTATCGGCCTTAAAAGCATGTCAACAAGCTCTTTGGATGAAGCAAGATCTTTTTGACTATGGAATTCAAATTAACAACATCTCTATTCTTTGCGACAACAAAGGAGCTATCGACCTCAGCAAAAATCCAGTTCAACATGCTCGAACCAAGCACATTGAAATCCGACATCATTTCCTTCGCAACAATGTTCAAAAAGGACACATCTCAATCGAGAAAGTATCCTCAAAAGACAACATTGCCGATATCCTAACCAAACCCCTTAAACGAGAACCATTTAACCTATTTAGACTTGGACTAGGACTAATGGAACCTAATTTATAGTTTTGATCTTAGCTTAAACCTTCGTTTAACCAAAACAACAAAATTGACCAAATTCAACTCTGATCCCAAGGAACCCTTCGACTGGATGGACGGAACCAAAAATTTGGTTCCTCCCAATCCGTGGGTTCCTGGGTAAGTTTCTATGGCAGTTTAAACAAACACCCCCTCTCACAAATCAAAACACATAAACGATTCAAACTCATTCCACACCATATCAATCTCAAAATTAAGGCATCTCCTTCTACTAAACTCGGCTCAAATCAACATTGTAAGCTTCCTTACTACTTTTTCTCTTAATTATGAGTCTAGGGTTTCTAATTTATGCACAAAACCAAAACTTGGGGATTATGCATTTTCTTAGATAGTTCATGAAGTACATTTGTAAATTACAAAAGTAATTATGTTTCCCTTAGTTAGGAATTTCATCTTATAAGACATTATCATGATTTACTAAAAACCACGTCTCAAAATTTTGTAAAAACTTCTCACTTTTAGGACGAACAATTTCTCATTGTTCATACAAATAAAAATGTTATGTTTAAAATATCACTTGCATAATGTCTCGTGAATGCTAAAGGAAGTACATAACTAATATGTATTTTCAGGTACATTCAATCGAAGCTACATTGAATTAGGAGCGTTTGGGTTATCTCTCGTTTTTGTTACAAAATTACTAAAGAATTTCTTTTTATGCATTAAAAGGAGTCGAGATAACCGCACCTCCACATTGTCTTCATGTAGGCATACACTAGAACATCATATCAAAATTCTCATTAGTTTCGACTAAAGTGTGAAATTTTTGTATCTAGGATCAAACATGCCTCCCGCAACTTTCTATGACCACAAAGACACTCTCAACTACATCCCCAAACACCATAAGACTAAGGGACTCACCCTGGCTCAAGTCAAAATCTTCAAAGCTCTAGAGAAACGCTATTTTCATGAGGTAGAACCATTGACCCATCTTTTCTAGAAGGCACAAATATTCGCCAAGAACTTGCAACCATCAACTTTGATTGTCTCCTAAACATCAATGAACCAATTTGTCCTAGATTTTTCCTAGAGTTCTATGCTAGTGTAGTTCTCGCTAGTGAAGATGATGGTCTAATAACCGTCAACTTTAAGGTCAACCAACATGAGTATCACCTTCCTCTTGATCAATTTGCCCGAATCCTTATACTTCCTTGTCAAGGTACATGCCTTTACTCAGATAAATGGTCCCTTTCTACCCTTGACTCAATCGTTGATTGTGTGCCTCCATACGACACTCCTCTAGTTGCCAAAGAAATTATCCAAGAACATCTTATCCTTCCAAGAACTTCAACCACCAAGACAACCCGTTCGGGTAATGAAATCAATCGAGATCCATTTGGTATGGAACTCAATGAACTCAAAACCCAATTCAAGGAATGGGAAGAAGTCCTTAGGGCAAATGTCTTGTGCACCATAGGAAATCTGGATTACAACAATGCTTGTCTTTGTTACATGCTCTATAGTTTGTAAACCCGCCAACCTTTCAATTTATCCTACTATGTTGCCAAAAGGATGGCCGACATACCAATGCTAGGAACCACCACTCTTCCCTACGGGATGCTTCTCACCCATCTCTTTAGAGCCTTTGGACCCATTCCACCAAATGCCAAAGGGTTTTCTCCGGACTACTCTCTTATTGATCACATTTGTAACAACTCGTAATTTTCCAGATTTATTTCTATACGAGATTATCTCTGTTTTTCATTTATGAACCTTTCCGGACTCTTTTGACTCTAAAACGTGAAATCTATCTCGCGAAACGTGAAATTTGTACACAACACGTACTGGCACAACCGACGAATTGATTTGATTATTTTATTATTCGTGAAGAACGAGGCGTATGAATAGTCATTTTTATTGGAAAAATTATTCTAAACGCGAATACTAATTCATTCGGCCAACGAGAAATAAAGGTACACGTATTTATAATCAAAATTAATGGAAAAACGATTTTTAAATATATGGAATAACTTTTGGATGCTCGGGAAATAATTACAACACGATTTATTGGTATCGTTGGCGTTTCGTTAAAAATATGAAGAAATTGACAGTTTTAGTCCCTGAGGGCGCGCTAGGGTTTGCCACAAGTCCCAAGAGAGCCCTATATATATCTCATTATAACCCACCTAGGGTTTAGTATTTTTCTTTCCTTCTCAGAGCCGCTCCCTCCTCTCTCATTTTCCGGCCACGAATCCGGCCACCGGAGCTCCACCTCCGGTCACCACCTCTCACCGCCACCACCAACATAACCCTCACACTCTCCTCTCTCTTTTGGTGTAGTGCACGCACCACCCAAACACCCCAAACCCTCGTTATTATTGCTCCTTCGCCGTTAAAATCCAACCCACCCTCACCTATTTCCTCCACTCTCGGTAACTTATGATTTGTCCGGCGAAGTTTTCCGGCGACACCATGTTTGTAGCCGTAACATGTAGAGATCGAAGGTTTTAAGTTCGAGTTTCCAGTCACCACGCGCCACCATCTCTGCCGCTTTGTTCTCTCCTCCTTCTCGTCATGGTAAAACCGAGAAGCCCGTCGTTATATATATTCTTTTATATTTTTGAAACTGATTCTTATTTATTTTATCATTGATTTCGTGGATCTAAACTGTTTTCGAAATAAGACTATTAACTCGTGACTTGAAAACTGGATAGGAATGTGTTTGGAAATAATTTCGTGTGGTAAGATTCGAGTAAAATGGTGATTGTTTGACCGTGTTTGAGTTTCGGTCTAGATTAGTTGTTTTTGGGTGGTCTTGGTCGCGTTTGTTTTGACCCGAGAAACATTGGAGTCCGTTTGGTTGTCCTGGGTACAACACAAAGTTCACAGCCGAGACCCCCATGGTCTCGGCATGGTAAACTTATTATTGTTATTGTTGTGGTGTCGTTATTGATTTACAAGAACACATAAGGGAGTTGTCATGTTTTTGGTAATACTAGTCTCGTCGTGATGTTGGTTTGTCTCGGTTTAACTCAAAGGACCACAGAAGTGGTCGACTATGGTCTCGGTATGGTTTAAAACCATTTAGGGTGCGTTTGACATTATTTGGGCCGAGCCCAAGTATGAATTAGGGTGCGTTATGCTCATGATGGCTGTGTTTGTGTATGGGCTCATTAGCCCAATGTAAAACTAATGAGGGTTTGTTTTAAAAGTTAAAACTGTGTTTGGGATACAAAATTATTTTGGTGAGTATATAAATTTTGTTTTGATATTAGTGATCAAATGGTACTTTTCGGATTGTATTCGGAATCGTGAATTGGATTTGAATACGGATTTTGATTATTATACTTGGACGTTTGGACAATTGTGAATCGTTATCGGACTTACGATATTAGATGGCGGACTTATTGAACATTTTGGGAATTGTGACGACGTAATATATTAAACTCGAATAGAATTTAATATATTAGACTCGGACCGGACACAAAATCTTCAATAAAACCAAAACTAATATTTACAAGAACAATAGCGAGATATAAAACTTATTAAATATTGAGATTCATCTTTGGTTAATCTAATTCTCGACGACTCAAGAAAAACTAATTTTATTAGTTAAACTAATTTTCTTATAAAACGTTTATGTTTTATACAAATTATTTGTGGATAACGGGGTAAATGTCGAAACGTACAAACTGAGTTATTTGATTTGAGGTGTTTGTTGTCGTAAACTTCTAGGTTTGTCTTCTTTGGTTTGATTTCTCGTATGTACTCTCTCGACGATGTCGATGTCTATTCTCTTTGGCGTAAGTTGTCTGTCGAGTCTATGTCTTCTTACCACACCACACGAAACGTTGAAAACTAAGCTTTTGATAAGTTTTGAAAACTGAGTAATCCATGAAAACTACGACTCATTGTCTTTTATAGACTTTATTATTTTACGAAACGTGTTTTGAGATGATCGTATACGTATTAGGTTGTGTCGATCCTAGACCGTTGTGTACAGCCGTGCTTGTACCTCCGTGTACTATCGTGCCGTATGTCTTGACCGTTGTGTTTTGCTTCTCGATGCCAGTCGTGTTAGTTGTGATCTTGCGTTGCTGTGGCTAAGGTGAGTTCATGGCCCCTACTTTTACCGGTTTTCTAACTATTTTCGGGGGAGAATACATGCTCGTTTTTAACTAAACTCATGACTGAGTATTTGGAATACGTGAACTATTTGCTCTATTTTGACTATTTGGCTGATATATTTGACTTGGTTGTTTGATGGCATTACGTGATTTATCTGGTATTCATACGTGAAAACTTTTAAACTCTTTTGAATGGACCTAACCTCGTTTTGGAATTGCTATAACTCGTTGACTGGCTAAGAGTTAAACTTGCGGTAGATGTTGACTTAGTTTAGGGTAGCAATCCCTTGCTATAACCATGATGCCTAGCTAAGAATAGATATCTACTTACGGCCTAGACCAGGGTAGCAATCCCTTGCTATCACCATGTCACCTGGCTAGAGACCGCTTAGGGCCCTACTTGAGATCTCGTTATGATATTGGAATGATTGATATTGGAATGATTGACATTGGAATGATTGACATTAGAATGATTGATATTGGAATGATTGGTTATGATACGAGACCCTCCTTAAGGGCGGCTCATGATGTGGATTTCGTGATTATATCTAACTTAGTCCAGTGTAGCAAATCCCTTATCTTGGTCCACATACTACTTTTGTTCACCTAAACCAAATCTTATTTGGCAGTGGGTTGTAAACACATAGGTTGCAAGTCTTGTATGGGCGAGACTTGGGACTGAGTGGATTTACAATGCCTTTGCTAGGAAATCGTTATTTGAATGCTTTACATTTTACACTAAACTCTATGAACTCACCAGCATAATCTGACCCATTTAGCATGTATTTTTAGGTTTTAGACTGTAGCTTATCGCTGCAGGCGCTTGGCAAGAGGCATGGTCATAGACGACTCTGATATTTATATTTGGGACCGCTTTAATCGTTTTGGGACTTACTTCCGCACTATTTTCGAATGATGTAAATTTAATACTTTTGATAATGAATTTTCTTCTAAACGGTTGAGGTAAAACCGTTCTTTGAACCTTGTGTTGTGATACCAATTGAGTAGCACCCTAGTGACATGTATGCTTCCGCTGGACCCGATTTTCGGGGTGTTACAGATTGGTATCAGAGCCTAGGTTATAGAGAACTGGGTTTATTTTCAAAAACCTGGACTATAACCACTTTTGGCGAAAACTTAACCCTATGACCGACACGTGCCTGCCTGCCAAGCTGATGCCTCGCGTATGATCTTGTTTGAGGATTTAATTGATATGACGAGATAATTGATGATATATTAGATGAGATGTTCACTGTATATTTGACGAGTTATTTGATGAGATGCTTGATTATATATTTGTTGAGATGCGAGCTTGACTCCTGGATATTTTATATCTGCTCGTTCTAACTGTTCACTATAAGCATTTCCACATGCTTTTGCACGCACCGAACCTGTCACAGAGTTACGCTATTTCCTTGCGTAATCTCACTATTGAATGTCGAGTTTGTATACTTGTCGTGATTTTTGGGAATGATTTTGGATATAATGGACATACTACTAGTATAACTAGGCTTAGTATTCCAAAATTCATTGAACCTCGGGTGAATATAGACTGATCACCTATATTCAACCAGGGACAGTGGGACATAGCCTGATCACCTATGTCCGACTCAGAGGTGAATTTTGCAATACTCAGAGTAGTTATAATGGAATTATGTCCGGGTTGGTCATTGATTTTTGGGATGGTACCGTTTCGCGTGGGTACACAGACATTGAAATTTTACTTCCGCACACACTACACACTGGCATCACAACACCGCATGAACCGTAATGCCTTTGGCATCGCTATACTTCTCCATTATATGGAATTCCTGTTGCCGTCGTCTGGCCGTATCTTGCATCGGGTCGAGTTAGATCCGATTGGCACCGTTTGAATCCGAGTTACTCATTTGTAACCGTTTAAGAGCGCTATAAGCCGTTCGAGCTTACTGGAACGTCTAGATTCGATTTTGGCCACGTTTGGAATTGATTTTGGCCACGTTTGGATTTGATTTTATCTACGGTTATGTTTGATTTTGGCTGCGTCTGGATTTAATTTTTGCCTCTTTTGGATTCGATTTTTGACTACGTTTGGATTCGATATCGACTATGTTTGGATTGGTTTTGATTCTGATTTAGTTCGAGTTGTTTGATTTTATGATTTTGGACGTCATCCTGGATTTGGATTTGTTATCCGACCTCGTTTTGTTGTGACCTTGTTACAGTCGCCGCTACTCTAAGCCTTGTGCTCAATCGATTATATTCATTTTTCCAACCGAGGTTGTTCAATCGAAGCTGTTCAATCAATGTTGTACCTTCCGTTTTGAGTACTTTGTACATTACCGATTCAACCAACTGATTGCTTGTGGCAATCAACTTCTTTTCTCAGAATTATACTCTGAACTCGCTAAACTCTCTATTTGGCAGAAATTCCACGCCCAACAGAAATCTAGAGACTCTAAGGAGTAACTGAAACCGCGATTCCTTGGGACAACCACCTGACTTTTCACTCGTCCCTCGGATGTACCAGTGATCCTTGCTACTTTCTTACCGGATAATGAATTTTATCATAAACGAAACCTTGGAGATAAATCCCGCGCCGCTACCAGAGTTATTGTTGATAATCCTACCTAATCTACTCACCTTCTCTAATCAACGAAACGACAGTGTGGGCAAACTTGCTCATCCATACTCATATGAAATCATTACCTGGTATAGAGTGTCGACTCTTACCATTCTTTGATTGGGATATTTGTTTCACATCAAATTCACGGCAATCACACCAAAGAGCCATGAGAACAGATTTGGGGATGAATACTGTGTATCATCTCCAGACTGATGGCCGAAGTGGAAAAATCATTCAAGTGTTAGATGACATATTGTGTTCATGCGTAATTTGGTAATAGTTGGTATCGACACCTCCTGTTGGCCAAATTCTCTTATAACGATACTTACGACTCCAGTATTTCAACGGCACCATATGAGCCACTTTATGGCCGCAAGTGCCGATCGCCGACTTGATGGGTAGGAGTTGGTGGTACCCAACTTACTGACCCTGAACTTGTTCACGAGACTACCAAGAAGATCGTTCAGATCAGAACCGAGTTGCAAATTGCTCACGAATCGTCAGAACAGTTATGCTGACAAGTGACGTAAACCTCTTGAATTCCCAGTTAAAGCCTAGATTATGCTTAAAGATTCACCTTGAGACGGTGGGATACGTTTAGTAAACGTGGAAAGCTTAATCTCGCTGTATTGATCCTTTTGAAATCCTTGCTAGAGTTGAACAGGTAGCACACAGGCTCGAAACTACCGTCAGGACTCAGCAGTATTCGCAACGTTTTTATGCGCATTATGAAGAAATGACTTGCCGATGAGGCAACCGCTATTCCTCCGGGAAAGATCCAGATTGATGAATGTTTAAATCCTTGTTGAGAAACCTATCGAAATCATGAACCGTGAAATCAAACGACTTTAGTAAAGTCACATCCCTATCGATAAAGCTCGTCAAAACTCGCGAAAAAGTCCTGAATCCACGTGAGAACGTGACGATGAATCCTCGTGTGTATGTACTCATCCCTTTTCAACCGTAACGGGTAACTTGAATTGAATCGCGAGGTCACGATTCCGTTAAGGAGGTGAGGCTGTAACAACTCGTAATTTTCCAGATTTATTTCAATACGAGATTATCTCTGTTTTTCATTTACGAAGCTTTCCGGACTCTTTTGACTCTAATACGTGAAATCTATCTCGCGAAACGTGAAATTTGTACACAACGCGTACTGGCACAACCGACGAATTGATTTGATTATTTTATTATTCGTGAAGAACGAGGCATATGAATAGTCATTTTTATTGGAAAAATTATTCTAAACGAGAATATTAATTCATTCGGGCAACGAGAAATAAAGATACACGTATTTATAATCAAAATTAATGGAAAAACGATTTTTAAATATATGGAATAACTTTTGGATGCTCGGGAAATAATTACAACACGATTTATTGGTCTCGTTGGCGTTTCGTTAAAAATATGAAGAAATTGACAGTTTTAGTCCCTGAGGGCGCGCTAGGGTTTGCCACAAGTCCCAAGAGAGCCCTATATATATCTCATTATAACCCACCTAGGGTTTAGTATTTCTCCTTCCTTCTCACAGCCGCTCCCTCCTCTCTCATTTTCCGGCCACGAATCCGGCCACCGGAGCTCCACCTCCGGTCACCACCTCTCACCGCCACCACCAACATAACCCTCACACTCTCCTCTCTCTTTTGGTGTAGTGCACGCGCCACCCAAACACCCCAAACCCTCGTTAATATTGCTCCATCGCCGTCAAAATCCAACCCACCCTCACCTATTTCCTCCACTCTCGGTAAGTTATGATTTGTCCGGCGAAGTTTTCCGGCGACACCATGTTTGTAGCCGTAACGTGTATAGATCGAAGGTTTTAAGTTCGAGTTTCCAGTCACCACGCGCCACCATCTCCGCCACTTTGTTCTCTCCTCCTTCTCGTCATGGTAAAACCGAGAAGCCCGTCGTTATATATATTCTTTTATATTTTTGAAACCGATTCTTATTTATTTTGTCATTGATTTCGTGGATCTAAACTGTTTTCGAAATAAGACTATTAACTCGTGACTTGAAAACCGGATAGGAATGTGTTTGGAAATAATTTCGTGTGGTAAGATTCGAGTAAAATGGTGATTGTTTGACCGTGTTTGAGTTTCGGTCTAGATTAGTTGTTTTTGGGTGGTCTTGGTCGCGTTTGTTTTGAGCCGAGAAACATTGGAGTCCGTTTGGTTGTCTTGGGTACAACACAAAGTTCACAGCCGAGACCCCCATGGTCTCGGCATGGTAAAATTATTATTGTTATTGTTGTGGTGTCGTTATTGATTTACAAGAACACATAAGGGAGTTGTCATGTTTTTGGTAATACTAGTCTCGTCGTGATGTTGGTTTGTCTCAGTTTAACCCAAAGGACCACAGAAGTGGTCGACTATGGTCTCGGTATGGTTTAAAACCATTTAGGGTGCGTTTGACATTATTTGGGCCGAGCCCAAGTATGAATTAGGGTGCGTTATGCTCATGATGGCTGTGTTTGTGTATGGGCTCATTATCCCAATGTAAAACTAATGAGGGTTTGTTTTAAAAGTTAAAAGTGTGTTTGGGATACAAAATTATCTTGGTGAGTATATAAATTTTGTTTTGATATTAGTGATCAAATGGTACTTTTCGGATTGTATTCGGAATCGTGAATTGGATTTGAATACGGATTTTGATTATTATACTTGGACGTTTGGACAATTGTGAATCGTTATCGGACTTACGATATTAGATGGCGGACTTATCGAACATTTTGGGAATTGTGATGACGTAATATATTAAACTCGAATAGAATTTAATATATTAGACTCGGACCGGACACAAAATCTTCAATAAAACCAAAACTAATATTTACAAGAACAATAGCGAGTTATAAAACTTAATAAATATTGAGAATTCATCTTTGGTTAATCCAAGTCTCGACGACTCAAGAAAAACTAATTTTATTAGTTAAACTCATTTTCTTATAAAACGTTTATGTTTTATACAAATTATTTGTGGATAACGGGGTAAATGTCGAAACGTACAAACTGAGTTATTTGATTTGAGGTGTTTGTTTTCGTAAACTTCTAGGTTTGTCTTCTTTGGTTTGAGTTCTCGTCTGTACTCTCTCGACGATGTCGATGTCTATTCTCTTTGGCGTAAGTTGTCTGTCGAGTCTATGTCTTCTTACAACACCACACGAAAAGTTGAAAACTAAGCTTTTGATAAGTTTTGAAAACTGAGTAATCCACGAAAACTACGACTCATTGTCTTTTATAGACTTTATTATTTTTCGAAACGTGTTTTGAGATGATCGTATACGTATTAGGTTGTGTCGATCCTAGACCGTTGTGTACCGCCGTGCTTGTACCTTCGTGTACTATCGTGCCGTATGTCTTGACCGTTGTGTTTTGCTTCTCGATGCCAGTCGTGTTAGTTGTGATCTTGCGTTGCTGTGGCTAAGGTGAGTTCATGGCCCCTACTTTACCGGTTTTCTAACTATTTTCGGGGGAGAATACATGCTCGTTATTAACTAAACTCATGACTGATTATTTGGAATACGTGAACTATTTGCTCTATTTTGACTATTTGGCTGATATATTTAACTTGGTTATTTGATGGCATTACGTGATTTATCTGGTATTCATACGTGAAAACTTTTAAACTCTTTTGAATGGACCTAACCTCGTTTTGGAATTGCTATAACTCGTTGACTGGCTAAGAGTTAAACTTGCGGTAGATGTTGACTTAGTTTAGGGTAGCAATCCCTTGCTATAACCATGATGCCTAGCTAAGAATAGATATCTACTTACGGCCTAGACCAGGGTAGCAATCCCTTGCTATCACCATGTCACCTGGCTAGAGACCGCTTAGGGCCCTACTTGATATCTCGTTATGATATTGGAATGATTGATATTGGAATGATTGACATTGGAATGATTGAAATTAGAGTGATTGATATTGGAATGATTGGTTATGATATGAGACCCTCCTTGAGGGCGGTTCATGATTGGTTATGATATGAGACCCTCCTTGAGGGCGGCTCATGATGTGGATTTCGTGATTATATCTAACTTAGTCCAATGTAGCAAATCCCTTATCTTGGTCCACATACTACTTTTGTTCACCTAAACCAAATCTTATTTGGCAGTGGGTTGTAAACACACAGGTTGCAAGTCTTGTATGGGCGGGACTTGGGACTGAGTGGATTTACAATGCCTTTGCTAGGAAATCGTTATTTGAATGCTTTACATTTTACACTAAACTCTATGAACTCACCAGCATAAGCTGACCCATTTAGCATGTATTTTCAGGTTTTAGACTGTAGCTTATCGCTGGAGGCGCTTGGCAAGAGGCATGGTCATAGACGACTCTGATATTTATATTTGGGACCGCTTTAATCATTTTGGGACTTACTTCCGCACTATTTTCGAATGATGTAAATTTAATTCTTTTGATAATGAATTTTCTTCTAAACGGTTGAGGTAAAACCGTTCTTTGAACCTTGTGTTGTGATACCAATTGAGTAGCACCCCAGTGACATGTATGCTTCCGCTGGACCTGATTTTTGGGGTGTTACAACATCTTTGTACCATTAAGTGATAAGAGGGTAGCAAAGACTCAACGAAAACGTCCTCATCCTCCTACTTCATCATCATCATCATCATCAATGAGTGAAGATGATGGACTTCCTAACTCTAGGCTTCCTCCTCTTGACTACTTCCAACAACTTCCAACAATTGAGAACCAATCTGAAGAGTTCAAGCAAACAAGAGGAATGTTCAACTGCATTGGAAGGTTCCTAACAAAGATTAACAAGAAGTTGGATAGGCAATGAGAGGCTTTATGAATGTTTGGTACAATGTCTTTAAAACAATGATGTATGGTGTATTTTTCTCTTCTAGGATGATAACTTAACTTCTGACGAGTATGTGAACTAACCATGTCTTGCAGGTAGAAAACATCTTGATGTTATCATTTTTCCATTTTTCACATTATTAGTGAAAATTTTTAGCCCCTGCTTGATCTATATCCATACATGTGTTAATACCTATTTTATTGTTATCTTCTAATCATAACTAATTAGTTACACATGTTTTAGAAAAAATTACGGGATTTGAACGGGTATCGGGGTAGAAAAATGCTCTCTGTAAACTTTTTTTGACCGGTGGATATGGCGGAACCAAAAATATGGGTCCGCCTTTGTAATTTTTGGGTACTTCCAAAAACTTAGCCGAGGATACGGCGAAACCAAAAATTTGGCTCCGCCCATTATGTCTTAAGGTAACTCAATCTTGCAGTTTTATATTTTCAAATTTCGTTAAATCCCGCGCTATAGATCACTAGTTTATTTACTAGAACACTTTTTACTAATACCCATTCATATTAGGATCATATAATCTCACTTACACTAATAGGATAAGCATTTCCCACCAAAATTCAAAATTCCTCAAAAACCACTCAAGGAACCTTTCTCTATAAAGGAATGATCCCTTTATTTGGTTCATTGCCATCCGTGGGTCTCTGACCTTCAAGATCTTGAAATGATTGCAAGACATTAACTGCATATCCTTCTTCTTTCACTCAACTCACCCCCATTGGGTTGACTTTGGTGATTAGACAAGCTTCTCTACCACCTCCAAATCATTAGGAACCACCATTTTTGTATGGATTAACATCAAATCAAAACACACTCTTCCATGAATCTTTAATTCTATAAATTAGCACCTCCAGGATACACATTCCTCACACCTTCACCACCACTTCCTGTGATTTTTAGCATCTCATAAGCATTTTTCACAATGACAAAATCATCCAACTCATCACCCTCCTCAAGACCACCTAGAAGAACCGCAAGGATAAGTGTCAAGCCTTGTTGTTTTGTCAACTTGAATTCATCATCATCAGACTCTTCACCACTTAACATCTCATCACCTATCCGAGATGAAAACTTCCTAACTTTAACCACTCCAACACCTCCTCCAAGATCTCCTATACCAAAACACCAATAGCCACCACACCACCTCCTGCTCCCTCACAACCACCCAAATCACCATCACCTCCCAAGTCTCCAAAACTTGAACCCATAGAACTCTTTGCTACACCACCAACTTCACCACATCCATTTTTGGACAACTTGGAGGACTTGCCACCAAGATCAACAAATCCACCACCTCTTCCATCATTTGCTTCCATCGAGCGTATCGCTCATGAACCACCACGGGCATCTTTTATGCCCAATGAACCTTTTAATTGTGAACCATCCCAACCTGAACCTCCACTTTTTCACCCCATTTATAGGGACATCCATGGGCCACTATATGGAGACCATGCTCCACCACTTCAACAACCTCAATCCTTTTCCCCTACTCTTAGGGACATTGACAAGTCCATGTGGGTTGATCCCCCACAAACTCAAGAGGAGATCAATGATCAACTAGATCACCTATATGCCTTCTCCAACATGGTGGACTCTCACCTCCATGAAGCTATGCAACTACAAACCACCTTGCTTTCTTTAATCATAGCTCCACAAAATCCCAACCATCAATCAACCAATGCTCCACCATCAAATCTTAACCACCAATCAACCAATGTTCCACCACCACCACCAACAACAAGTGAACCTAGTCTAGCTCCAAACTTTCCCCGCCATGATTGCTCTAATTGTGAGAGAACCACGAGGATAAGTAAAAGAACCAAAATTATGGTTTATCAACTCCAAGATGAGATGAGGTTCATCCTCAATCACATACTTGAGCGTCTTAACGCTCTTTCCCATCCTCTACAATAGATGATCACATTAGGACCTTCTCATCTTAGGATTTTTTGTTTCTGAGTTATTTTTTTCTCTTTACTATTCCAAGATTTTTTTTTTCTTTCTAAGTTATTTATTTATTTATTTATTTTTTTGCATTTCCTTTTACCATCATCATTATTGTCTCCATTTTTTGACTTTAGTCATAAAAATTTTACTAACGTATGATGTTTATAAATGTTTGTGTGTTGGTTGTGACTTTTATTTATCTTGTACATTGTATCAATGGTTGGTTTGGACTTTTTATCACTAACCTTTGTTTTGTAGCACTCAAAATCCATGCATCTTATACTTGGCACCCCAATTAGGGGGAGTATTGACCAAGGGGGAGCTAATCAAGCTCGGGCTTGCACTACATTCCGCTATGCTTCTCTTCTTTTTGTTTCAATAAAAAGGGGGAGAAAATATTAAACTCAAAACTCACACATTATACAATTTAAACATCTAAATGGATTTAAAAGTTGCATAAAACTAGTTTAATCTATATTTTTAAATACTTGCACTTTATTTATCTCATTGCTTAAAAATAAACTTTATATTTTGTCCTCAACAAAAATGGGGAGATTGTTAATACAAATGTCGTCTAAAAAACGTTATTTATATTTTACAATCTTTGCTATGTTTTGTTAACGACAATTATAAACTTTATTTTAGCAAAACATAAATATAGTTAAGTCTTTTACATATATAGTCACAAGTATTTCATAAACACAAAGTTAAAACATCAATTAGGTAATATATACGTTTTACAAAGTATACTTTCATAAACAAGTTAATCTAAAATGAAAATGTATTTTTACATCATGGCATGCATCATCTTTGAGATCTTTGAAAGATATGATGAATATTTTGTTTAGATTGTTACTCAAAGAGTTATGGAAAGATATGAAAATCATGTAGGATACTAGAAGATAACTTGGAAAGATTTTTGGTAGATTTCCTGACAGGTCGCGCGGAACCAAGAGGGTACACGAAAGGAACCATGTTTTTGGTTCAGCCCCATCCGTGGTTTGCTGAGGCTTTATGCCTATAAATAGCAAACCACACATTGTTGTTTTCTCATCACTTACAAGCATAACAACAACATACATTCATTCATTCATCATTCCTTATATCTAACTCATTCATATTTCATTTTAGTGAGCTTCTTTTGTAGCAAGAAGATCAAAGCATTACATAAAGACATACAAGCTTCAAAAGTGTGTTGCAAAGTCTTATTTGTTCATCATTGTGTGAATTGTTATTATTCATACATCATTGTCTGTACCAAACTCTCATATACCTCTGTAGTGATCGGTTAGTATTTTAGTCCTCAAAATACGTAGTGTGACGGGAGTGGTTGTGCCCTTGTAAAAGAACTCAACATCTAGCTTTGTGTCAGAAATATTGTGTAAGCGAAGTGTAAAGGTTTTCTCCGCCGGTTAAAGGAGCTTGTTGATTAGTGAAGGATACTCTCGAGTTGGATACTCGGGGAGTGGAGTAGGGCAAGTAAAAAGAGTCCTTGTAGACCGAACCACTATAATCCCTCGTGTTGTGGTTTGATTGTTTCTTTCCTTACTTGCATATTACTTATCGTTTATAATTTACACTTGTTGAAATCACATAAAGTTATCAAAGTAAATTAAGTTTAAAAACGGTAAAACTATTCAACCCCCTTCTAGTTTTCCACAATTCCGGTCATCATCTCATCATCCCCCAAAGTTATCATCCTTTTTTATGGCTTTCTTTTGATTTAAATGAACCGTTTTGATTCAGAAGATTATTTGATTGATATTTTTGCGGTTGATAATGCTGTTGAGTCGGTTGATAATTATGTGGATCAAGTTGTTTAACATTTCTTGTGATCAAGTTGCACACCAAGTGTTTGATGAAATGCCTGAGTGAAAAATATTTGATAATCTTGTTCTCTGCTCTTGTAATTTTGCTTATTAATTAAGCTGTTAGTAGAATTTTTGTTTTTAGCTGAATTTTTGCTTATTAATCAAACATAATGCTATTTCTATGTCTGATTGTTGTTTTGTATCTGTTATCACTTGTGATATTCTGTTAAAAATGATGCAACACTTGGGTTTGATTTTGATGTTTATATCACTTGTGATATTCTGTTAAAAATGACGCAACAGTTGGGTTTGATTTTGATGTTTATATCACTTTTGATATTCTGTTAAATTTTCTGAAATATCACAAGTGATAATAGTGTTCTCATATGGTTTTCTTGCTGCAAACCTATTTGCATACTCTATTATCAAGTTATTTTGGTCATTCATTTCATGAAGAAGGATCTTTACAGTGTATATCATTCTCATATTGTTCATCTTTTTGGAAGAACCTTTGATATCACAGGTCCCAGATGTATCGGCTTCTTCTTTTTGTTGAATCAGTGGTGGTAATGGAGGAACATGTTATATCACGTGTTATATCACAGGTGATATCACGTGTTATATCACAGGATATCACTGGTGATATCACGTACTAAACAATGATCAATTTTCAACCCAACCTCTTTTGTTACCTCTATTAATGCACTGTAGTTATCACGAATATTCATTTATAATTTTTGACTTTATCTTCCAGGTACTTGAATAATGGTATTATTACTTAAAACTAATATAGGGTCTCTTACAAACCCAATCACATGACATGTGAACATGTGATTGCTTCTCAACTTGTGCATCACTCTCTTAGGCGTTTCGTCGAACACATTCCACGAAAGTGCATTAACTTACAGATTAACGCATTAACTTATGATAAGTCATTTGGAGTTCTACAAAAATATTTATACTTGTTTTATGAAAGCATGTTGAGTGTTATAACTTACAGATTAGTGTTCCGAAAAAAAATGAAACGAAAAAAAAAGTTTTTCGAAAGTATATGAAAGTGCCCCTCTATAGAAAGATAATTAAATGCTCGTCACGATGATGTAATTTTTTTTAGGTTAACGGTTTACGGTTTTTAAGATATGTAATATTTAAAAATGAGAGATGAAAATGAGTTTTAATTAAAAAATGAGGGTGGTCTAGATTTTACACTTTAGGTCCCTCCATGTTTTTTTTCCCCTTAAATCTTTTTCTTTTGATTTAATAATTTGTGTGGTTCAGATTTTTCCATTGGTACGTTGAGATTATTTAGTATGCAAAATAAGTGACTCTAAAAGGTAAGCTTATACAAGTGGGAGGTACGCTTGATCCATAGGCTCGTGCCATCCTACCAGCCCAAAAAAGTCGACGGTTCACCATACCATGGGTGGCGCCATGGCTGCTCGCGCCATGGTGGCCAGCCCACGCCGTAGCCTTTTTTCATTTTTTTTAAATCTGAACGTTTTATAATGGTAATATTACCGTTTTTTGTTTTTTGAATTTAATACCCCAAAAACTCAAATTTTACCCCTTAAAAATCCTATAAATACCCTCTTATTATTTCATACTTCACACACACTTCCGATATATTTTTCCAAACTAAATGAGTAGATTTTGGAGCCTAGAAGAGGAGTCTCTTTTGGAGAAGTGTTTCACTCAAATATCCGAGAATCCAAATACGAGTGCGGATCAACAAATGAATATGATTTGGGATAAAGTTCTCGACGCATACAACAAGGAAGCCAAGAAGCGTAACTACCGTATTCGTACCAAGAACATGTTGACGGGAAAGTGGACTTCTTCCCTTGCTCGAAAAGCACGAATTAGGGCAAATAATCCAAACCAAAACTAGTTAATTTTATGTATTTCTAACATACGGGGTTTTTTTGGAGGATATATATATGAAGCAGAATGAAATGCGGGAGGATATATATATCTCTGTCCTTCGTTTCATTCTGCTTCATAATATATATCTTCAAAAAAAACCCCGTATGTGGTTTAAATTTCGTATTGTAACTTTTTAATTCAATTAAATTTATTTTAGTTAATATTGTGTATGTTTAATTTTATGTAATTGAAAAAAAAGTGTCATATGGCACCACATTTTCTGGTGGCAAGGGTAACGGCAAAAATTTGGTGTCATAGGATTTCTGATGCCATAGAGGGTTTTGCTGATGTGGCAGCATTTTTTGGCTATGGCACCAGGTCTACGACACCAGGGTACCCACCGCTCTAATGGACAGTCTATTAAGACAAAACATGGAGTATGATATTTATTTAAGCAAAATTGCACACGAAAACGTTGAGTGCAAGTGTGCAACTAATATTTTATTATTCTTACACGTTTTAGCCGTAATATCTCTTTTCACCCGTAAATGAAGACTTGAAGAACAAACTTACCATACACGTACTCTATACTTTACTTTTGAACCCAAAAAGGTTTCCCTATATATACATCTAATTCTCAAAAAGGGAGAAAAATTTGACTTGTTTTTAAAAAAAAAGGTAAAAAATAACACTCATTCCCTAAATGGCCATGTGCGAACGTGCGAATGTGCGACTCCATTATTTTTTTGACACGTACAATCACTATCAATTGTACCCCACGTGTTGTTTGACTTTTATAAACAAATGTGCGAACGACGGATGTGCGAATGTGCGAATGGCGGCTACCCTATGTGCTACTTCGAATGGCGGCTACCCCGTGTGCAAATGTGTGAACAACACGTGTCAAAAAAATAATGGAGTCGCACGTTCTCACATGACCATTTAGGGAATGGGTGTTATTCTTGTACATTTTTTTTGAAAAAAGTCAATTTTTTCACTCTTTTTGACAATTTTCTCTAATAAATATTGTACTCCAAAATTAAACACACAATACTGATCACTTTCACAAGCAATGGAAACAATATCATTTTCCAATACCATCTTTTCCGGTCGTCGCCTTCACCACCACAACCATTGTATTGCTCAAAATGCTATATTTAGTCGTCGAACTAAATTATTTGTAGTGAATGCGGAAAGAGGGGCCAATGATAAAGGGAAACTAGTGGACAAAAACATAAAGGAATTGAAGTTGAGATGGAGGAGATGGACGGTTTGCCACCAATGATACCAGAGAGTTGGATGGAATGGGAGAAAAAGTATTACCCTGATTATAACAAAGATATATGTGAAGCTATGGGGATGTTACAAATGTATTTGATGAACACTAGGCCAAGTTTGGTTCTTGGGACATTTGCACTTTTGATGTTGAGTGTGTCTTTATCGTTTAGTATCATCATTTACAATTTTATAAAGTTGGTTGTGTAAATTACAAGCAGCTTCTTATAAACCTTGGATTCTTAAGTAGTTTAATTTCATTAACCTGGATCTTGTGTTTTTTCTGTTTTTGGGTTTGTACAATATAAACCTTTAACATTAAACTACCACATGCATGAAACTAGTTAGAGTTTCACGTAAATTAAACTTATATTTATATCAACCTTTATAATAATTGTCACTGTTTGATTATTTGGTAGACAAAGCCCTAAACTTTTTTAATATTCAAGTTTAGCCTCCATCATATCTGAAACTTCACATCCACCTTTGACCTAATAAATGTACTAAACATGGTTATTTTATTCTTACAAACAAATGAAAGTAAGTTTAAAAATAGAAAAAACCACGCAATTTCCCGCTCTTACCGCACTAAACCAATAAAAGCAAGGAAATTTATCGCGATACTTAAAAAAAAAAATAATAATAATAAAAAATAAAAATAAAATAATAATAATAATAATAATAATAATAATAATAATAATAATAATAATAATAATAATAATAATAATAATATAATAATAATAATAATAATAATAATAATATAATGATTGTCAACTAGAATAAACCGATTACAAGAACACAACCACGTCATATCTGAAATTTCACATCCACCTTTGACCTAATAATTAGATATGTTCATTAAATAATTAATGCATAGTTCATGGACAACTTTTTCCATTTTAAAATTTACTTTCATTTGTTTGTAAGAATAAAATAGCCATGTTAGGGCCTGTTTGGTATATAGGTGTGTTTAGGATTTAGATTTGGATTAGGATTTGCATTTGGATTTGATGTAAGAGATAAAAAAAAATGAGGTAAGAGAAAATAATATAAATAAATTATAAATGAATATTTTAATAATAAATGAAAGTATTTATAATTAATTTATAATATAAAATAGAAAGGATGTGAGAGAGAATCTAAAACCTTGTCCTACATTTCAGAAATCCAGCCTATCTTACCAAGATTTGAAACAGTTGCAAAATTTTTAAGGGTCGAGTTATTATAACCCCCCTAGGAATACAAAGGGAACCCTCCCTAGTGGGAGGGTGTACCTTTTTCTTTTTTTTAGTGTTTATTTGTTATTTTTTTTTATGTTATGCTTTTTGTATTCGTCTAATGTGTTTCTATTTAATTAAACAACAACAATAACAAGTTCACATTAACACATTAAACAACTACAAAAACAACTGTTATTATTCAATTAAACAACAACATTAACACATTATTTAAAAACAACAACACCTACTACATGTGAAGATTATTTATGTCATCTAAAAGCTCATGGAGCATTGCACCCGACTGAAATGCGTGATCCTCAGGATTCCTTGCCAATTCCAGTGATGCCTCGAGCGTCTTTATTCTTGTCATCAACATCTTGTTTTGAGACACTAACATCTTGTTTTTTGTTTCAAGCTTGTCAATCTTATTATCTTTAGCTACGCAGTTTGAGCACTGTGTTGAAGAAGAGGCTTGACTAAAGTGCTTGTTTTCAAAAGTATCCTCCACATAAAGTATCCACACCCATAGTCTTCTGTTCCTGGCTGTTACATGTTAAGAAAATTATAAGAAATGTATTCTTAACAAAGAAATTATTTACATAACTAAGAAAAAGTATGATTACTTACCACTGAAAAAGGATATGCATAATACGGTTGACCATAAGTAGCGTCTGTACGGGATGTCCTTTCTATAATCAATCCTCTCCGACAGAGACACAAGAAAGGATTTTTTTCGTTCCACCTGGCCAAAGAATTAATTTAAATAATACAAATAGTTATTTACAACATAAATCAGTAATATTATTATTAATTTAAATAATACAAACAGTTATTTACAACATAAATCAGTAATCGTTCACTATGTTTTGTCGGTATAATTATTTACAACATAAATGAGTAATCATTTACAATGTTTTGTCTGTATAATTATTTACAACATAAATCAGTAAACGTTTAAAATGAGTAATCATTTACAATGTTTTGTTTGTATAATTATTTACAACATAAATCAGTAATCATTTACTATGTTTGTCTTCGTCTAATCTCAGTATACATGTGTTGTCGATTGTAATATAAAGTTGCCCATTCGGATGCATTGCCAACTCTGAACGTCCCCCATTGTGGGTGAGTATCCAGAAGTGGTGAATTTTCGTCTAGCGTCAGATAAATGAAGTAAGCACAGGCGTCATCCCCCACACGGGCAATCACAAGGGGGCCAGTTCCTTGTGATAACTCTGGACCGGAAAAAAGCGAAAAACATGTACGAATTCGATAGTAAAGCAGTTCGTGAAAGCATGGTAGCCCATAAACTGACCGCAACTGATGACTACCATCTTCTGCAGCGATTGACAGTTGGAGTTCATCGAACATGAGTTCCAAAGCATATTTGGAAACTTTATAACACAATTCTGCAAATAGTGGTATATTACATTTATTCATTTTCTCGTTTTTGCTTCTATTAAAAGTTTCCTTTATCGCAGTTTCTTGCGCAATGAGAATCTTATCGATTGAACTCAACAACGTGTCTAAGTTAGACTGTGTGCTGCCCAAGTATAATTTCAACAACGAGTGTTGACTCTCAACTCTGCATGTTGTTGACTGGCCGTAGCTGTGATATTCATCGGTAATAAACGCGAGAAACATGTCTGAATAACCTTGCAGCCAGTTATTCAGATACGAAGAAATATCTGGAAAAAATAATGAATTAATAAAAAGTCATTCGGTACTTATTTATTAAATAATAAAAATAGTTAATTAATAATTAAGTACCTGCATGTTCGACCAATAACTATTGTAGGTGTTCATAATAATGCACGAATATGCCGCGTGTCGGAGCTTTAACCATCCAATCCCATGTTCCTTTAATGGACTCATACTCCTTTAGCGTATTACATCTATTTCTGCAATACTGAAGCACATTTTGTGAAATATGCCACTGACAGAGTAATTTGTTTGTGTTCGGGAATTTTTCTCTGCATGCCCAACCAACGCTAAATCTCGGTCAGTGATGATAACACGCGGGTAATATTTTTCGTCTATCACCTCCTTCACACATTGCAATACCCATTAAAAATTAGGCCCCTTTTCTTTGTCTAAAAAGCAAAACGCCATTGAAAATGTTTTGTTTGTTGAAATTAATCCGACAATTTTAAAAAATGGCAATTTAAACAACGTGGTATTGTATGTTGAGTCCATTAGCATGATTTCAGGGAATGTACACCATAGAGCATATGACGTGGGGTGAACAAAAAATAGTTTCTCAAGCTCATTATGCTCATTTACCCTCTTGTAATATGTATACCCTGAATGCATCAAATGTGAGTAAAGGACTTGGATTGGAGTTCTATGACCTATTAGGGCTCCACGGATCTTATTTTGTGCGTTATATATAGTTCTAATGCTAGACACGTTATCCGAATTACGCTCCTTTATTGACAAAAGTATATGACGTGGTGGTACGTGATACTCTGTCAATTGTTTCACCAAACTGAACTCATCATCCTTTAATCGCATTGCATATGGGAAACCATGCAACGACTCTGCAAAATCATGATTATGCCTATCACACTTCACCCTCAACCTCCAAAAATCTTGTGTTATAGAATATTTCGCCACTAATTTGAATGGACAATCGGTTTTAGAGGTACTGGTTTTCCGTTAAATTTCATCTTCTAAACCTTCATGTTCATACTTCCCACCCTTTGAACACCCATAATTGATTTCGTACAAATACCCCTTCTCTAATTTGGTTCTTTATTAACAATAACAAAACCGATCCCTTGAGCTATATTTTGCACCCAATCAGTTAGTTGCTCAGGAGAAATGAACACCTGAAAATACATTGCAACTTTTACAACTTTTATTTTTTTTTAACAAATTAATTTATTTTTGTAACTTTTACAACTTTTATTTTTTTAACAACTTTTTTTTTACAAATTTTTTTTACAACTTTTTTTTCCCATCCAATCTATACCAGTCTGACTCCTCTCTCTCTCACTCACAATTCCCATCCCACCCACAGTTATTATTCCCTCCTCTCTCTCTCACACAAAACTGCTTTTATGGTGGTTTAGATCTTCTTAGATCTAAAAACTGCTTTGATGGTGGTTTCCTTTGTAGATAGGGGGTGGGGGGGTTTAGAATAACTCGTCCCTGTGTTCTTTGTAGTTTCTTGGTATTATATCTTTTTAGATCTAAAAAAATTGATGGTGAGACAGTATAGATGGGATGGGGGTGGGGTGGGATAAGGGAAAAAATGATGGTGGTTTACGCGGTTTTACTTTTTTTTTAGATCTTTTTAGATCTAAAACTGATGATGCTTATGCGAATGTAACTTTTATGATCTTTTTAGATCTAAAACTGATGATGCTTATGTGACGGGGTTAGAATAACTCGACCCTTTTTAGATCTTTTAGATCTAAAAAAAGTTGATGGTGGTTTCTTGGTTAGATCTGTGTTAAAATAACTCGACCCTTTTTAGATCTTTTAGATCTAAAGAAAGTTGATGGTGGTTACTTGGTTAGATCTGTGTTAAAATAACTCGACCCTTTTTAGATCTTTTAGATCTTAAAAAAGTTGATGGTGGTTTCTTGGTTAGATCTGTGTTAAAATAAGGGTCGAGTTATTCTAACCACCCCATATCTTGGTGGTTTAGATATGGTTGAAACTGATGGTGGTTTCTTGGTGGTTTCACATAAGCAGTTTCACATAATTGATGGTTTAAGCAGTTTTTGATATGGTTGAAACTGATGGTGGTTCTTGCTTATGTGAAACTGATGGTAGTTCTTGCTTATGTGAAACTGATGGTGGTTCTTGCTTATGTGGTGGTTTAGATATGGTTGAAACTGATGGTGGTTCTTACTTATGTGAAACTGCTTATGTGGTGGTTTAAGCAGTTTTTTATCTTTTATGTGAAACTGCTTATGTGAAAGTGCTTATGTGGTGGTACGTGAAACTGCTTATGTGGTGGTTTAAGCAGTTTTTTTTATCTTTTTGATATTTTATGTGAAACTGCTTATGTGGTGGTTTAAGCAGTTTTTGATCTTTTATGTGAAACTGCTTATGTGAAACTTTAAGCAGTTTTTGATCTTTTTGATCTTTTATGTGAAACTGCTTATGTGGTGGTTTAAGCAGTTTTTGATCTTTTTGATCTTTTATGTGAAACTGCTTATGTGAAACTGCTTATGTAGTGGTTTAAGCAGTTTTTGATCTTTTGATATTTTTGATCTTTTATGATCTGCTAGCAGTTTGATGATTAAAAAAAACCGAGATACGACGATGATGATTTAAAAAAAAATTATCGATTGGCATGGCATAACCGAATGGACGACAAACACTTTGCAACCTTCAAATTTGCAGCCATATGATTAAAAATAATAATCTGAGCCATCTCGATTTATCATTTTTTTTATAAACGTTACTCATTTTTTAAAGTAATAGCGTAAAATTATACCTCGTTTGTGTAAAACGGTGATGTATTCATCGTAAACTCAGCTTTTTTGATCTTCTAGCACTATCTTTATAACTACTTATGCGAAACTGCTTATGTAACTTTTATGTGAAACTGCTTATGGGAAACTTTTGTGAATGTAACTTTGCATTCGATCATTTTTATAACTCAAAACAAAGATTCTTCAACAGTGAAATACACTGTGTACATAAGTACTTAAACACTCCCGTGACTTGAAACAAAACTTATGAAACTGGTATTAAAACTTGTGAAACTGCTTGGACAAAACTTGGACAAAAAAAAGGATAGAAAAAAAAAGGACAAAAAAAAAGTTGGTATAATTGAAGACAAAAAA
Organism: Artemisia tridentata subsp. tridentata; assembly: GCA_021014915.2. Classification (NCBI taxonomy): domain Eukaryota; kingdom Viridiplantae; phylum Streptophyta; class Magnoliopsida; order Asterales; family Asteraceae; genus Artemisia; species Artemisia tridentata. The sequence goes on from CP139504.1 coordinate 37,737,932, forward strand.
ACAAAGGCCAAATAGGTAGGGAGGGTATTGGTATAGGGAGGGTTTGTATAGTATAGCCCAATTTTTAATACGAATCCTAGATTCTAAAGTCAAATATCAAACAAACAGTTGATTTGAGTTTTCAAACTTCAAAAACCAATCCACACCGCTCAACCAAACGGGCCCTTAGTTTAGTGCGGAACTTCTATTTATATCAACTTAATAATTATGATGTTGTTGTGTTATTGTAATTGGTTTATTCTAGTTGACAATCATTATATTAAGCTTTTTTGGGACAAGTATTGCAATAATATTCCTTGCTTTTATTAGTTTGGTGCGGCAAGCGTGGGAAATGGCGTGGTTTTTTTTTCCGCGTAACAGATCATCAAATGACTCCCTTCCCTCGCGGCAACCCAAATTCTTCTCCTCTTGCGGCACAATGTTGCTGAACGTTGTGATGAAAGAGTTAATTCTGAATGTGTGTTAACCAACTGGGCTAGCTCAGTTGGCCACCAAGGTCTCCTTAAGGTGCCTTGGCAGGAGGTGTTACCACATGCGAGAGGTATCGGGTTCGAGTCTTTCTGTAGAGGGTTTTCCTCCTGGGTGGGATCTGTGTGGGTTATGCCCCATAGATGCGTCGATTCGAGGCTGGCAGGGACTACCTTCTAAGTAAGTACCGTGGAATCGAATCGCTAATTATAGTATTGTATTAACTCGCCGTTAAAAAAAAATATTGAATATGTGTTATTTTTTTCGTGTACGTGCGTGTTGAGATAATAACAAGAAACATGAAAAAATCTAGAGAATGACAAAATTCAAAATGATGACATGAAACTGATAGGATGGCTAAAAACATTTGATGACCTTCCACTCTTGTGCATATCATGTATTCATGCTCTATAACGTTTAGTATTTATCACAAACACTTATGCAAATGTTTTAATGTTATTTCATATGTGTAACATGCATCTAATTAAATCGGAACACCATTTTCATTTTCCCGATACGATGTATAATACGTAGGGTTATCCTTTGATGGTTTACCAGTTACCATACTGTTTTTGTGAAAATGGATCATTTTAATCTAAAATTTTTTATCATTTGATTTCACACAACATAATATATAGACAGTCATTTTGTTTTGACCGTCTTCGTACATTTATAACATATTTTGTTACTTACAAGTATTCCTTGTGAATATGGTTCTGTTTGGCATAGTAAACATCTTTACATATATATGAGGCTAAGCATGACACGTGGAAATGCCACCTCAATACCACCTCAATGACACCTCAATGTCACCTCAATGCCACTTGGCATTTCCCACCTTTCATGAAATTAATTAAAAAAATTAGACATTGCTCATATTCGAACCACTGGAGCAACTATGTTTTTGTGATAGATAATGGAAAACAAAAATGTCATGTTTCAATTGTATTTTATTTGCAATCCTAATTTGCTACTCTTATCAAAGCACAATGCATAGCACACCCCTTAATTATCTCCCTAAAATCTCTGCTATTCAAATTGAAACCGAATCTCACCTTCCATAATTCACATACTGATTTTAATATATTGATTATGATCCATTTTGAATTTGAAATGCATATCACAAAAATCACGGAATTTTTTTAACTCAAAATCTTTTCCAAATCCCTAATTTTTATCTATAAAGACAGAAGGTGCACCGATTTGTTAACATCACATTTATCAATCGACATATATTTTTCATATCACAAAGTAAATCATGAATAGGTTTCTAGGGAAAAAATTGGTAACATGGGATACCAAAAATCACCATCAGCACCAGCTAGCAGTTTCAGAAAGAGTGGAGGTTTTGGTAGTTCTGGAGGTTTTGGAGGTTCAAAGGGTTTTGGTGGTGCTGGTGGTTCCGGTGGATCAGGAGGTAACTCATTTCGTTGATACATTCTTAATAATGTTGTTGATACTCATATGATGTTTCTATATGCAATTGTGTTTTTTAACATTTCTTTTTAGGCTGATTGATGTTTTGTTATTAGCAAAGGTATTTGCTTGCAACTCCTATTATGCTATGTTGGTTGCAAATTCGTATGAATGCTATTTTTTCTTACCAATCTTATTTGTTGATAGTCATATGATGTTTATATATGCAGTTAAAGAATTTGTTGATACGTTTATAATACAATCTATTTATGAATGTTCTTTCTTTGTTTCTAAATCCTTATACAAATAATTTCAAATCGTTATATGTTGTGTTGTTTTCTTTAAGTTGCATTCTGAATGTACAAAAGAATCAAGGATCTTTACATATGTTTATTTGGCACATTGGATCAAAAACAAAAAGGGTTAACATATGCAGTAAAATTGTGTTAGGGCTGCAATTATGCATGTGTATGATGGTTTTTACATTAGAGTAATACAAGTTTTTTTTTTTTTTTTTTTGTAACTGAATCTTATCAAGGATCTTTACATATATTTCTTTGTCACATTGGATCAAAAACAAAAAAGGGTTAATATATGCAGTAAAATTTTGTTAAGGCTGCAATTATGCATGTGTAAGATGGTTTGGACATTAGAGTAGTACAAGTTTTAGTTTTGTAACTGAATGTTATCAAGGATCTTTACATATGTTTCTTTGGCACATTGGATCAAAAAAAAATAAGGCTTAATATATGCAATAAAATTTTGTTAGGGCTGCAATTATGCATGTCTATGATGGTTTGGAGTGTTGGACATTAGAGTAGTACAAGTTTTAGTTTTGTAACTGAATGTTATCAAGGATCTTTACATATATTTCTTTCGCCCATTGAATGTTATACTCGTATTTACCATTTAAGAAATTTAAATACAAATACTTGCAAATCCTTTTATGCCGTGTTGTTTTCATTAGTATACGATTATAATTGTACTTTCATTTGTATATATCAGGTGATTGTTTTGGTGGTGCTGGTGGTTCCGGTGGATCATTAGGTTAGTAATTTCTTTCATACATTGTTAATCATTTCTTGCTACTCATATGATGTTTTTATATGCAATTAAGTAATTTAACGTATGTTTTTTGGTGAAGCTGATGTATGTTTTCTTTCAGCTCCTTATTTATATTGATTTGTATCCTGTTTATTATAAAACAATGTATTTAGGAATGCTGTTTGTTTGTAAATGCTTTCCTATGGTTTAATAAGTGTTGTATTTATGAATGTTTTTTGCTTGCAAATCCTTATCTTTACATGCTCTGTTGTTTTCATTATTATACGAGTATAATTGTAGTTTAATTTTTATATATCAGGTAATGGTCAGGATAAAAAAATCACACCTCTTAAAGAAGTGAATCCTATGTTGGATGACATAGCAGTTCGAGCCAGATGTATCTCAATTTGGCATTCGCATAAATTGAATTCTGAAAATGATCCATACAGCCTTGATCTTGTGCTACAAGATGTGGAGGTATCTTCACTAACCTTTTTTCTATGTATACAATACCTTATTAATACAGTTTTATGAAACACATAATATGTCCAATGCAGAACACTAGGATCTACGTCTACATAAAGAAAGAATTCATGTTTCGGTTCGAGCCACTATTTGAGGAGGGCCAATGTTACATAATATCAAATTTTGGGATTGCTGAAAATGGGGGAAAGCTTCCTTTGTTGCCGCATAGGTTCAAAATAAGTTTTTACAAGACAACCATTGTCACATGTATTGAACCTTTTGACAACAACACACATGGTTTTATTCTAGAACCATTTAATCATTTGGGGGATCCTGAACATTACCAATACTATGATAACGACGCTGTTGGTACGTACTCGATCCATTTTGATCAATAACATTTATATGTTCTGTCACTTATATGCAACCGATATTTTTTTTACACAGATGTCATTGGCTCAGTGGTTGTTATCGAGGAAATTGTTCCTATTATTTTTGCAGGTGGGAAAAAGTTCCGTAGGACAGTTTTCGTTGAGGAGGCTGAGTAAGTATAAATATACGGATTATTATAATATATATTTTTACCCAAGTCATGCTAATGATTTTAATATTTATTTATAACCTATTTTATGTATATTATACAGAGAAAATCGTTTGAACCTCACTTTCTGGGACAAATGGGCGACCATGTGGGATCAGTATGCTAACAAGTGTGACGCCATTGATCATTTGGTGGTTATAATTCAACTGGGAAAAGTGAAGTACTAGGACGGTACGTGCATCATTTTCTTACCTTATTTCTAATACATTCACTTATTTTATTCTTTATTAATTGTATGTATTCAATGTTGCACTAAGCAGTGTCAGCCGCAGTTCATAATGCCCTTTTCGGTTCAAAGATATTTGTCAACCGTGACCTAACAGAGATCACTGAATTCAAAACAAGGTTGTTATATTTTTTACTGTCTAACTTAATGCAACAATTGAATATTTCATTCTTATTAATATTATTAATTTATATAGTTTTGTAATTTTATTTTATGGTTCAACAGCGTGAAGGTTTTCAGCGTGATCAGCTCAAGATTGAGGTTTTCTCACCGAAAGTCAAGGTTCAAACGATGACAGTTTTTTCGTGGATGTGTGAAAAGGATGGTTGGTGCAATCCGTGACTGTGAACCGGTATGTTACTCATTCCGATTCTAAACTCTACACGAATTATCTTTCACGTATTTTCATTCATTGAATTCACACAATTTCAATTATAAAATCCAGGATTCACATTGTATTGTTTTAGCAACAATACACAGGATCCACAAAGAGAATGGTTGGGCGTACACAGCATGTAAAGAGTGTAACAAAAGGGTGGATGTTGTTGAGGGTAGGAATCGCAAACCTGTTTTTGTTTATGAGGATCATGGCTCTGTACAGGCTGTATCCATGTAACAAACATTAAATTCCACAATGTTTATTTGTTATATTTTATTAGCAATTTTTAGATTTGCAAATTCTTACATGCATGTTTATTTTGTTGTTACAGGTTTAAGGTAATTTTAAGGCTGATTGATGAGTCGGGTTCCGCCCCTGTTGTTTTTTTTAACACCCAGTTTTCCAAGCTTTCTGGGCATACTGCCTGGGAATTGATGGAAACCCATGGTATGGACCCAGACGAATACTGGCCACAGGAGGTGGACAACATAATAGGGAAGAAATGTCTCTTTAAGATCTGCTTCTCGGAGTACAATGTCAACAGAAACAACCACACCTATCGGTGTGACAGTTTTTCTGAAAACGTTGAATTCATCAACCATTTTAAGAAAGACTTTTTAGAAGATGACGTGGTAGAAGATTTGCCTGATGAGGTAAACTATCATATAACATTTTAAGATATTACAAATATTCCAATTTTATAGTATCGTACAATTGAGTAATTTTCTTTGTTAATCAGGTTCCAAATCAGGAGTTCAGCACACCTGCTACTCTGATAAAAAAAGTAAGCATCTCTGATTCCAGTTTGAGCCGTGTGTTGGATTTGCACTCACCTCCTGCATCATCTAAAGATCCTGGAAGTTCGGGTTCAAAGAAGAGCCATGGTTTGTCTCCACCTCCTGCAGCAGGTGAAGCATCTGGAAGCGCAGAAAAGAAGCAACGAGTTACTGTTGATCTCGATGAGGTTGAGAGCGAACCCGAGGATGAATCAGGATTAGGCACTCAACAGGATTTTGTGGAAGTCAAGATTGAACCTAAGGATTAGATCACTTCCAACAACGACTACTTGATTTTATCATTTTCATTTTTAATTTTGCAAGTTTATTTGCAAGAACAATGTTTGTTTCTGATTATTTTTATTTTGACAACTTATTTGCTTACATTTGGAAGAACTTGCTATGTTTTAAGTACCATGAAGATGGTATTTGTTGAACAATATTGCCAGATTATGGCTTTTTATTGATTTGATTTTTATTTATCCTTTCTTTCATGATTATAACTTTGGTTTTATTACAACTGCTTATATAATTATTTGCAGTTACCAATTGTTAGACCCGTATCCCGGTTACGAGTAGGCCCCACCCTAGATGAAAGTGGACCAAGGCCTCGTGTGATTGGTTAGTCAACGAATGTGGTGTTTTAGTCAAACCCGATAGTCAAAATATGACTAAAGCGGTTATGTAAAATATAATGTGCAACTAAAGGGGCTTAAGTTGCCAAGTATTAAACATGTTATAAGTGTTATAAGTTAGTTGTGGCTAAAATGAAAGAAAGAGGACTAGAGGGGCCATTGTTGCCAACATCCCAAACTTGTACCTAACTAGTTATAACTAGTAATTTCTAGACATTTCTATCTTATCCTAGAAGGTGTTTAAGGTCCGGTTTTATGGAGGAGAGAAATGGAGGGAAAAAGGAGATGGTGACTTGAGAAGAAGAAGAAGAGAAAGTCTTATGCTTAAGGTTATGTCCTAGTAATGGTCACACCAAGTAAGTAATTCTTGTAATGATTGTAAGTCTAGAGTTTAATGGGTTTTCATCATATGATCAAGATATGATCATATGATGATATGGGTTAGAAGATGATTATGTTTTGATGGGTTTGATAACCCTTGTTTATGTATTTGAGTATTATGTGATTAGGTTTTGATTATATGATGATGATGATGATCGATGATGATGATGATGTTGGAAGCTTGTGTTGATGATGATGTTCTTGTTGTTATGTAGCTTGGTTTGAGGTAAGTAAAATGATGATAGCATATGTTATATGGAATTCCATCATTATGTGTTATGTATGTTTATGGTTAGAAAGATAGCTTGTGTTATGCCTATGTGATGTCAAGATATGGCTTATGTGAAGATTGGATGCTAAGAGATAAGTTGATGTTATGTGCTAGTGATTATGTGAAGTAAGTGGTTTATGTATATGATGCATTATGTGGATTGAAGTATAATGGTATGTTATGGTCGTTTTACTTGCTAAGCGTTATCGCTTATGGTTTAGTTGTCTAACCGTTTTGTAGGTGCTTATGCTATGGCTTGGATGTAAGGATATATGGACTAAGGCATGGTTATGCAATGTGGGTAGTTTTGGTAAGAATCTAGGAGCTTAGGTAGAATACCGAGCTCTTGTGTATAAGTTTGTACCCCCGTTGGTCTTTTATGGGTTGTTAGAGTGTAGCCGTATGGCAAAGAGTATGTCAAGAGTTGTATGGCAATTTGGTGGTCTTTTGATAAGTCAAAGTATGTTTTATGTGTTTATAGTCTAAGTTAAGGGAGTGTTTGGCACAAGTGTAAAAGTACCCATTTTGGGTGGAGAACGGGTCAAGTGTATATTGGAACATATTATATGTATTAAAGTAATGATTTTGGTTGAGTTTGAAGTGTTGTGAAAGTCGTATGTGGCTTTTGTCATGAAATGGGTCAAAAAGGGGTTATGTGCATGACCCGTCTAATTTGTAAAGCACCATTCCGGGATATCAAACGGTTAATGTTTTTGTATGAAAATGATGTTTATGATGTGTTAATGAAATCTGGAAAGTTTCATTAATTGTCGGGTCATAGGAGTTGTTTTTCCGGAAAATGGGTCAAAAGGATGTTAAAAGGGTTATGCAGTTAAAGGGGTGTTTGGGTTAAGAGTGTTTTTACTCAATTTGGGTAGTAAATCGGGTTGATTGAGTATGTAAATATTTTGTATGTTATGTTAATGGCCTTGAGTGAGTTTGAAGTGAATATAAGGTAGCACGGGTCACTTTCGGGTCGGTGTAGACTACTTTCGGGTCTGTGTAGACTACTTTGGTCTGTGTAGACTACTTTCGGGTCTGTGTAGACTACTTTGGTCTGTGTAGACTACTTTGGTCTGTGTAGACTACTTTTGGTCTGCGTAGACTACTTTGGTCTGTGTAGACTACTTTTGGTCGGTGTAGACTACTTCGGGTCTGTGTAGACTACTTTTGGTATATGTAGACTACTTTTAGTCTGAGTAGACTACTTATAGTCTTATCAATATTTAAAGTCTCTTGTTCATGTATGGGTCATGGTTCAAGCGTTTCCGCGTACAAAGTCAAAAAGTTTTAAATTTTTGGTATAAGCGGGCACGGGGTGTAACAACTTGGTATCAAAGCTTCGGTTTAAGTGAATTAGGTTTCCTTTAGGTTGCCTAGACTTAAACCACTCGTAGACGCGTTAAGTTAAGTTTGAGATAGACGGGCTAATAGTTTGTGAGTTATAGGATGTGGATGTAGAGTTTGAAACGAATGATGTGATCGTTATATGGGTAGTATGATGGGGACTTAGGGATGTGTCTTATGTGATATATGGCATGGGAGACTTGACGTGTGAGTGATAGGATGACCGTGCACCTCGGGTTGTATCGGTAATTATTATACGATTATGTGAACGTAGTGAAGTATAGAAGTAATGATTTAGACGCGAAAAATAAATGCCTTAGTGGTGCGATGTGAAAGAGCTTAGATCAATAGGGGGATTAGGTTTTGATTGGATATAATATGAATATTGAGAATGTAGATTTACTAATGGTAGAATTAATAAGTTGAACTTGAGTCTTTGATTGTTTATGAAGTGGAATTCGTGATATGTTGTGTGAGCATAAAGTGTTAGGAGTTGTTTATGTTTATAGTATTGATGTAAATGTAATGTAAGTCCATGGTGGACTAGACGTGCTTAAATGATAGATTACCGTACACTTGGATATTGTCGGTGATCGTTATATGATTATGTGGTTGTGTGTTTTGGTAGTTAGCGAGGGCGAATAGGTGTAGTAAGTTGTGTGGTGGTTGTAAGAAATGTGACTAATAAGGAAAGTGCATGGCTTGTGAGCTAGGAATGACCAAAGTATGGTCTTATGAGTAGTTATATTTAGCATGGTGATCATTAAAGAGGTATTAGAGGCGGTTTAGTGGAGAGTTAAAGTATTAGGAGTATAAGTATGAACATGTGGTGACGTTGAATGTGTGTGGTGAAGAAATGAAATAAAAATATATAGGCATAATAAGTTTGTGATGAACTTAGTTACAAGATGAGGAAAGGCATAGGGGTTGAGAAAATGATGAAATAGAGCGAAACTTCTTAAGTAATAATAGCTAAAATGAGATGAATATGTGTGAAGCTAAGGTGTTGTTATGAAATAATTATATTACGGCTAAGGCGATTAGTTGTAATCATTAATAAATAATGAGTGTGTTGTAATGGATGATCTATGTAAGGTCTACATGTAAAGGAAGCGAGTGAGACTAAAAGAAGAGAGATAAGATATGAAAATAAAAATGTGATGGATTAAAAACGTAAGAAAGAATGAGAGGAGTATGTGTGAGAATAAAGACGTTGTCTTGAAATTATCATATTACGGCGCTGTAATCACTATAATGAATGCATGAGTTACAATTGGTAAAATGTGAGAAGTCTAGATGTAAATCAGTCGAGTGGACTAAAATGTGAAGTAAGAATGTGAAAATGATTAACGAAGGCTAAGAATGCAAGAGGTAAAGTAAAGATGTGAAAATAACTAAGGCGGATTAAAAATGTAAGGAGTATGTATGAGATAAGGGCGTTGTTCTAAAATTATCATATTACTACTAAGGTGATTAGCGGTAATTACTATAATAAACGAATGTAATAATGTGTGTTTGTGGTGCTTATGGCTTGGATCCGATGTTAAAATGTGAAAGTGGTAAAGTGATGAATGTAATGATCCTTCGAGATGAATGTTAAATGTGGTATCCATCGGGATGCCCAAGTAAAGGAATGTTAAGGAATCCTTCGGGATGAATGTTAAAGATCCTTCGGGATAAAAATGCATTGCCTTCACAGGCAAAGATTGCCTACATCCTTGGCATGTATGAAAGTCCTTTCGGGAAAAATGTTAAAGTAAAGCGGATCCAAGCTAGAAAATAGAAGAATTTAAATATCAAATGAAATATAAAATGAAAATGAAATAATAAAAGTTAGATTGGGAATTAGGAGTAGTGGTGTTATGTCGGGAGTACATAACCACTAGTTTATATTTCTTGATTTACATCGATTGGGACGCCTCTCCATGTAAATGAGGAATTATAAACGAGTGGGCTATGTGTTGCCGACACGGCACGAGTAGGGTTAGAGAAGTAGAAAGCGAGAGTTTAGAATTCGTAGAAATTGTAAGGACTAAGATAGGAGGATTAGGAGAACCTTGATGGGATAGAGAAATTGTAATGGTGGCATAATGTGCCTTGCGGTGTGGTACAAAATATGATGAATGAAAGAAATGGGATGTAAACAAATTAGTCGAGTGTAATAATGTAAAGTCAAATAGTGCGAGTTCTTAAGTAGCAAGAGTCAAAGAATGGGGGTAGAGGGTAAAGCGAGTGAGATGATGATGTGCGGTAATAGGGCGGATTAGAATGATGATTGGCGATAATAAGTAAGTCTTGTATTATGTGAAATCTAAGCAAGAGTTGTGTGGTATAGAAGTAAGCGGGGGTAATGTGGATTAGGGCATGTGATATGTTATAATATGCGTAAACTGCAAGATCACTTAGATCGTCGAACTAAGTAAACTAGGGGTTAAGGTGCTAGTAATGAGATGGTTTATGTGACTAAGTATAGGTTAGTAATGAATGGCAGATTTCGGGGACGAAATCTAAATAAGGGGGGTAGAATTGTTAGACCCGTATCCCGGTTACGAGTAGGCCCCACCCTAGATGAAAGTGGACCAAGGCCTCGTGTGATTGGTTAGTCAACGAATGTGGTGTTTTAGTCAAACCCGATAGTCAAAATATGACTAAAGCGGTTATGTAAAATATAATGTGCAACTAAAAGGGCTTAAGTTGCCAAGTATTAAACATGTTATAAGTGTTATAAGTTAGTTGTGGCTAAAATGAAAGAAAGAGGACTAGAGGGGCCATTGTTGCCAACATCCCAAACTTGTACCTAACTAGTTATAACTAGTAATTTCTAGACATTTCTATCTTATCCTAGAAGGTGTTTAAGGTCCGGTTTTATGGAGGAGAGAAATGGAGGGAAAAAGGAGATGGTGACTTGAGAAGAAGAAGAAGAGAAAGTCTTATGCTTAAGGTTATGTCCTAGTAATGGTCACACCAAGTAAGTAATTCTTGTAATGATTGTAAGTCTAGAGTTTAATGGGTTTTCATCATATGATCAAGATATGATCATATGATGATATGGGTTAGAAGATGATTATGTTTTGATGGGTTTGATAACCCTTGTTTATGTATTTGAGTATTATGTGATTAGGTTTTGATTATATGATGATGATGATGATCGATGATGATGATGATGTTGGAAGCTTATGTTGATGATGATGTTCTTGTTGTTATGTAGCTTGGTTTGAGGTAAGTAAAATGATGATAGCATATGTTATATGGAATTCCATCATTATGTGTTATGTATGTTTATGGTTAGAAAGATAGCTTGTGTTATGCCTATGTGATGTCAAGATATGGCTTATGTGAAGATTGGATGCTAAGAGATAAGTTGATGTTATGTGCTAGTGATTATGTGAAGTAAGTGGTTTATGTATATGATGCATTATGTGGATTGAAGTATAATGGTATGTTATGGTCGTTTTACTTGCTAAGCGTTATCGCTTATGGTTTAGTTGTCTAACCGTTTTGTAGGTGCTTATGCTATGGCTTGGATGTAAAGATATATGGACTAAGGCATGGTTATGCAATGTGGGTAGTTTTGGTAAGAATCTAGGAGCTTAGGTAGAATACCGAGCTCTTGTGTATAAGTTTGTACCCCCGTTGGTCTTTTATGGGTTGTTAGAGTGTAGCCGTATGGCAAAGAGTATGTCAAGAGTTGTATGGCAATTTGGTGGTCTTTTGATAAGTCAAAGTATGTTTTATGTGTTTATAGTCTAAGTTAAGGGAGTGTTTGGCACAAGTGTAAAAGTACCCATTTTGGGTGGAGAACGGGTCAAGTGTATATTGGAACATATTATATGTATTAAAGTAATGATTTTGGTTGAGTTTGAAGTGTTGTGAAAGTCGTATGTGGCTTTTGTCATGAAATGGGTCAAAAAGGGGTTATGTGCATGACCCGTCTAATTTGTAAAGCACCATTCCGGGATATCAAACGGTTAATGTTTTTGTATGAAAATGATGTTTATGATGTGTTAATGAAATCTGGAAAGTTTCATTAATTGTCGGGTCATAGGAGTTGTTTTTCCCGGAAAATGGGTCAAAAGGATGTTAAAAGGGTTATGCAGTTAAAGGGGTGTTTGGGTTAAGAGTGTTTTTACTCAATTTGGGTAGTAAATCGGGTTGATTGAGTATGTAAATATTTTGTATGTTATGTTAATGGCCTTGAGTGAGTTTGAAGTGAATATAAGGTAGCACGGGTCACTTTCGGGTCGGTGTAGACTACTTTCGGGTCTGTGTAGACTACTTTGGTCTGTGTAGACTACTTTCGGGTCTGTGTAGACTACTTTGGTCTGTGTAGACTACTTTGGTCTGTGTAGACTACTTTTGGTCTGCGTAGACTACTTTGGTCTGTGTAGACTACTTTTGGTCGGTGTAGACTACTTCGGGTCTGTGTAGACTACTTTTGGTATATGTAGACTACTTTTAGTCTGAGTAGACTACTTATAGTCTTATCAATATTTAAAGTCTCTTGTTCATGTATGGGTCATGGTTCAAGCGTTTCCGCGTACAAAGTCAAAAAGTTTTAAATTTTTGGTATAAGCGGGCACGGGGTGTAACACCAAAAGGGTTCCAGTATGAAAACACCAACACTACACAAGGTTTGGATAAAGTCTATATTTAACTTGAAGATTATTTATGCAGTATTATTCCTAAACGTCTACTTTCAACAGTATACCACATGATCAATGCTTTGTCACTGTTACATGTTTACTTAAGTATACAAGTTATAATTACCTTTGAAACTAAGATCAATAGCAGTACTAACTTTATATTTAGAAGAACTAAAAACTTTGTAGCAGCATTAAGTTGACATGAGAGCAACATTAAGTTCCAATCGTAGCAGCAGTAATAAAGCTTATTGAACCAGCATTTTGTCAGCTTTTTTTTTTCATTCACAACTCTTACTTAGTGTTGAAGTATTGATCATATAGGCTTTTACACTTTTGAATAAAACAAAATCATTTCCAAAATTCGAGGATACTACTAACAAACTAGCAACTTTTAAAAGATACGTTTCAATCTTCAATTTTAAAAATTATACAAACAATATCATTTCCTAAAATCTCTATCTCTTCACACTTTATTTAAACTCTGAACACCACCCTAAATAATCTCAACCTATTTTCATAGCTTATAAACCTCCATTTATCAATAAGGAATGGTTCATACGAAATCATCAAAGGTAACCATCATTTCTGTATATTATATTGTTTCAGAACATATAAGTATATCATATGTTTAAAAAAAATTGCATCCGCATACATTCATATAATATTATGTGGATTTCATAATAATGTCTTCTACATTCCTTCATTAGGTTACCAACAAGGAAGAAGGTTCAAACATACCAACCAAGGTAATCAACAAAAACTCAAATGTTATCGTTTTATCTAATGATAAAGTGGTATGTGTATAACATGAACCTTAAAACAAAAATAATAAAGTTGATTTATGAAATTAACTTATATTAACAAACTTACAGGAGGTACCCTTCTCCAGCAAATGCAAAAGAGGTATAAAGGATTCTGCTTTGTTGGAAAATAATGTTGTTGATTAGTCGTTTCGAACAACGCGTCAAAAGTCAAAGCTTTCACGAAGAAAAGTCAACTAGGAACGGTTCAACGCGACAATCGATTTAATAACCGGATAAGTGACTACCCGGGTCGAGGTCCCAACGAGGCGTGAAATTGAGGATATCGTTTTCGGTTCGTAATTAAAGTGCTTGAAAAGACGAGAGTTTGTTTTGGTTTTTTAAATAAAACGAAAATTAAAAGAAACGCGAACGTTAAACTACGAACGAGTAAAAACGTAAAATATTTGAAAAACTAATCCTATGTATATCAAAATAATTTTCCTACGACTTAAATATAAAAAAGAAAATTTTGGAAAAAAGAAAAATATTTTTTTGATTTTTAAATAATTTTATATGAATTAAAAACTATTTAAACTAATTTAAATTACTAAAAATACCAAAACTATTTTTAAAAATCTGAAAATTTTCCTTAAAATACTTTATACTACCAGAAAGCTAAGAAAAATTTAAAAAGTGAAAAAGCTTTTGGAAATAAGCTAAAATTAAGCTGATCGGTTCAATTAAGCTTATAAAGGAAAAGAAAACAAAAGGGGTTTTAAATTAAATAGTGCAATGTTAAACTAAAAAGATTGTAGAGTGCAGTGGTAAGTTGCTTGTGTTGTGAATGGACTGACCTGGGTTCGAACCCCAGAGGTCAGTTTTTTCTGTATTTATTTTTTATTTTATTATTTTTTTTTCTTTGACTTTCTTAAAACCTTTTGCTCAAACTTTGATAAACACAACTAAAACAAATACAAACACAAACACAAACCCAAACAATAAACAATAAACACAAACAACTAATTTTTAAGCTAACACAAACACAAACACAAACGATAAACACCAACAGATCCAAATCCAACTTAAGCAATAACTTGAAAATTATCAAACTTACTTTTAAAGACTAACCTCCTAACTAACCGAGTTCGTATAAGCAGGAAAAAAAAACGAGATAAGCTAAAAATATATTTTTTTTTTTCTTTTTCTTTTTAAACTATAAAAAGAACTAATGAAGAAGCAAGCATATTAATTCAAAGACTAATGAGAACATAAACATATTACATTGAATACGCAGAAAATGAAAAACAGATAAGCAAAAACAAGCAGTCATTAAAACAAAAAAACTCGACTTAAATTAAAGCAAGAGTAAATTACAACTAAAAAATAAAATACAAAGTACCTCTAAAAAAAAGCTAAAATAAACCTGGAAAAAAAAGGAAAAGAAAGACTCGACTACTCGGCTATATTTATACTAAAAAAATGGAAAACCCTAGAATCCGAGTGTGTTTTCCGTGTGAGAGTGTTCCTCTTGATGTGGTTGTGTTTCTTTGTAGACCCTTGGATCATTTCGTGCCCTCTACTTCTTCGAATCTTGATCGTTGATCTTTCTTTTGTGCCTCGGATCGATGAGGTGGATGGAGGGGACCATGGACACACCCATGTGACTACTTTGGCTGGTTGTGGTGAGGTGGAGAGGGTGATTAGCGGCGGGTGTTTAGGGAAGAAGAAGAAGCGAGTTGGGGAATTAGGGATTTCAATTGGGATATTGACTAACAAAAGAGGGGTTTGACCCTCTTTATTTACCCCGTATTTTGTTTTAAGCTAAAGGGGTGTGGGTCGGTCTTGAGTGGTGGGCTTTTGGGTGTTGGGCCGGTGATGGGTTTAAGGGGAAAATGGGTTGGGGTTTAAATTGTTTAGGTGGGTTGTATTTGTGAAAGGGTTTAATGGGTGGATCGGTTGGAGTATTTTAGTAGGATCCGGATATGGTTGTAGTTAGGATAAAATGGGTTTAGTTGATTTAATAAAAGGACCAAAGGTGTAGATCTTGTAAACTTCAAGGACCAAACATGCCATTTCTTCAAAGTTAATCCAAGGGTCAATTTTGCCAAATGAAAATAATCTAAGGGCTCTTCGGGATTTTTGCACAATAACTCGACCAAACTCGTGAATTTCTTCCCGGGTCCCGTCTTTTGAGCTCTTGTCCAATCCATGCTCGGTTTTGCCTCATTTGCCTCATTTTCAATCCTTTTTGTACCTGCAACAACTAAAACACAATCCAAGGATATTTGATATAATATATGGTCCATTTGGGTGTTTTTGGTCATTTTCGTGGGGTTTTTTCGGGTATAAAATTATGAGTAAAAGGCCACTCATCAATCCCCCACACTAAGCAATTGCTAGTCCCTAGCAATCCGATCATATAAAGTAATGAAAGGATCAAAAATATCAAGGTTACCAAAAATATACCACCCCGTTTTGACTTTATTATAAAATGCAAGTAACTAAAACGAGAACAAACGTAAATATCATGCTTGATTTTCAAAAGTGGCATCATGGAACGGGAATCACACAAAATGGGTGACTCCGGGGAATTGTAATCGTCATCCTCTTTTTATACTTCCCAACTAAGTCTAAAACCCTTGTGCAAACGTTTTCGTAAAATGCTAACACTACTTATATTAGCAACCTATGTAAGCCGAGACTTAACTTTTCACTCCCACAATTATTCATAAGTTAGGTGTGTGTGCTTGTTTTCAAAGTTTTGATCGTAAAAATCGACATTTATTAGGGTTAAAAACCGACAATGATTTAGAAATTAGAGATTCAAAGGTGAGATCACTCCATGTAGCGACTTTCTTCTCAGCTTATCCTTAGTAAACTTAGGAGGCTAGGTTTTTACACCCTCGAGAATAGTATCGGAGCTCACGGGATCTTTGAAGTCAACAATTTCTAAATCACCGTCCAACTTTTAGACAATATTGACGAATACTAGTTCAACTTTCGATTTAAATTTGAGAAGAAG
This sequence comes from Artemisia tridentata subsp. tridentata, assembly GCA_021014915.2. NCBI lineage: Eukaryota > Viridiplantae > Streptophyta > Magnoliopsida > Asterales > Asteraceae > Artemisia > Artemisia tridentata. The sequence goes on from CP139504.1 coordinate 37,754,349, forward strand.
CAAGTTTCTCACACTTATTCATAAACAAACATAAACATTTTTTTTTTTTTTTCATTTTTCATCACTTTTTTTTTTTTTTTTTTTTTTTTTTTTTTTTTTTTTTTTGTGTGTACCCTAAACGACGGACCTTCACGGTTTAGTTCCAAGACCTTACACCTTTCGGAATAAAGGATCCAAGGGCCGTTACAACGGAGTATTCCAAGACTCTAGACATTCCTGAAATGAGGATCCAAGGTGGTTAGACCAAGACCTCACACATTCCTGAACTAGAGGTCCAAGGGCCGGTGCAAGAGGGTAGCCAAGACCTAAACGCCTTTCGGAAATAAGGATCCAAGGCCCGATCTCGAATCCGTAGCTTAGAGCACTTATTTATTCATACATAAAACTTTAACTTTTGCAACTTTCAAGCAACGTCTCACTTTCATTTTGCATTCTTATTGGGTTTGTAAGAAAGATTGCTTGTTCCGAAATTTAAATAAAACTTTGAACTAGTATTCTAAATCAAGATTGTATAAAAATTTATTTGCTTAACAAAAACGGTTTTTGCGTTCAAAAGTTTGAAAATAGCACTTATTTTAGTCAGATTAGGAGCTCCTGGGAGGAAAAGCCATAGATTACTTATATAAGCTCTAAAGAGAACCAACTACTCCACGCTTAGCATTTTCATTTGCACAATTCGCAAAAACTTAGCCTAAACGTTAAGGGTCGCAGCTAGATCAACACTCTAGCAGAGTCGGGATTCCCCTTGTTCTAGCCTAATCAAGTCTAAACTTTCATTAATACCGAAGCATTAATGTATAGCAAATTATTTTTTATTGTGCAACGCACTTCTTTTAGACGAAAAAAATATGATAAAAAATTTTTAAATTTTTGGTCAAAACGGGGGTGCTAGGGGACTAGAAGGTACAAATTGTGAAAATTTTTCAAAATTTTGAAATTTTGGGTCAGATTCTCAAGAATCCCTCCCCCACACTTAGAATTGAATATTGCCCTCAATATTCAAAGTACCGGCCTAAGCCGACACTATAGAACGTAAAAAGGAAACACTACAATCTAAGTATGGAAAAGAAATCTTGGTTTTCACAAAAAGGATTTTTAAGATATCCCTGGATAATCATAAACACAAAGATAGGATATTGGGCGGCTGGATTGAAAACAGGCGCGTCAATCATCACAATCTACGGGAATCCTGAAAACAGAGGCAAACATACAACCACAAAGCACAAGTAGAGGAACTCCCCCACACTTAGTGTTAGAAAATAGAAAGAAGTCAGAAACATGGTGTTTACCTATGTGGTGCTAATGTTTTTGTTAACCGAGTCACTAGCTTGACTCGACCCCGAATTTAATTGTCCATGGGGAAAGTTTGGAGATCCGGGACAACCATGGATGGTATGTCCCCTCCAAAATAATGCTTCAACCTATGACCGTTCACTTTGAAGTTAGGACCGTCGGTTTGAGATAACTCGACGGTTCCATATGGAAAAACTTGAGCAACGGTGAACGGCCCAGACCAACGGGTTTTTAATTTGCCCGAGAAAATCTTTAATCGAGAATTGAAGAGGAGGACTCGATCACCAACATTGAAGATGCGGTTTTTGATTTTAGAGTCATGAATCCTCTTTGTTTTCTCTTTGTAGATTAAAGAGTTCTCGTAGGCTTGATCCCGAAGCTCATTTAATTCATTCAATTGAAGCTTTCGATGATCACCCGCGGTCTTGAGGTCAAAATTTGCATGCTTCAAGGCCCAATAGGCTTTGTGCTCAAGCTCAATCGGTAGATGACACGCCTTTCCGTACACAAGCTTATAAGGAGTACACCCGATGGGTGTCTTGAAAGCTGTACGAAAAGCCCATAGTGCGTCATCTAATTTGTCCGACCAAGAGGCACGATTTTCCCCTACGGTCCTTTCAAGAATTCTTTTTAAACCTCGGTTGGAGACTTCCACTTGCCCACTTGTTTGTGGGTGATACGCGGTCGCAAGACGGTGAGTGACACCGTACTTAAGCATGACTTTTGCGAATTGGTCATTGCAAAAGTGTGTACCGCGATCACTAATGATAGCACGAGGAGCTCCAAACCGAGCAAAGAGAGATTTTAGAAATTTCACAACTACTCGGGCGTCGTTGGTGGGGAGCGCTTTTGCTTCCACCCATTTAGAAAAATAATCGACCGCCACGAGTATGTACTTGTTCCCTCGTGAAGACGGGAACGGGCCCATAAAGTCGATGCCCCACACGTCAAAGATCTCACAAACTTGAATTGCGTTTTGAGGCATTTCGTCCTTTTGTGAGATTTTTCCTTGACGTTGGCAAGAGTCACATGACTTTACCAAGTCATGGGCATCACGATAAATCGTAGGCCAATAGAAACCCGAATCAAAGACTTTTTTAGCGGTGTAGTTCGGGCCATGATGTCCCCCGGTGGGTCCATTGTGGCAAGCCGTGAGAATATCAACGGCTTCTTGGCCGTGAACACACCGTCTAATCACTTGATCGGCACATACTTTAAACAAGTAGGGGTCGTCCCAAAAATAATGTTTCACATCTTTAAAAAATTTCTTTTTCTGTTGGGACGACATCCCTTTCACAACAAAATTCCCCGCATGATAATTTGCAAAGTCGGCAAACCATGGGGTACTCGGATCATCTTTCAAAGATATCATCCCAAGTGTCTCGAGAGGAAATGTTTCGGTAATTTCCTTTTTCTCGAGATCACTTTGATGGGGATTTTCAAGTCTAGACAAATGATCGGCGGCGAGATTCTCCGCTCATTTTTTATCACGAATAGTGACATCAAATTCTTGTAGGAGGAGAATCCACCGAAGCAATATCGGCTTAGCATCTTGCTTAGCAAGAAGATACTTAAGAGCCGAGTGATCCGTATACACTATGGTCTTAGATAAGACGAGATATGGTCTAAATTTCTCAAAAGCATAGACAACGGCCAATAACTCTTTCTCGGTAGTAGTATAATGAGATTGAGACTCGGTCATTGTCTTGCTAGCATAGTGTATCGGCTGAAAGTGCTTAGATTTTCGTTGCCCCAGGACTGCCCCAATAGCATAATCACTAGCATCGCACATGAGCTCAAATGGCAAGTCCCAATCGGGGGCAACTAAAATTGGTGCTTCAGTTAATTTCTTTTTAAGAATCCCGAATGCTTCGATGCATTCAGGAGAGAAGAAGAATGGAGCATCTTTTTCAAGAAGACGGGTCAGAGGCCGGGCGATTTTAGAGAAGTCTTGAATAAATCGTCTGTAGAAACCGGCATGACCAAGGAAACTTCGGATTCCTTTTACAGTGGTGGGATGAGGTAGCTTAGCGATAACATCGACTTTAGCTTGATCGACCTCAATCCCGGCATTAGAAATTTTATGGCCGAGGACAATGCCCTCTTTGACCATAAAGTGGCACTTCTCCCAATTTAGAACAAGATTGGTGTCTTCGCACCGTTTAAGCATTTTGTCTAAATGGGAGAGGCAAGAAGAGAAAGAATTTCCATACACAGAAAAATCATCCATAAAGACCTCCATTGTTTTCTCGATCATATCATGGAATATGGCCATCATGCACCTTTGAAACGTGCCCGGAGCATTGCATAAGCCGAAAGGCATACGTCGATAAGCAAACATTTCGTAGGGGCACGTAAAGGTGGTCTTTTCCTGATCTTGGGGATCAATTGGTATTTGAAAATACCCGGAAAAGCCATCTAGAAAACAATAGAACTCATTTCCCGCTAAACGTTCAAGCATTTGGTCCATAAAAGGTAACGGGAAATGATCCTTACGGGTAGCATCATTGAGTTTTCGATAATCAATACACACTCTCCATCCCGTGACGAGGCGTGTAGGAATCAACTCATTTTCTTCGTTGGTAACAACGGTCATACCCCCCTTTTTGGGTACACAATGGATGGGACTAACCCACGGGCTATCAGAAATGGGGTAAATCATTCCGGCATCAAGGAGTTTTAGAACCTCCTTTTTGATCACCTCATGAATTTTCGGATTCACCCTTCTTTGTTGTTGAACCGTGGGTTTGAAGTCATCCTCCATCAAAATTTTGTGAGTACAAAATCTAGGGTCAATACCCTTGATATCCGAGAGTTGCCAAGCGATGGCACTCTTATGTTTCTTGAGCACGTCTAAGAGTTGAGTCTTCTCCTCATCTTTTAGATTTTTAGAGATGATGACGGGAAATTTGTCGGTATCTTCTAAGAAAGCATACTCGAGATGAGGAGGTAAATCCTTGAGCTCAAGCTCCGGAGGATTCTCAGTAGACGGCTTAATTTCTTTGATTTCTTCTTTTCGAATTTCTTTCATCGGAGGGAGAGAAGACGTCGGATCTTCATTCAATAATTTTTCAAGCAAAAGAATATCTCCCTCCGGATCAAGATAAGAATCATCAACTTCCGGTGAAGTTGGTGTTTCTATAGCAAGAAAGTCATCGACCTCTTCCAAGAAGAAATCACCTCCCTCAAACGGAGTAAGGGACGGGGAAGGGTCGGAAAGAATTGGTTGAGAAGAAGGAGTGGGATTGCCACTCAAGGATTTTTTTACAAATCCTAAAATCTCCTGAGCATACTCCTCAGAAGCAACATCAATCACATCAATACGATTAACCGATGTATCATCGTGAGTGGAGGAGTATCTCATCGTCTGATCAAGCTTAAATGTCACAGCTTGATCATCAACACGTAAGGTGAGTTCCTCACCATAAACATCAATCAATGCCCGACCCGTCCTCAAGAAAGATCTTCCAAGTATAAGAGGAACTCGGGGGTCGGCATCAAAATCTACCACGACGAAATCAGCCGGGAAATGGAACTTCCCCACTTTCACAAAAACATCTTCAGCTACACCTTTAGGACTAGTAAGAGTTCTATCAGCTAGCACAAGAGTCATACATGTGGGAGTAAGTGGGGGTAGAGAAAGTCTGTTCCAAATGGACAGCGGCATAAGGTTAATGCTTGCACCAAGATCGGCTAAGGCGTAGCATTGAACCATGCCCGGAAAATCACAAGGAATGAGAAATTTTCTGGGATCTCCAAGCTTTTCCGGAAGCTTTTTAAGGAGAGCTGCCGAGCAATTCTCATTTACCGGAGTTTTTGCTAACTCAAATAATTTCTCCTTGTTACTGAGCAAATTTTTGATTGTCGAAGCAAACTTTGGCATGAGAAGAAGAGCATCCGCGAAGCTAATATCGAAGTGTAAATCTTGAAAGATTTGTAAAAACTTCTCAATTTGGATACTAGCTTTTTCGCGGAGCTTTTGGTCATTAAGTCTAGATGGGTATGGGATAGAAGGTTTAGGTTGAGACTTCGGAACATCGGGTTCCGGAATTGGGGTTGGGACTACCGGAGGTTGGACGTGTGCGGTACTTCGTGAGCTTGTGGAATGCACCTTGTCCTTTGTTACCTCGGTCTCACGGTCAACTACTTTTGTAGAAGAAGAAGAAGTAGTAGTTGGAGCCGTGGGTCCATCATAAGAAACACCACTCCTGGTGGTGATTGCTTTTATATCACCCCTCGGGTTAGCAATTGTGTTGCTAGGAAGAGAAGATGTTCCCGAGGTTGAGGGTTGATTCATTAGTAGAAAACCACTCATCATTTGCTTAAGCTCATTTGTTTGTCGAGACATCGTCGTATCAATTTCTTTCTTAAGCTCAACTTTCATGTTATTGATTTGGTTTTGCATAGCGCGTATGGCAACATCGTTTGTTTTCATATAGCTCGCGAGTTCCGGAGAAGGTTGAACTTGAGTAGGAGGAGATTGATAGACTTGTTGCGGTTGAGCTTGATAATTGTTTCCCCGATTTTGGTTGTAATTTTGATAACCTTGATTGGTTTGAGGAAAACGGTCTTGGTTGTTTTGAACGGGTGGAAAACCGGGTGGTCCCATTTGGTTGCTAACATTTTGAGGACGAAATCCTTCATTTTGATTGTAGTTTGCAGCTGCTACGGTAGCATTGCAAACTTGGCTATCGGTAGCCGCACAATTATAGTAAGGATGGGGACCACCACATATAACACAAGTTTCTGTAACTGCTTTGACGGGCTCCGGTTTCTGATTCTGGAGCTTAAACTCTTTCATCATCATCCGGATAGCATCGGCAAGCTCGGCCATCTCCGATGGATGGGCCGATGAAGAAGAAGGGGTGGAAGAATTCACTTTCGAAACAACCGGTTTGTTTCGAGAAGTGAGAACTTTGGATTTGTTTTCGATAATCGTCAAGATATCTTTCGGCATTCGACTCAAAATATTGCCACCGGCGGCTGCGTTGAGTGAATCCTGATCTGATTGAGTTAAGGCATTGTAGAACGTATCGATTTGATGTAATTCCGAGAAACCGTGGTGTGGGCATTTTCGTAGGAGATCCTTAAATCGTTCCCATGCCTCACCAAAATTCTCATCAAATCGTTGCTTGAAATTTGTGATTTCATTCCTGGCATTAGTCATTTTGGATGGAGGAAAGAAATAATTCACGAATTTCTTGACGAGATCTTCCCAAGTATTGATCGATTGAGGGGGTTCTTTTTCAAGCCAAATCCGGGCTGCCCCCCCGAGGGAAAATGGGAATAACCTTAATTTGATAGAGTCATGAGGGACATCCTTATGATGGTGTATGGATGTCAATTGGTTAAACCATCGGATGTGTGCGTGGGGATCCTCCCTCTCAAAACCATGAAATTGATTTCCCGTGACAAGTTGTATTAAACCGGTTTCGAGTTTAAAGTTTGTGTTTTAAATCGGGGGTATAACAATAGCATCTCCGTATCCCACGGTGGGACATTGGAGTAACTCTTGCATGGTACGTTGATCCTCGGCCATTTCGGTAATGGGAGGATCGGGATTAGTACGAATCTCGGGTTCGACTAATGAGGCAGCACGTCTACGATTACGTCTTCGCGGAATTGCGACGAGTTCAAGAAAGGGACTCGATGACGAAGAAGAACGTGTGCGCATGCACCAAGAACATTAGGAAAGAAGAATATTTTTGGGTTTTTTTGGTTTTTTAATTTTTTTGGATTTTTGGATAAAAATATTCACAAGATATATACGAAACTTCACAAGGAAGGTTCTTCAAGTCACTAATCGTCAAACCGTGACGATATTGTCGCAACACACCTCCCCGGCAGCGGCGCCAAAAACTGATTAGTCGTTTTGAACAACGCGTCAAAAGTCAAACCTTTCACGAAGAAAAGTCAACTAGGAACGGTTCAACGCGACAATCGATTTAATAACCGGATAAGTGAATACCCGGGTCGAGGTCCCAACGAGGCGTGAAATTGAGGATATCGTTTTCGGTTCGTAATTAAAGTGCTTGAAAAGACGAGAGTTTGTTTTGGTTTTTTAAATAAAACGAAAATTAAAAGAAACGCGAACGTTAAACTACGAACGAGTAAAAACGTAAAATATTTGAAAAACTAATCCTATGTATATCAAAATAATTTTCCTACGACTTAAATATAAAAAAGAAAATTTTGGAAAAAAGAAAAATATTTTTTTGATTTTTAAATAATTTTATATGAATTAAAAACTATTTAAACTAATTTAAATTACTAAAAATACCAAAACTATTTTTAAAAATCTGAAAATTTTCCTTAAAATACTTTATACTACCAGAAAGCTAAGAAAAATTTAAAAAGTGAAAAAGCTTTTGGAAATAAGCTAAAATTAAGCTGATCGGTTCAATTAAGCTTATAAAGGAAAAGAAAACAAAAGGGGTTTTAAATTAAATAGTGCAATGTTTAACTAAAAAGATTGTAGAGTGCAGTGGTAAGTTGCTTGTGTTGTGAATGGACTGACCTGGGTTCGAACCCCAGAGGTCAGTTTTTTCTGTATTTATTTTTTATTTTATTATTTTTTTTTCTTTGACTTTCTTAAAACCTTTTGCTCAAACTTTGATAAACACAACTAAAACAAATACAAACACAAACACAAACCCAAACAATAAACAATAAACACAAACAACTAATTTTTAAGCTAACACAAACACAAACACAAACGATAAACACCAACAGATCCAAATCCAACTTAAGCAATAACTTGAAAATTATCAAACTTACTTTTAAAGACTAACCTCCTAACTAACCGAGTTCATATAAGCAGGAAAAAAAAACGAGATAAGCTAAAAATATATTTTTTTTTTCTTTTTCTTTTTAAACTATAAAAAGAACTAATGAAGAAGCAAGCATATTAATTCAAAGACTAATGAGAACACAAACATATTACATTGAATACGCAGAAAATGAAAAACAGATAAGCAAAAACAAGCAGTCATTAAAACAAAAAAACTCGACTTAAATTAAAGCAAGAGTAAATTACAACTAAAAAATAAAATACAAAGTACCTCTAAAAAAAAGCTAAAATAAACCTGGAAAAAAAAGGAAAAGAAAGACTCGACTACTAGGCTATATTTATACTAAAAAAATAGAAAACCCTAGAATCCGAGTGTGTTTTCCGTGTGAGAGTGTTCCTCTTGATGTGGTTGTGTTTCTTTGTAGACCCTTGGATCATTTCGTGCCCTCTACTTCTTCGAATCTTGATCGTTGATCTTTCTTTTGTGCCTCGGATCGATGAGGTGGATGGAGGGGACCATGGACACACCCATGTGACTACTTTGGCTGGTTGTGGTGAGGTGGAGAGGGTGATTAGCGGCGGGTGTTTAGGGAAGAAGAAGAAGCGAGTTGGGGAATTAGGGATTTCAATTGGGATATTGACTAACAAAAGAGGGGTTTGACCCTCTTTATTTACCCCGTATTTTGTTTTAAGCTAAAGGGGTGTGGGTCGGTCTTGAGTGGTGGGCTTTTGGGTGTTGGGCCGGTGATGGGTTTAAGGGGAAAATGGGTTGGGGTTTAAATTGTTTAGGTGGGTTGTATTTGTGAAAGGGTTTAATGGGTGGATCGGTTGGAGTATTTTAGTAGGATCCGGATATGGTTGTAGTTAGGATAAAATGGGTTTAGTTGATTTAATAAAAGGACCAAAGGTGTAGATCTTGTAAACTTCAAGGACCAAACATGCCATTTCTTCAAAGTTAATCCAAGGGTCAATTTTGCCAAATGAAAATAATCTAAGGGCTCTTCGGGATTTTTGCACAATAACTCGACCAAACTCGTGAATTTCTTCCCGGGTCCCGTCTTTTGAGCTCTTGTCCAATCCATGCTCGGTTTTGCCTCATTTGCCTCATTTTCAATCCTTTTTGTACCTGCAACAACTAAAACACAATCCAAGGATATTTGATATAATATATGGTCCATTTGGGTGTTTTTGGTCGTTTTCGTGGGGTTTTTCGGGTATAAAATGATGAGTAAAAGGCCACTCATCAGTTGTTCATATTGTTTTGTCGGATGATGATGAATTACCCAAACATGAAAAAAAAAACAGTTTTAAGAGCATGTTGAAAATCAAGACAAATTGGTATGCAAATATTCTAATTTGCTGATAAAGATTTAATTTCGTTATTGTATGTTTAATAATGGTGGTATAATCTTCCTTTATCAACAACACTCACTTTTTGAGATAGTACTAAACTCCGTGACTCTAATGTGTTTTCATTATTATCTTAGGAATCCGATGATGAAACCCATTTCATGTTTATGCGAACCCGCAAGGGTACACAAACTAACTCTTTAAATCAGGTTTTGGACCATTTCATTGATGAACCTGCTCCTGAAGACATTGATGAAGACACTGATGATTTGCAATCATTTGATAATGTAGTTTCATCTAAATTTAAAGAAGTATCAAAGAAAAAGGATGAGGAATTCGTTAATCATTCTTCTAATGATTTGCACCATTTGGATGACTTTACGGATGAAGAAACACAAGTTCATGAACAACAAGCTTCACTATTTAAAGGCCACAATTTTGCTCTCATTGATGAAGAAACTGATGAGGATACTAATAACAAGAACAACATAAGTGATGATGGTGTGTGGGTTAATATAAATGATCTGCGTCACCCTTCTCATGTTTTTTATAATCATAACAAATACATTGATGATGAAGCAGAAGAAGATTTAAAAGATTCGGACATTGGTACTGGTCGGTATGTATTCGGTGGATATGATACAGACATTTTCATTGATGATGAATCTCTAGGGTATGATTCCACCGATGATGAAGATGACGATTTTTTAGACTTAAATTTGTGGTTTTACTTTATGAATGTTTCCTTTATAATAATTTTTTCCAATATTAACTTGTAACATATGCATACTTGGATTTGATACAAACACAAGATTAAAGATGGATTGAATCTAGAGAGAGAGATATAGAAGTTGGGAGTTTTTCTAGAGAGAGAGAGTGGTGAGAAAATGAGAAGGTTAGATTAGAGAAGTGAAAAGCTCCAACCCTTCCCACACTTGGGAAGGGGTATTTATAGTTACTAGCTACGGTGCCCCTAGTGGGCTGTGGAGTGAGCTGACAGTGGGTAAAGACCCGACCCAACTCCACAAATATTAATATAACTAAACTAATAATAATAATACTAATAAGCCTACGAGCTACATAAATGCTAAATAGATACTCGGGGTGACCGAGTCTTCATATGAATATTTATATTCCTAACAATCTCCCCCTACGGGAGGTCACCCCGGAAATAACATTTTGAATTCTAGCATTCTAGTACATGACTTTGACTTCCTAGCTCGTAGTCTTTGATTCTTCAAATTGATTAGTCTTTGTACATTCAGCAGTGAACTTTTGATGACTGATCTTTTGTCTTGGATGATGTTGATATAAATAATGCCTAAACACGTTATTAATATTTTTCGATATCTCTACGTTTTGATAATCACAAAATGTAAAATCATTAATCGGAAAATTATGACGTAAACAAGTATTTAGTTGTAAATATCTATTTCTACAACTCAAATCACTTAAGGTATGAATGAACTAATGCTTAATGCATTATATGATCAAAGGAACATTTTCTTAATAACTAGATTTTTTATAAAACATCAAAAACATTTTATATATTTTTGAAAAACATTTTTGGTATTAAATAAAAATGTTTAATCTTTTATAAAAATATGAATTCAAATTTTTAACCAAAATCAGTTAAAATGTTCCAGAAAAACCTTCCCCACAAAAGGACAAATCTGGGCAACGGACACCTAGGGCGGCCCCCTTAAAATTAAGGGGACCGCCCCCCTATTTAAGGGGGCCGGCCACGCTCCAGTAGGTCTCCAGCTGTCCAGTTTTTCTCCTATAAATACCAGCCTTCTCCTGGATTTTTACTTACCTTTTGCACACTAAAACTTTCTGTTTTAAAACCTTTCTAAATATTGTAAATCCTTTGATCATATTTTCTTAAGCATTGGTTTCTAAGTGATCCAAGCTTCCAACACCAAAAGTGAAAAAGAAGAACTCTACTTCAACTAGTGAAGAAGTGTTATTACTTACCTCATTCAATTGTGTTGTTGTGTAAAGTGTTGTATAGTTGTGATAAGTAGATCCTAGTGTAAGTAACTAGTTGTGTTGTAAAGAAGTAGTGTAGAAGTAGTTGTGGATAAGTAGTCGTGAAGAAGTCGTGAAGTAGTCGTGAAGAATTCGTGAAGAAGTCGTGAAGCCGTTGTGAAGAAGTCGTGATTAAGTCGTGTAGAAGTTGTGTATAAGTTGTGAGATTGGTTCTAGCTACGATTAGAACTCGACATCTAGCTTTGTGTCGTTAAGCCGGTGTAAGCTAAAGTTGTGTAAGGTTTCTCCGCCATAAGGGAGTTTGTTGACATAGTGAAGAAAACTCTCGAGTAGGTGACTCGAGGAGTAGAGTAAGGCAAGGAAGGTGTCCTTGTAGCCGAACCACTATAAATCTCCGTGTTGTGGTTTGATCTTTCTATCTCTCTCTTTCATTTCATTATATTTACCTTACTTGCATTACTTATTTATATTTGTTTATATATGTTCATATTGATCAAGAGTTGAATTCACATAAGATAGAATCGAAGTTTTTAAAAAGTAAACAAAAGTTTTCATAAATTAAAAAGGACATAAAACTATTCAACCCCCCCTCTAGTTTTCCACAATTGGTATCAGAGCCAGGTTAGACAAGATTTTTAAAATAAACTGTATTTTAAAACTTGAAACGATCTATGGAATCTGAAAAATATTTAGAAGGGCAATCTATGCAAAGACCACCACTATTTGAAAGTGATGGATTTTTATATTAGAAAAATCGATTCGAAACTTATGTGAAATCAAAAGATCTAGATCTTTGGCATGTTATTACTAATGGTGATTTTTTACCTATTCAACATAATCTTGAAACTAAAAAGGATGAAATTGTACCTTTTGAAAAACAAAGTGATGATTTAAAAAGAAAACTTTCTAAAAATAATGAGGCTAAAATGGTTATTTATAATGCGTTAACACGTAAAGAATACGAAAGAATCTTTATGTGCGAAACCGCAAAAGAAATTTGGAATTCTTTACTAATAACTCACCAAGGTAATAGTCAAGTCAAAGATAATAAAATAGATCTTCTTTTTCAACAATATGAACAATTCACGATTCCGGAAGAGGAATCAATTGATAATGTATTTGCTAGGTTTAACACAATCATCACAAGTTTAAAGGCACTTGATGAGAGTTTTTCTAGTAAGAATTTTGTTAGGAAATTTCTTAGGGCTCTTCATCCAAAATGGCGAGCTAAAGTTACGGCGATTGAAGAATCGAAGAACTTGTCAACTCTTCAACTTGACGAGTTGATTGGCAACTTGAAAGTCTACGAAGAAATAATCAAGAAAGACTTCGAGATGGTCAAAGGAATGAAAGAGCAAAGCAAGTCAATCGCGTTGAAAGCTAGGAAAGCATCAAGTGACGAGGATAGCTCAACCTCCGAAAGTGATGATGAAGAATATGCCATGGCCGTAAGAGACTTCAAGAAGTTTTTCAAAAGACGAGGAAGATTCGTTAGACAACCACATGACGAAAGGAAAACACTCCAAAGAAACAAAGACGACAAAGGTAGCAAGAGCGAGAGGAAGTGCTTCAAATGCGGTGATCCAAATCATCTCATTGGAAGATGTCCTATGATGTCAAAGGTGCAAAACCAAAAGGCGTTCATTGGAGTAGCATGGAGTGACAGTGAAGAAGACGAGAAAAAAACCACAAAAGAGGAGAAGTGTCTTATGGCTAAGACATCAAGTGAGGTACGTTCCGAAACTGAATACTTTAGTGATGAAAATTTATCATTAGATGAAAAAGACCTAGATAACGAATATAATAGGTTATGTATATTAGGCCAAAAAGTAATGACTAAAAATAAATCACTAAAACACATAAATAACCAATTAGAAAAAGAAATACTAGAATTAAAAATTAAACTACATAACTAAGAAAAAGGCAAAGAAGTCCTTGAATGTAAAACATGTCAAGAAACTAAAAATGAAAACGAAATACTTAAGGAAGAAATTTGTAGACTTAACAAATTTGAAAATAGTAGTAATTCACTTAGAGATATAATAAGCATTCAAAGAATATCAGGAGATAAAACCGGATTAGGATTTAACTCAACTAAGGCTACAACTAGTGAAACTAAAAATGTAAAGTTTGAAAGTGAAACTAGTAATAAAAAATCATTAGAGTCAAAGCCTAAATATATACTTATAAAAGATAAAAAAATACCCATAGCCAATAATGAGGAAATAAAAGCTTTCTACAAACCATCTTTAAAAACCGAAGTAGAAAACTCTAAACCAAAGCTTAGGTCAAAAACACCTCCTCCTAGAAGACCACCTAGTCCTCACCCTCGGCCTAAAACACCTCAACCTAAAAGAAACCAAAATAGACCAAACCGTCATAATAATCGTTACCCAATGTGGAATTACCTGAATCCACCAAGCTTCAATCCTTGGGGAATACTTCCACCATACATGCATCCTAGTCAACTACAACCCATTTTTGGTTCAAACAACTTTGGATCAATGAGACAATGGGGACCAAGTGGCTAAATTGCTATCTCATTGGATTATTGGCATCTCTTCCTTGATTGACTTCTACAAGTCAAACATAAACGCTTTGAAGCGCTTGAAGACCACATGTTGAAGACTAAAAGGTACGCTCTTCTTTCATGCTCATCTTTATGTGCGTAGATTAATGAACTAGCCAATTGCATGCCCCCATAAGTTTTTAATGCCTAGTTTAGTCAGTACTTGTATGGTAGATAGTAGATAATCTCTTATACATAGTATAAATATATATATATATATATATATATATATATATATATATATATATATATATATATATATATATATATATATATATATATATATATATATATATATATATATATATTATATATATATATATCCATATTATTATATATACTATATACATATATAAATATATCCGCACATAACCTAGATATGTCATTTGTTGACTATCTAGAACTAAAAGAAATTGTTCGTCCTCGAACCTTTTCTTCCCCCTTTGCCTCTTTTGAACTTTAACGTTCAACACGAAAATCTTCCGTGTCCACTATCACATAACTCATGGTGATGAAGAGAAGTGAGTTAAGTGGATTAACGTAGAAGTAGCACTTCGACCGTCGAGTCAAGAAAACTATGGATGAAACAAACTCCCGTCGCCGTCAGCACCTATCTCCGTATATATATAATATATATATATATATATATATATATATATATATATATATATATATATATATATATATATATATATATATATATGTGCACTTTTACTCTCACTCCCTAAAACCTTTGTCGACTTGACATCTTGATCATTTTATCCAAAATTCTCAAGAAATGTTTTCTTAACGAAATGTTAATAAAATGTCAAGTATTCCTTCCTCGTGCCATTAAAAACCCAACGTATTTTTGATATATAATAAATCTACATATATATACATAAAATTATTTTGCTATCAGAAACTAAACCCGAACTAATTCCAAGTTTGGTAGGCGGCCCCCTTAATGTTAAAGGGGACCGGCTAGTAAACGGGGGCGGCCCCCTTAATAATTAAGGGGACCGGCCTACTGTAGCTTCCAAAAACATTTTTCTTCCTATTTCATTTGCCAAACACCCCACTTTTCAAACACACCCATACTTGCTGCTGCTGTGAACGAACCAAAACCCAAAACCATTCACCAAATCATCATTCCCGACTAATTCCGCAAGGGGCAAACACCTATATTTAGATTAGCAACACATTTTGTAAGTTTTCTAATTCACATTTTATCTAATTGCATTCAATTTTGAGTCTAATCATAATTAGGTCTTTTACTTAATTTTCTTTTAATCCAAATTTTGTTAAAATTAAGTCTAGAAATCTTATAACCAAATGCTCCCCATGGGATTAGCATGCTTAATCAACCTAGAAACTAAGTAATTAAACACCATTATGTCAAAGCATTGATAAACTAATCACTTCTTTTCAAAACTAATCACATTGTTGAATTATGCCATAAAAACTTGTTAAAACTAATCACATTGGTTTATTACAACTCACTAATCTTAAAAATATATTTTTCGAATCATAAAAAAAATGTTTTTGTTAAATATAAGAGAGTGTTTGGATTAGGAGCTAGAATCATCAAAATTTGATCAAAATTAAGTTCACAACTACTTGTCAAGTTTATAAACACGCAATTAGTTGTTTTAAGTCATCAAGATACATAATTCATATGTATATTGAAATTTTACTAGTTATTTTCATATTTAAAGGAGCATTTGGCACAACATTTTGAAAGAAATTTTTGAGTCAAAATCTAAGTTACTTAACATGAACACTCGTAAGAAATAGCTAGATATACAATCCAATGTTTGTCTAGCCACATTTCAAATTAGCTTATGACGTATAAAAGAACGTTCGGATATTTTTGATGTCTTATCATAATGTCCCTATAACTATTCTTTAACATCATAAAATACATTTTAAGCGAGTTAAAAATTAAAACTAAGGAACATTGTAAACTACTTCTTAGGATTTAAGGTTTAGAGTCGAAGTATGTTTACGTTCCACATAAGTAGCATATATAATATATGCATGTCATTTTCTTATTTTTCTTTGTTTGTTGCTTTCTTGTATAGGTGAAAATGCCCAAAACTACAGACGATGATGTCTCAAAAACAAAAGAATACATTCCTAAAGTCTCTGCCACTCCAGGCATTTCTCCCGCTGTTGCTTGTTTCTATCGTCCCATTGAAGATAGAAACATTCATGAAGGGAGAGTTGTCTATCCATCGTTCTATGAATCCGACTATATCGAACGAATGTTCTCCAACGTTAGTCTTGATTGTCTCTAAAAAATCAATGAGCTTATCATTCCCCGCTTTGTTCTTGACTTCTATAGCCAAGTGACGGTGCAAACCGATCCCAATGGCTGTATGCTCATATCCTTTATGATTCAACACGAATTCATTACTCTTACTCTTGCTCAATTTGGTCAAATTCTAAGAATCCCCTACTCCGGTCAAGCTGTCTTCTCTAATGAGTGGGATCTCTCATCCCTTGAGCAATATCGACCTCAACAGGGTCCTTACTACTCTGAGATTCCATCCTCCGAAGAAATTCGTCAATATCTTGGGCTAGCTCGTGGTACGACTAGCCGGAGAATCAAGTCAAAAGATGTTGACATCCATGCTAACCAAATCCTCCTCAAGGAGTTACGCCCCGACATGAAGCGTTGGGAAGAACTCATTCGTGAGAATGCGTTCGGTACTGGTGGTCACCGTGATCATGTCACGGCGAGCATAGCTCATATGTTGTATTGTATTGTCGCTGAACAGCCGTACAATTTGGCATATCTCTTTGTCTTCCGCATCATGTCCGCCAAAAACACTCATAATGCAAATCTTTCGTATGGCATGTTTCTCACTCGCCTCTACAATCATGTCATGATGCATTATCCACATCTTCAGAGTCCAATTTATGAGTCTGTTCAACCGGTCCTTAATCCACTTGTTCGTGTCCGTGAACGTCGCCCCCGAAGCGACAAGGGAAAATCTCATAAATCTGTCTCACTTCCACCTCGTGGTTCCACGTCACATCAAGGAGACGATGATGATGATGATAAGGAGGAGGGCACAACACGTGCTAGTACCATATCACCTAGGACCTTCGTTGAAAATCTTCCGGATCTTGATTACACCGAGTATCAAGTTCCTTCTCGTTCCGAACGAACAGACGAACTACTGTTTGAAAGACAAACCGAACTACTCAACACCACACAGCAGATGCACCATGAAGTACGAGGCGGTTTCAAGTCTATTGGAAAGACCCTTGGAAGGATGTTTGGAAAGAAGAAGAAGTAAACATGTTTTATGAGTGTTTAGTTGATTATTATTGATGTTATGATTAGACATTTATATGTAGTATTATTATCTTAACATTTGTTTGCTATGACTTTTATTATGTTAGATGATAAACTTATTAGAACTAAGCTACTAGTTTACTTGATATAATATGCCTATGCTTCTAATATGATTTTTCTAGTCTTAAATATGTATATTATTTGTCTAATATGCTATTGATAATATTTAATCATTCTTGATGTACATGACTCAAATGGAACTTGCTGCAAATACACCCTAAAAATGACCTTTTTCTGGAAATTTTTCAAATTTGGTCGCCTGGGAAAACACCAGATGGGCGGCCCCCTTAATTCCCTAGGCGGTCCCCTTAATTTTAAGGGGGCCGGCCAGCAATTAAGGGGACCGGCCATCTGGACAGTAAAATTTACTGTTTTCTTTTGCATCTTGTGACCACTTTTACCTAGCCCCAGCTACCATTTCTCCTTATGGACGAACTGGTATTGGAATCTTCCACAAAACCTCAAAAATCAACCTAAACAAACCACATTTTCATACTATAAATTCCCTCCAAACAATTACCTCTCATTCCATCATCCTTCACCATCCAAAACCACCATGTTATCACCAAAATCCTCCATCTCTAAGACTCCAAGGAAGCAAAGACTTGTCATCATACCACCAAAACAACCCTTCATAGACCTAACCCAAGATGACATCAAAACTCCATCACCACCACCTCAATGTTCATCCCCAAGTGCACCTAATGCACCATCAAAAACACCCTCTACCCATGGAGCTTCATCTTCCTCCATTCCATCCACTTCATCCATCAATGATTACATCCACACTCACCTAACATCATCACCAAGAGCATCATCACCACCATCCACTCAAGAACCTTCATACACCCAACTTGTCATTTCCTTATCACCCATCACACCTTTTGATGCTCACTTCTCATCATCACCAACCCCACAACCATTCTTTCCTATACCTTGGGCATTGCTTGAAGCCCATGGTGACAATTGTCTTTGTTACATCCATAATCGGACCATAATCTTTGGTCTTAGAGATGAGATACACTACATGTTTTCATCTCTTGAACACATGATTACCAACCCACCACCACCACCACCTCCACCACCTTCACCCACTACACCACCACCACCTTCATTTTCACCCAATTAAGCATATGCAATGCTTACAAATAATCATCAAAACCTTTTTGTATGCAAGCTCCATGGAAGATCATGTACTACTAGGACGATTATGTAGTATCATTAGTTGTTTTTACTTGAATGTTTGTATGCCTCATGTTGTAATCTACTTGGTTGTGTATTTATACACAACACTTTTATTAAATGAATGTTCTTATTCTACATGCTTGCTTATTGTTGTTACATATACTTGTGCTTCTAACATTTTTCTTGCAAGCGTTCCATAGCTCGTTTCCTTGGTGCCCCCAAACGAGGGGGAGTACACATGAAGGGGGAGTTCTCGTCCCGAAAAATTTAGTTTCTAAAACTTGTCGGCATAACCTTTTTGATTCTACAAAAAGGGGGAGAAGTAGATGTAAACTCACTAAATACTTGTCTAAAAACTAATTTTTAGATTTAATGAGTTTATATTTTGTAATCATCAAAAAGGGGGAGATTGTTGATATAAATAATGCCTAAACACGTTATTAATATTTTTCGATATCTCTACGTTTTGATAATCACAAAATGTAAAATCATTAATCGGAAAATTATGACGTAAACAAGTATTTAGTTGTAAATATCTATTTCTACAACTCAAATCACTTAAGGTATGAATGAACTAATGCTTAATGCATTATATGATCAAAGGAATATTTTCTTAATAACTAGATTTTTTATAAAACATCAAAAACATTTTATATATTTTTGAAAAACATTTTTGGTATTAAATAAAAATGTTTAATCTTTTATAAAAATATGAATTCAAATTTTTAACCAAAATCAGTTAAAATGTTCCAGAAAAACCTTCCGCACAAAAGGACAAATATGGGCAACGGACACCTAGGGCGGCCCCCTTAATTTTACTAGGCGGCCCCCTTAAAATTAAGGGGACCGCCCCCCAATTTAAGAGGGCCGGCCACGCTCCAGTAGGTCTCCAGCTGTCCAGTTTTTCTCCTATAAATACCAGCCTTCTCCTGGATTTTTACTTACCTTTTGCACACTAAAACTTTCTGTTTTAAAACCTTTCTAAACATTGTAAATCCTTTGATCATATTTTCTTAAGCATTGGTTTCTAAGTGATCCAAGCTTCCAACACCAAAAGTGCAAAAGAAGAACTCTACTTCAACTAGTGAAGAAGTGTTATTACTTACCTCATTCAATTGTGTTGTTGTGTAAAGTGTTGTATAGTTGTGATAAGTAGATCCTAGTGTAAGTAACTAGTTGTGTTGTAAAGAAGTAGCGTAGAAGTAGTTGTGAAGTAGTTGTGGATAAGTAGTCGTGAAGAAGTCGTGAAGAAGTCGTGAAGTAGTCGTGAAGAAGTCATGAAGAAGTCGTGAAGCCGTTGTGAAGAAGTCGTGATTAAGTCGTGTAGAAGTTGTGTATAAGTTGTGAGATTGGTTCTAGCTACGATTAGAACTCGACATCTAGCTTTGTGTCGTTAAGCCGGTGTAAGCTAAAGTTGTGTAAGGTTTCTCCGCCATAAGGGAGTTTGTTGACATAGTGAAGAAAACTCTCGAGTAGGTGACTCGAGGAGTGGAGTAGGGCAAGGAAGGTGTCCTTGTAGCCGAACAACTATAAATCTCCGTGTTGTGGTTTGATCTTTCTATCTCTCTCTTTCATTTCATTATATTTACCTTACTTGCATTACTTATTTATATTTATTTATATATGTTCATATTGATCAAGAGTTGAATTCACATAAGATAGAATCAAAGTTTTTAAAAAGTAAACAAAAGTTTTTATAAATTAAAAAGGACGTAAAACTATTCAACCCCCCTTTTAGTTTTCCACAGATGATCTTTGAGGATTCATTGAGGTTATCATCCAACGTATGTCTCCAAGTCATCTTTTATCAGTATGTCTCCAAGTGATGTGGTACTCTTTGAGCCGACATGCTCACACTATTCTTGGTCATTATTTTCAGCATCAGAGTTTGTAGAAGTAGTGTTGAAGGTCTTTTAGTTTATCATGACTTATCTGAATACGATGATGGTGTAGTGTGTGCATGTGGTAATGGATTGGCATCTTTTCTGCAATCATCTACAACCGCCAGGAATTCTTGCATACGACAGTTAGCAACAAAACGTCCGGTACTTACAGGTTCGGACTTCGAGATTGTTAACAGGATAGTGTGAAAACTCTCTCTAATCCTTACCAAGGCCGTTCCTAAATCGAAAACCCATAGAGGGCTTACAAGATCTACCGTAGTAAATCAACGATTAGGTGAGTCGCTGGAGTTCACTCCACGACTGTAGACCGTTTGAAACCACCACGACCACTAAGCGTAATCCATAAGGAATTACCGAAGTGACCTGATTTCAGGGTTGTTTGATGTTGACCCTGGCAGGAATTCTCATTCAATCACTGAGAATTACATTTATAAATTCCCTCATAAATGTTCTGGCAGATTGCTAAGATCTGCTTAGGACTCATAAGTTTACAACTGGTGTCCTTAATGTTGAACAACCAGTGTAGAAGTAACACGTGTTCCTATGAGATCTTATGATGCATCTCGTGGCTCTAGACTCGATAAGTGCAACTTTGGTAGTCGGAGACTGGAGCGGTGTCTCCTGTTTCAATATCAACATAACTCATAATAAGCGGTCGATAGATTATGCAGGGTTCCCCGTGAGAATGAAACAAGTCATTTTAAGAGAACTTGAGTGGCTTAGAAGGTTTAGTGCAGTGCGTCACTGGGTCCATGACGTCTTGTCTTCAATACCGGCGTCACCTTAGTAATAACCAGTAGCATATGAATTGAACCCGGTTTCTGCCCTAAGGTTGAATAATTGGAGGGCTATTTCTTTTCACCCTTTCTCATTACATTTCTTTTTAATTCTTCAACCCCTTCTTTCCCCTTTCTCATATTACTCCTTTTTTTTTTTCCCCCCATAATCATACCTAAGGACTTTCTAATACTAACTATTCGGTATTGTCCCTGGGTAGATCCCTCCGGCTCTGGCAGATCATAGGACGGTTTTCCTAACCTTAGCCACCTTATAACTTCATGACTATCCTATGTTGCCATTTACCAAATCCTTGAAAAATCTCTCAAAGTGTTCATGATTATGAAACACATTTTGCTAACACTTTGAGAGTTTTATATTTTTCAAATTTTGCTCCTTAAAATGTGCTCAGATGATTTTATTATAAATTTGCACATGTTGGGTGGAGTTTGCACTTTTTGAATTGATCCACTTTCAGTGAACATGACCGATTCGAGACACGCTTACATCACTAGTTAGACTAGCTTGAAATTATTACCCGGCCTGGTCAAGTCCATAGAAAGTTTCTCAAAATGGTACACTCTACTCAGACACGTCCTCTTCGAGACACGCTTACATCACTGGTTAGACCAGCTTGAAATTATTACCCGGCCAGGACATGTCCTTTCGATTAATGACAGTTTTTGTTTCATCAATTCAGTGGTGAAGTCTGAGTCGCGCTCACATGAGATGCCACATCCTTTTTGTTATCACAAACCATTTGCTCCCCCTTAATATGTGCATCGATATGCAAAAGAGTTTAGCACATATGAGAGAGATTACATTTAAGTCCAAAGAATCACATTTTCATCAGGTTTCATATTTAAATCACATTCTCTCCCCCGATTAAAAATTTCAAACCTTTTGAGATTTGTGATCCCAATTGATTTAAATAAGTTAGAAAATGTGGGAGAAAATGTGGTCAGATATAATATATTCTGATGATGGAGCATACAACTGCTCCCCCTCAATTTATGAGGGAGAATGTTAGTGTCAGGTATGATAGGTTTGAAAGATTTTGAATTAAAACAATCATACACTGACACATAACAACAAATGTTTATTCACTGCTTATTATGTACAAAGATAATCGTTATGACACAAATGATGTTGACCTTTTCGCTTCCCTGAGGGAGTTAGTAGTCAGCATCAATTATCCATCCACCAACAAATCTTCCCAAGTATTGTAGATCCCCACTCGGCGAGACCAGAATAAGTAATGCTTTGTTGAAGTGAAGGTGGTGGTGGTGATGACAGTGTTGTTGTTGTTGTTGATGTTGTTGTTGTGGTGAATTCAGAGCCAGTTAATAGAGTTTGAACATCTGATCAAATGGTTAGAGCGAGAACTGGCACATTCATATTGGCCATGGAATCTGCATAAGAATATCAACACAAATATACATACATACAAATTCACTTTTCATTAATAGCTACCACGTAGCAGCTTGCCAACTCATAATACCATATTCATCTCATAATCAAACCACAGTTAGGAAATACATCAAACCGCTATCTAGCATGAAGAGCAATCAGCAATCATGAACATCGCAATTCACACATATTTCAACATTCAACTCAGGATCTTAGGGATATGATTCTAACACGATAGCTACACACCTAAGCATATCCTGAGTGCACATGCACTGAATCAACAACAATTAAGCAGCTATCGACTAACAAAAATCAATCAACATTTGAAACTCATTCATTCAGATCATACAAATGCCTGTGGAGTATTCAAGAACATCAAACACAATGGGTTTTCTAACTTCTTTTAGATTTTGAGTTTTAAAGTATTTAGGGTGTTGATATAAATAATGTCTAAACACGTTATTAATATTTTTCGATATCTCTACGTTTTGATAATCATAAAATGTAAAATCATTAAATGAAAGATTATGACGTAAACAAGTATTTAGTTGTAAATATCTATTTTAACAACTTAATCACTTAAGGTATGAATAAACAAATGCCTAATGCATTATATGATCAAAGAAACTTTTTCTTAATCACTAGATTTTTTATAAAATGACACAAACATTTTATATCTTTTATAAAATCATTTTTGGAAATTAAAGGAAAATGTTTAATCCATAATAAATTTATGAATTCAAATTTTCAACCAAAAATGGCAAAAATGTTCCAGAAAAACCTTCCCCACAAAAAGACAAAGCTGGGCAACGTTCAGATTGGGCGGCCCCCTTAATTAACAAGGCGGCCCCCTTAATTATTAAGGGGACCGGCCCCCTATTTAAGAGGATCGCCCCGCTCCTCTAGCCCCCCAGCTTTGCCTATAAATACTGGTTCATTCCTGGACTTTTTCCTCACCTTTTGCACCCCAAACCTTCTGTTCTAAATCTCTTCTTATTTCTTTCTAAATCCTTTGATCATATATTCTTAAGCATTGATTTCTAAGTGATCCAAGCTTCTACCATCCAAGTGCAAAAGAAGAATACTCCTTCAACTATTAGAGAAGAAGTATTGTAGTTTCATTCATCTTATTTTGTAGTTGTGTAAATTATTTGATAAGGTGTTGTGTAGTTGTAATAAGTAGATCAATGTGTAATTAAGTAGTGGTGTAGTAAAGAAGTAGTGTAGAAGTTGTGAAGCCGTCGTGTAGAAGTTGTGAAGCCGTCGTGAAGAAGTTGTGAAGAAGTTGTGTAAAAGTTGTGAGATTGGTTCTAGCTACGATTAGGACTCGACATCTAGCTTTGTGTCGTTAAATTGGTGTAAGCAAAAGTGTGTAAGGTTTCTCCGCCACAAGGGAGTTTGTTGGCATAGTGAAGTGAACTCTCGAGTAGGTGACTCGAGGAGTGGAGTAGGGAAAGGAAGGTGTCCCTGTAGCCGAACCACTATAAATCCGCGTGTTGTGGTTTAATCTTTCCATCTCTATCCTTCATTTCATTTCATTTACTTTACTTGCATTATTTATTTACTTTTACTTATATTTGTTCATATTGTTCAAGAGTTGAATTCACATAAAGATCGAATCAAAGTTTTAAAAAAAGTAAACAAAGGTTTTCATAATAAAATTAAAAAGATGTAAAACTATTCAACCCCCGTCTAGTTTTACACAATTGGTATCAAAAGCCACGTCAAACTAGATTTTTAAAATAAATTGTATTTTAAAACTTGAAACGATCTATGGAATCCGAAAAATATTTAGAAGGGCAATCTATGCAAAGACCACCACTATTTGAAAGTGATGGATTTCTTTATTGGAAAAATCGATTCGAAACTTATGTGAAATCAAAAGATCTAGATCTTTGGCATGTTATTACTAATGGTGATTTTTTACCTATTCAAAATAATCCGGAAACTAAAAAGGATGAAATAGTACATTTTGAAAAACAAAATGATGATTTAAAAAGAAAACTTGCTAAAAATAATGAAGCAAAAATGGTTATTTATAATGCATTACCGCGTAAAGAATACGAAAGAATCTTTATGTGTGAAACCGCAAAAGAAATTTGGAACTCGTTACTAGTAACTCACCAAGGTAATAGTCAAGTCAAAGATAATAAAATAGACCTTCTTGTTCAACAATATGAACAATTTACGATTCCGGAAGAGGAATCAATTAATAATGCTTTTGCTAGGTTTAACACTGTCATCACAAGTTTAAAAGCACTTGATGAGAGTTTTTCTAGTAAGAATTTTGTTAGGAAATTTCTTAGGGCTCTTCATCCAAAATGGCGGGCTAAAGTTACGGCGATTGAAGAATCGAAGAACTTGTCAACTCTTCAACTTGACGAGTTGATCGGCAACTTGAAAGTCTACGAAGCAATAATAAAGAAAGACTCCGAGATGGTCAAAGGAAAAAGAGAGCAAAGCAAGTCAATTGCATTGAAAGCTAGGAAAGAATCTAGTGACGAGGATAGCTCAACCTCCGAAAGTGATGACGAAGAATATGCCATGGTCGTAAGAGACTTCAAGAAATTCTTCAAAAGACGAGGAAGATTCGTTAGACAACCACATGACGAAAGAAAGGCATTTCAAAGAAATAAAGATGACAAAACTAGCAAGAGCGAAAGGAAGTGCTTTAAATGCGGTGATCCAAATCACCTCATCGGAAGATGTCTAATGATGTCAAAGGAGCAAAATCAAAAGGCATTCGTTGGAGGAGCTTGGAGTGATAGTGATGAAGATGAGAAAGAAACCACTAAGGAGGAGAAGTGTCTTATGGCTAAGACATCAAGTGAGGTACATTCCGAAACCGAATACTTTAGTGATGAAAATTTATCATTAGACGAAAAAGACTTGGATAGTGAATATAATAGATTATGCAAATTAGGTCAAAAAGTAATGACTAAAAACAAATCACTAAAACGCATAAATAACCAACTAGAAAACGAAATACTTGAATTAAAAATTAAACTACACCATTTAGAAAAGGGTAAAGAAGTTTTTGTAGAGTGTAGAACATGTCAAGATTTTAAAAATGAAAACGAAAAACTTAAGGAAGAAATTTGCAAACTCAACAAATTTGAAAATAGTAGTAATTCACTTAAGAAAATAATTAGTGTCCAAAGAACATCAGGAGATAAAACCGGGTTAGGATTTAATTCAACTGAGGCTTCAACTAGTGAAACTAAAAATGTAAAGTTTGAATGTGAATCTAGTAAGCAAAAATCTTTAGAGTCAAAACCTAAATACATACTTATGAAAGATAGAAAAATACCCATTGCTAGCAATGAGGAAGTAAAGATTTTCTACAAACCATCTTTAAAAACCAAAGAAGAATCCTCTAAACCGAAATTAAGATAAAAAACACCTCCCCTAAGAAGACCAAATAATCCTCACCCTCGGCCTAAAACTCCTCAACCTAGAAGAAACCAAAATAGACAAAACCTCCATAATAATAATAGTTACCCAATGTGGAATTATTCAAATCCACCAAGCTTCAATCTTTGGGGAATAATTCCACCATATATGCATCCTAGTCAATTGCAAACCATGTTTGGTTCAAACAACTATGGACCAATTAGACAATGGGGACCAAGTGGCTAAAGCGTCACCTCATCCGAAAATTCGGTATCTCATCTATGATTGGCTTCTATAAGTCAATACAAACGCTTTGAAGTGCTTGAAGACTATTTATTGAAGACTAAAAGGTACGCCTCTCTTTCATGCTCTCTACTAGATTATATGCTTAGATTAATGAACTAGCTAACTGCATGCCCCCATTAGTCTAAAATGCTTAGTTTAGTTAATACTTATGTGCTTGATAGTGTGTAATCCTTTTATACATGTATCTAAATATATACATACATATGTTTAGTAATATTAGTATATAATATAAGTATATATATCCTCTCACAACCTAGATATGTCATTAGTTGATTATCTAGAACTAAAAGAAATTGTTCGTTCTCGAACCTTTTCTTTCCCCCTTGGCTCTCTTGAACTTTAACGTTCAACATGAAAATCTTCTATGTCCACTATCACAAAACTCATGGTGATGAAGAGAAGTGAGTTGAGTGGATCAACATAGAAGTAGAATTTGAACCTTCGCGCAAAGAAAACTATGGATGAAACAAACTCCCATCGCCATTAGCATTCATCTCCGTCTTTACCTCATCATCTCTCGACACCATTCAACATCCCAGTTTAACACATAATATATATATATATAATATATATATATATATATATTCCCTCTCATATATAAAATATATATATATATATATATATATATATATAATACACATTCTCTCTCATTCCTCAAACTCTTTGTCGACTTGACATCTTGATCATTTTATCCAAAATTCTCAAGATATTTTTTAACGAAATGTTAATAAAATATGTCAAGTTTTCCCTCCTCGTGCCAATACAACCCAACTTATTTTTGATATATGATAAATCTATCTATATACATATAAATATTTTACTGTCAGAAAAAAAAATCGAAAAATTCCAAGTTTTTGGTAGGCGGCCCCCTTAATGTTTAAGGGGACCGGCTTGTTATCGAGGGCGGCCCCCTTAATGTTTAAGGGAACCGGCCATCTGATGCTCTAAAAATGATTTTTCTTCTTGAATATTTTGCCAAACACTCTATTTCTCAAACACTCCATCTCCCTACCTGCTGTGAACGAAGAACAACACCCCAAAACCACCAAAATCAATTACCAAATCACCAATTCGGGCTTAATTCGCAAAGGGCAAACACTTACAACTCGATTAACAACATATATTGTAAGTTTTTCAACACACATTTTGTTTAATTTCATCCAATTTTGAGTCTAATCATAATTAGGTATTTTATTCAAATTTTCAAACTCGAATTTTATTAAAATTAAGTCTATGATTTTCATAACCAAATGCTCCCTATAGGATTAGAATGCTTAATTAACCTAGAAACTAATTAATCAAAAACCCTCATGCCAAAATTTTGAAAAACCAAACACTCCCATTCAAATTGTTGAAACATGCCATAAACACTTGTTAAAACTAACCACATTATATTATCACAAATCTTTATTCCTAAAAATATATTTTTCGAATCATGAAAAATGCTTTTATTAAACATAAGAGGGCGTTTGGATTAGGTAATAAAGTCGTCGAAATTAAGTAGAAATAAATTTCACAACAAATTGTCAAGCTTATAAACATGCAACTAGTGATTTCGAGTCATCAAGATACATAATTCATATGTATATTGAGATACTAGTCGTTATTTTTCTAGTAAAGGGAGCGTTTGGCATAACAAATTGAAAAGTATTTTTGAGTCAAAATCTACGTTTTCATCTTTTCAATAAGTTACTTAACATAAATACTCATAAGAAATAGCTAGACATACAATCTAACGTTCGTCTAGCCACATTTCAAAGTGACTTATGATGTATAAAGGAGCGTTTGAATGTTCTTGGTTCTTTACCATAATATCTCTATAACTACTCCTTAACATCGTAAAATACATTTTAAGCGAGTTAAAAATTAAAACAAAGGAACTTTGCAAACTACTTCTTAGGATTAAACTTTTAGAGTCGAAGTATGTTTGCGTTCCACATGAGTAGTATATACGACATATGCATATTTTTTTCTTAATCTTATTTTCTTGTTGTTATCTTGTTTAGGTGAAAATGCCTAAAGTCACGGTTGGTGATGTTTCCAAAACCAAACAATAGATTCCAAAAGTCTCCGCTACTCCCGGCATATCTCCCGTCATAGCATGTTTCTATCGTACCATTGAAAATAGAAACATTCATGAGGGAAGAGTTGTCGATCCATCCTTCTATCAATCCGACAATATCGAACGAATGTTCACCAATGTTCGTCTCGATTGTCTTTTCAAAATCATTGAACCCATCATTCGTCATTTCGTTCTTGACTTCTATAGCCAAGTTACGGTGCAAACCGATGACTATGGTTATATCCTTATCTCTTTTATGATCCAAAATGAATTCATCACTCTCACTCTTGCTCAGTTTGGTCAAATCCTCAAAATTCCCCACAACGGTCAAGCCGTCTTCTCAAATGAGTGGGATCTTTCTTCTCTTGAACAACATCGACCTCAGGATGGTCCATACTATTCTGAGATTCCTACTCCTGACGACATTCGTCGACTTCTTGAGCTAGAACGTGGTACGACTAGCAGAAAAATTAAGTCGAAAAATGTCGACATTCATGCAAACCAAATTCTCCTTAAAGAATTAAGCCCTGACATGAAGCGTTGGGAAGAACTCATTCGCGAGAATGCGTTTGGTACCGGTGGTCACCGTGATCACCTCACGGCAAGCATTGCTCACATGTTGTATTGTGTTGTTGCGGAAGAACAATACAATTTGGCTTATCTCTTTGTTCATCGTATCATCTCCGCCAAAAACACTCCAAATACAAATCTTCCCTATGGTATGTTCCTCACTCGACTTTATCACCATGTCATGGAACATTACCCACATCTTGAGAGTGATATCTATGAGTTCGTTCAACCGGTCTTGCGTCCTCTTGTTCGTGTCCAACCTCGTCGATCTCGAAGTGACAAGGGCAAATCTCGTAGCTCTATGTCATTCGCACCTCGTGGTTCTACATCTCATCGAGATGATGATGATGAGGAGGAAGATACATCACGTGTTAGTACCCCATCACCCACGACCTTCGTTGATAATCTTTCGAAACTTGATTATACCAACTATCAAGTTCCTTCTCCTTCCCAACAAACCGATCAACTCCTCTTTGAATGACAAACCTCATTGCTCAACACTACTCAACAAATGCATCAGGAGGTTCGAGGTGGATTCAAGTCTATAGGAAAAGCTTTCAGGAAGTTACTCGGGAAGAAGAGATAGAGATGTGGATGTAGGCCTCTTTGAACAATAATGTTATTAGACAATTTTTTTTTTTGTGATTGATCAGATATATTCGGATATACTTGACATTTATCTTGTTATTTTCTTGTATGATTATGTTAGGATTATTATCATGTTAGGACCTTGCTACTAGATTCACGTTATTGACATGCTTGCTTTATAATATACTTATAATAGTTTACATGTTTGCATGATTATTTAATATGTTTATGTTGCTACTTGATCATTCTTAGTGTATATGTTCTAAATAGAGCTTGCTGCAAACACACACTTAAAAATTGACCCTTTCTGGAAATTTTTGATTTTTGGTCGCCTGGGAAAACACCAGAGGGCGGCCCCCTTAATTTTACTAGGCGGTCCCCTTAAATATTAAGGGGGTCGGCCTACAATTAAGGGGACCGGCCATCTGGACAGTAATTTTTACTGTTTCCTTTTGCATCTTGTGACCCCTTTTCTCTAGTCCCAGCTACCATTTCTCTTAATAACCCAACTGATCTTGGAATATTACAACAACACTTCAAAAACTTACTTAAACCAACCATGTTTTCATATTATAAATTCCCTCCAAGTGATAACTCCTCATCCCATCACTCTTCACCTCCATCAAACACCAATCCACCATGTTATCACCAAAAACCTCCATCTCTAAGACTTCAAAGAAACAAAAGATTGTCATCATACCCCCTAAACAACTCTTCATTGATCTAACTCAAGAAGACAAAACCACTCCATCACCACCACCTCAATGCTCATCACCTAGTGCACCCAATGCACCATCCAAAACACCTTCCACTCATGGCACATCCTCTTCTTCCATACCTTCATCCTCATCCATCAATGATTACATCAACTCCCACTTATCATCACCACAAATGCCAACACCACCAAGAGCATCACCACCACCTCCCACTCAAGAACCTCCATCCACCGAACTTGCCATTTCCCTTTCACCAATCACACCTCTTGATGCTCATTTCTCATCCTCACCAAATACACCACCATTCTTTGTCAATCCCGTACCTTGGAGTCTACTTGAAGCCTATGGAGATACTTGCCTTTGTTGTATCCACAACCGAACCATCATCTTTGGTCTTAGAGATGAAATGCAATACATGTTTTCATGTATTGAACACATGCTAACCAATCCACCTCCACCATCTTCACCTATTTCACCACCACCTCCTCCATTTTCTCCAAATTAAGCATATACAATGCTTAATCAACAATAACTTTTCCACCATTTTGTTTGCAAGCTCTATTAAGACTCATGTACTCTTTGGATGATTTACTAGTTGTTGTATGCTTTAATCATGATGTACTCTAGTATGTTTTAATCATGTTGTATGCTTTAATCTCTACTTAATGAATGATTATTTTCACTATGCTTCCTCTTCTTTTTTTTTTCTTTTTTTTTTTTTTGCTATATATATATATACTTGTACTTCTAATATTTTTTTTTCAAGCATTCCATAGCTCGACTCCTTGGTGCCCTCGAACGAGGGGGAGTTCTCATTCTGACAAATTTCGTATCTAAAACTTGTCGACATAACCTTTTTGATTCTACAAAAAGGGGGAGAAGTAGATATAAACTCACTAAATACTTATCTAAAAATTAATTTTTCTAATTTAA
Source organism: Artemisia tridentata subsp. tridentata (assembly GCA_021014915.2). Classification (NCBI taxonomy): domain Eukaryota; kingdom Viridiplantae; phylum Streptophyta; class Magnoliopsida; order Asterales; family Asteraceae; genus Artemisia; species Artemisia tridentata. The sequence continues at coordinate 37,785,533 of CP139504.1, forward strand.
TGAGTTTAGATTTTGTAATCATCAAAAAGGGGGAGATTGTTGATATAAATAATGCCTAAACACGTTATTAATATTTTTCGATATCTCTACGTTTTGATAATCATAAAATGTAAAATCATTAAACGAAAGATTATGACGTAAACAAGTCTTTAGTTGTAAATATCTATTTTAACAACTTAATCACTTAAGGTATGAATAAACAAATGCCTAATGCATTATATGATCAAAGGAACTTTTTCTTAATCACTAGATTTTTTATAAAATGACACAAACATTTTATATCTTTTATAAAATCATTTTTGGAAATTAAAGGAAAATGTTTAATCCATAATAAATTTATGAATTCAAATTTTCAACCAAAAATGGCAAAAATGTTCCAGAAAAACCTTCCCCACAAAAAGACAAAGCTGGGCAACGTTCAGATTGGGCGGCCCCCTTAATTAACAAGGCGGCCCCCTTAATTATTAAGGGGACCGGCCCCCTATTTAAGGGGACCGCCCCGCTCCTCTAGCCCCCCAGCTTTGCCTATAAATACTGGTTCATTCCTGGACTTTTTCCTCACCTTTTGCACCCCAAACCTTCTGTTCTAAATCTCTTCTTATTTCTTTCTAAATCCTTTGATCATATATTCTTAAGCATTGGTTTCTAAGTGATCCAAGCTTCTACCATCCAAGTGCAAAAGAAGAATACTCCTTCAACTATTAGAGAAGAAGTATTGTAGTTTCATTCATCTTAGTTTGTAGTTGTGTAAATTATTTGATAAGGTGTTGTGTAGTTGTAATAAGTAGATCAATGTGTAATTAAGTAGTGGTGTAGTAAAGAAGTAGTGTAGAAGTTGTGAATCCGTCATGTAGAAGTTGTGAAGCCGTCGTGAAGAAGTTGTGAAGAAGTTGTGTAAAAGTTGTGAGATTGGTTCTAGCTACGATTAGGACTCGACATCTAGCTTTGTGTCGTTAAATTGGTATAAGAAAAAGTGTGTAAGGTTTCTCCGCCACAAGGGAGTTTGTTGACATAGTGAAGTGAACTCTCGAGTAGGTGACTCGAGGAGTGGAGTAGGGAAAGGAAGGTGTCCTTGTAGCCGAACCACTATAAATCCGCGTGTTGGGTTTGATCTTTTCATCTCTATCCTTCATTTCATTTCATTTACTTTACTTGCATTATTTATTTACTTTTACTTATATTTGTTCATATTGTTCAAGAGTTGAATTCACATAAAGATCGAATCAAAGTTTTAAAAAAAGTAAACAAAGGTTTTCATAATAAAATTTAAAAAACGTAAAACTATTCAACCCCCCCCCCCCCCTTCTAGTTTTACACATAGGGGATTAAACGAGGATTCCAGAGTGACACAAATGAACCTTATAGTTACATAAAGTTAGGATACTATAAGCAAATTGCATATAATGCCCTAATCTTTCTAACAACTAACACATTTGGCCATTTGAGATAAAGCTTAGCAAGATCCTCTTCAACTAATACCCCATTAACTACAAAACCTTTTCTAACAATTATGAGATAACCAAGAAACCCGTTTAATGATATAAAATTTTAAATCACTCTCCCCCTCAATCAATGACCCGTATTCTAGTTAAGGTGTTGAAGTCATTGATTGAGTGACAAATTTTATGAACAATCCAAGTCTGAAAGAATTTCAACCAACACGTTGCCACCATGTGTCTCACAAATAATTTTCAGAAGAATCATAGAATGCAAACTATTTGTATTCAAAGAAGACTTCTCTTCTTAATCAGGAAATAACGCACTGAACCGTACATTAAATCGAAGAAACATGGATATAAAGTAATCCATACCCGGGTGAACATCACCCAGTAGAAGGATTGGCGACGTGCCTTCCCATTTTGAAACGCGGGTTGCTATATGAAGTAATAGCAAGCCATAATGACATGTTTTGATAAACCTTTTAAACTTCTGCTCGAGCTTCATTTAAAGACCCGTGTCATTATTGAATGACATTTCTAGGTCCGTAAATGTTATCGATAAACAGAAGACATGCCTAGAACAACTATTTTTGGTATTTTCTATTTTTCTGATTTTTATGGTTTTTTCTTTGTTTTAATATTTTTCTATTTACAATTTTCTGGATTTATAATTTTCTATTTACAATTTTGGTATAAGATATGTTCAAAATACGTTACTCTATTCAAGACGATGTTGACATGAATACCGAAATAAGGATATCGTTCTGTACGTTGTAGAAGTCTGTAGTCAAAATCTCTTAAACTTTCACCTCCAAAGCTTTCGAGGCTCCTGAATAATAGACTGAACTCGAGCCTTCTCAATTTGAAGCTTTGACAGCTTCCCCCTAAACCGAAAATCTACCTTTGAGCAGTTTCAAAGCTCTCTTTCAAGCTTACGAAAGGTAAGTGTAAAGCAGAAACCGTAGCAAACCACATCAAACATTGCTGCTCCTTTTAAGAATAATCATTGTGATTCTCCGTTCGGGGGATCATCAAATAGATCAGCAGTGAATCATCTCACACTTGAATAATTCTTCTCACATTACTTCCTGCTGAAGACTGAAGGAATGCATACCGAAAGTATCCAGAGACCACTTCCCCCAAGTAGTTGAAGTGATACAATCAGTCTCATTATATGAAGCCCAAAAACCGGAAGTACACACTCAATCCCGTTAATGAAGTAGACAAAGTAACATCAAGATCAATTAAGACCCGGAAATCCCCTTTTTTCCCTTCAGGAAATTGCAGATGAGAATTGTTACACCAAAGTCACCTAAGTCTCGAGTGTAAGCAACTTATCCCGTATGTATTCAAAATGATAACACCAAGACAGTACCACAGAAGCACCGGAATCAAGTAAGTCCCGGATGAACACATTTCCTTCTGTTGGGCACCGACTAACCAGAGGAATCATCATACAATTGTGTACCTCTTTAATCATCAGAAATTGTTTCTTACATCTCTTCCCCCACATAGTTGGAATAATACACCAAAAGGCCACGAGTTAAAACACTGATTTTCTCTGCGGTTATGACATCTGTCTTCCCGGAATATATTCAATTAAGAAGAAGTATAAAGTTCATCATGTGTACTCGTTGTGCGTTCAGATGTATGTCTCCTTCCCCTTTGCTGGTTTTGATATCTCAGAATCAGCAACACAGTTTATGCACATATACATGACATCTTGTGAAAAGAACACAATTGGCTCAAATGTATCAAGTGAGAATCAACCGCTACTAAAACTCTTCCTGACTATCTTTACCAACCCTTTAAGTAGGCTATTTGAAGTGATAACTGATGAAGCAAACCCGATATACCAAACTTGAAACTGAAGTAGAATTCCCCGTTCTCGTGACTTAAGCTTGCACTAATGTTGAAAGAACGGTGTAGAGAATTTATTCTCCAAGCAAATCTCTAAGTACTCAATACCCAACCAAAGTATGAGACATTAACACCTTTTGCGATTATCCACAACGTCATCGGCGTGTGACACTGAGTACTACAACGTAACTCCTTTAAGTGATAGTTAACCAGGTCGTCAAACATTTACCCCGACTGCTGGTAACTAGATAAACTAAGTCTTTAACTTAAATCTTAAGCACGAGCAAGTTATCGTTGAAAGTCATGCATCCAACCAGCCCCGACTTCAAGATAAGATAAGATCACGCCTATGTGAAAGTCAACTTCAATCTCAAATAAGTGATACCCGATCAACTCCATAGTCACAATTAAATGCCCAACAAGTGAGTGAACAAACAATCAAATGTACGTCGATCCACTTGTTCACACTTCTCCCCCTCAAAAATTGCATATGAGGATGCCATTTTTGATTGAACAAGTGCATATGAGGTTGATCCACTGTTCACACTTCTCCCCCTCAAAAATTGCATTTGAAGTTGCCATTTTTGATCGAGTGAATAAACATCCAATCTGATGGAAGTAGATCCACTTGATGTCTGAACGAGCATGGAGCAAATATGAAGCTTGAACTGCAGTGTTCAAACGTCATTGTCGATGAAGAACGAGGCCTGAACTGATGTGAACAGACGTCATTGTGTTGATGTTCATCAAGCTTGAATTGCTTGAACCCCTACTTCATGAGATATCAGTCTTTTCGGCACCCAAACCCTGAGTCTTTCCTTAAAATGAGTGAATGATGTACCTGCATTTAAGTAAAGACTACCTGCATTGACATTAAGAGTTTGTTTGCATTTATATGGGTTAGTGATATCAGCATCTAGACCATTTGGGGTTTCATTGTCAACCTTGGTTTTGCACTCAGTGAACATCTTTCTGATAGGTATCCATCTAAGACCTAAAATCTTAAAAATTCTACCCGTCGGTATCCACCTAAGGCAAGATCTAGGAGTGTTTGGTTTCTCATGTACAGTGGAAGACTTGTTTAGAGAAGACCTTTGTCCTACAACAATCTGCCTACTAAGTTTCTGAGTATACCTCTTTGGTTCTACGGGCTTGTTGTTGTTTCTAGTCTTAGAGGTCTGAACCTTAGCACGAGCATTCACTTCCTTCAGGAATTTTGTTATACAATCATCATGGGTTGCATTAAAAACACATTTCTGACAAGTTGAGCAAACAAAATGTTTGGAGTCAGAGAAAGATCTAGGATTCTTAGAGTGATCTACTATGGGAATCGCATTAATCGATACGCAACTACTCTAAAAATAGGCAAATTCCTAGTCTTTTCATGGGTGTTTTTCTTAGCATCCTCTAGGTTGTAGTTCTGAACACTGTTTTTATGTCTAACATGTTCCTTTTGTGTCACAGATGACACACGCTTTGAACTAATCCTAGAAGAACTAGAGGCACTCATATGATGAGGTTTTGCAAGCGTATATTCCTTTTCCTTAGGTCTAGACTGTGAAGTGACTGGTTTTGACAAAACTTATTTCGAATCAACTTGGGAGGCAAACCGTGGTTTTGAGGATTTTGGTCGTTCAGATCTAAACGCAGTCGGTTGTCTAACAACTAATTGGTTTCTAAGTGGTGGTTTCCCCAAGATTGATGATTTTGCAAACTTAGTGTTCACATCATTTCCTGTCAATTTTCTTAACTCGTTTTTTAACGCTGCAACTGCAAAACCCTTTTCCTGAAGTTGAGCTTTGAATTCATCATTTTTGGCAATCAAAGAGGTTGTTTGCTCTACAGTCTTAGTTTTCGTTTCTTTGATTGTATCACACAATTCTTTGCAGTGAATTTTCAAGGTCTCATTTTCATTAATTAATACAGCCACTTGATTTTCTAATTCAACATTTTTTGTTGCAATAACATCATTGTCATGTTTAGCCTTAACTTCATTACACATATCACACATCTCAGCAATACATTTTTTCAGGTTGTTGATCGTCAAGTTTTTGGCTTGTAGCTGAGCTTTCAAATCTTTTATCATAAAAAATTCACGGAATTCAGGAAATTCCGGATTCCTACATGGTTAGTTAGTTTGAATACTTTCTTCCTTTTGTTGCATTGAGATTTCAGGTGAAATACAATGTTTTTCAAGTTTTAAAAATCTGTTTGAAAGTTCATTATAAACTTCTTTTTAAACCATATCATTTGATTTGAAAAACTTAGTCGTAAGCAAAGAACTTGACACATCATCATGTTCAGCATCTTGATCAATTTCTCCCCCCTTATGACTCATATTTGTTGAATCAGAGGTGATATTGCTATCAGTATTTTCCAATAGATGTGTGTCATAAGTAGGTTTAATTTGATCAGTATGTTGTTGTTCATTAGAAAGAACATTTTGTTAATCAGACAGATGTACCTCAGCCGATGGTACTTGGTGATTTACTAGACTGAGATCTGCATCCACACCATGTGTGATATCAGTCCCTGAGCTGTTGCTATCATCATGCTTATCTGACTTTGTCCCGTTCCCCATGTGTTGTGCTCTTTCATTAATGAACTCCTTAACATTACTCATGAGTTGGAGTAGTGTAACTCTGAACATGTCAACCTCGATTCCAGTGTAATTAGCAAAACATATTTTCGGCATTTGGCTGTCATCATCATAATCCTCAGTGTATTGCGAATCAATGAACACTTGGAGTTGGTTGTTGACCACACACAAGGCAGCCATGGATCTATCTTCAGAAAATTCTCCTTTGTCAAGTTGTTGTTCAAGTTGATCCAAATACAGAATCATTTTGACTGTGAAATTCTGAACATCTTGACCAAAAAGTGATGTGAATGCACGTCTGTATCCTCCCAAGTATCCAGGTTGTTCAAAGAGAACCTTGAGATGTGAATGAAGTAATTGAAAACATTCAATGCAACTTTCCTTTGCATTAGGCAACAATTGTGGCTGAAGCAACTCTCTCTCTTGAGAAGTCGAGCACGAAGATTCCATATTAGCAATATTTGACCCACAAACGTTTGTCTGTTGTACTTTGTTTGGAATCTTATGTTGATCGATCATGTCGTACAGTTTGAGCACCTCAGCAATGACTGAATCCGAAGTCTTTGACATGATATGAACGTTCACGGGATTTTACAAGTCTATGATTTAAACCGAGAAATAGAATCTTTTGCGGGATTTTACAAAATCAAGAGAAAAATCGTGAAACAATGATTAATTGAGTGTGTTAAGCTAAAAGCTTGCATTGGTTTGATGATTAGTGATTGTGTGTTGAGGATGATGAATGATTGTTAGACTTTGTGGTTGAAATGAGTTAAAATGATGAAGTAGACCAGTCACAGTGAATTTCAGACAACGCTTGTGTTTCAAAATCCGAATAAACCCCGTAGCTATATCCAATAAACCGGAAACTATCTCAACCCAAAATAATTTTCAATCTCGGATTATTGAAGCTCAATTAAATTCTTTGTCCAAAGTTATACCACAAATAATTATAACCAACAACAAATTTGTCCTTGTGAAAGATAACCCAACAACATTCAATCCAAAAAAAAACTTAACCAATCGTCCTAGTGTTATTAAAGTACCGCCCACTCAATGAAAAAGAAAATCCACTTTCACGATTAACTTGTGCAAGCCTACTACTTAACTCGTCCAGCCCAATTCAATAGTTCAGCCCAATTTCACAATTAACCCTAATTTCATGTGTATTTAACACTCACGCTAATCACCACTTAACCCTAATAATCCTCTGTAATAGAAAAGCAGTCACACAGCAAACACTCACAACCTCTTCTTATCCCAACCGACAATCAAACAATCTACCCTTCCTGGATATTCGAAGATCTAATAATAACGAGTAAGGTTTGTATGCCATTATCTTTCTTTGTTTAATCGAACGAGAAAAGGAAGAGTGGAACCTTAAATTTGGTTTTGTTCTTTCTTTTGAAGGTTCGGATATGAAATTGAAAGTATAGATCAATGATGGGTAATTTCTTTTCAGAGCTAAGATCTTAAAGGTCTTTAAAAATCAAAGAAAAATCTGAAATCTATTGTCTTTCTTTTCGGTTTCTGTTATATCGAATGAGGGTGGAGTTCAAACACTTTTGTTTTGATCTGCTTCTTTAATTTTTCGGATATCAATTGAAGCGTAGTTCTTCAAAAAGAGATCAGTGATGTGATTATTTTTCTTGTTAACGATCTTGAAAGGTCTTTTAATCTCATGAGAGATACACCAAGAAAAACATAACTGAGATCTTGATTAATTAATTTATTTTTTAATTAAGATGATGATAGTGTTAGATATGTTGTTGGTTGGTGCTCGTTGTAGACTGAAAAAAAATATGAACTGAGATTGTTAATATTAGAGTAGATTGTTGTTTGATTGTTTTGGTTTATTGTTTTGACTTAATTATTTTCATTTACCTTCTTTTCATTTTGACTAATGTTGGCACTGGTAAGAAATGGGTTACTGGTTTGATGTCAATGATCAGTTTTGAGGTTATATCAAAACGCAATGTTGTGGCAAACCGCAGACACACCAAACCACTGAAATTCAAACCGCAAGGTCCTAAACTGTAATGATCTAAACCGCAAAGACTGGTCAAAACGCAACTACTAAATGACAAACCGCAACAGGACAAAACAGTCGCAATCAAACCTCAGACGAAGTCAAACCGCAAGACCTTTTGGTCAAACCACAACCGGTACCCGACAAAACAGTCACTTTTGACTGCGAGTAGTCTTTTTCCCATTTTGGTTATAATCCAAACCGCAATCCCAAGATTCACAAAACCGCAACAACAACTTACCAAAATGACACAAACCGCTGCTAAGAACACTATACCGAGAGCCAAACCGCAAGCAAGAATGTGCACCCGATATTCAAACCGCAGTCAAGAAGTTTTCACCTGGATCGCAGTCAAGAAACTAGGCAAACCACTACCAAGAACAACCCTTTTAGAACACAATTTTAACCACAAATAAGCCAAAAACAATCATGAAATGACCACGAGATAAGCCATGAACACGTGAACGATCAATCCTTAGCCTATCTTAACACAACAATGAGTAGAAAACAAAGGTTTGCAAGACCAAACACCACTTCTTGACCCGTGACTATTTCACCAAAGCACAACCAAGAATTATACTTCAAATTCTTAAACAAGCAAGCCACATCCTTAATCAGTTAAGGCCCAAATATGAACTTAAGAAAAGTGGTTTGAACTTAAACAGTTAAAGCCCAAATATGAACAAGAAAATGGTTTGAACAAAAACAGATTTAACACTTTGAACCAGATTTAAGAAAAAAATGGTTCGAACCAACAATAATAAAAAGCAAGAAAAATAAAGACCACAAATCCAACTCCACAAACATTAATATAACTAAACTAATAATATTAATACTAATAAGCCTACGAGCTACATAAATGCTAAATAGATACTCGGGGTGATCGAGTCTTCATATGAATATTTATATTCCTAACATAACTTTAACCACGATCAAATGGCATGACTTCAACAACAATGAAACTTTTTTTGAACGACAATTTTACATTTTTAACTTTGTTACAATAATTTATTGTGTTCTACTTCAGTTTCACTTTTGAAATAATACTCATTTTGCTAACTCAATAATCTTTCATTGAAGTTAAATTGTTATTAGTTATAAATCAATGAGATTAAAACTATAAACAATGTTATTTGAAGACTTAATTCAAAAAATAATCAACAAAACATATGTTAAAAATGTAACAACCCACTAATGGAAGAAGAAACTAACTTTTTTAAAGAGTATCACATTCATTACCATGATAAAAGTACCCAAACATAAGTCTAAAATTCGACATGAGCTAAACATGTTCACGTCCAACACTACCACAAACATTGGACTAAAAGAAAGTATGAATAGGGAATTGTCCAACACTACCACAAACATTGGACTAAAATCATACATTTCACTTGAGGATTGTTTTGGGCAAAACACTTACATTACGTACTTCTATCTGCTATCAAACCACTTTACTGACTCCTAAATTGTTTGATACCAGTAACCATACAGCCTTGATGTTACCTGACTTAAACATGAAATTTGATTGTTACCTGACCTAAATCTTTTCACAACTAATGTTCATAACTAATGTTCACAACTAACAGTACCACAAACATTGTACTTGAATCAGAAGACACCCAAAAGAAAGCATCAATAAGGAATTGTTTAGGACCTTTCCAGCAACTACCAACCAACTATCAACAGCTTCTACCATTTACCAGCTAACAAATGTGGAATATCGGGAAATGAGGGTTTTCACCCTTTTCCGCATCCACGTCTACCCCGTTCGACACATAATTGAACCTGATCACCTTGGTATATGGGAAGTGCCATGCCTCCGCTAAGACCTTCCACTGTCCAAAAATGTTTACGTGATTGGTTCTGTAAGGAGTATCCCTGTGAGGCTTCATTTGCACTCTCATTTCTTCTCTACAATGCCTGTGAATGACCAGCGCTTTATTGTACATGTGCATAGGATGCTTCGCCAGGAAATTTGCAGGGATTGCCTATAATATTTTAATTTGCAATTAGTATTAACCAAATGTTAAACAATCAATATATAGAGATGAAAAAAAGCCATAAATCCAAGTACCAATCTATTGTGGCACTGGATATGGGCATAGCTTTTGTAGAAGCTTCTATTATATTCTCCAAAATGGTCAGTGTGGAAGGGCCAGTAGCATATGTGTTTCATTCTATCGTCCTCTACAAATCACAAGTATAATTTATATGTTACCAATCTATTTAAGCAGAAAGACCTAATAAGTTATAGTATGTGTAAACGTTAACAAATAAATAATAATAAAAAAAATGGTACACTTACTCTCTTCATGACAATCCAATAGTAGTTGAACCTTCCTTAAAGTAGCTGCTCCTTTGAAAACTCCTTGCGTTATCATTCTCCCGTCATCGTTAAACGCATCCATCCATAAACTGTGTCCCGTGTTCTTTGTGAAGACACATATCATTCCAGCCTCGAGACCAATAGATTCCACCAACGAATTCCAGACCTCACCCGACAATCGATATTTATAAGTGCCAGTATCCCCTATTAATGCCACACGCCGCACATAACACTCGAAATGCTGTCCGTTTACTTGGATACTCAGCTCATCAAGCTCATCAAATTCCGATAGTAGTTCAGTGGGAATTGACTGTATTAAAGTATAACATCAAAATTTTTAAAAGTTCTTATGCAAAACCTATGCTAACTGATATTTCTCTACTTTATGAATTGCAATTTTTAAGTATTTTAATTTTGAGTACCTGAGGAAAACGAGGGTCTGGTAAAACAACAGTCTTGAACCTTGACTAAGTAGCTCTGTTTCCATCATAACCACCGACTTCCTGTCCGTTTGTTAAGTAGCCAGTGACATAGAAACAGTCATCTCCTTCTTCTACGAACTGCAGCATGTGTACATGTTGATTCAAGTTGCGATTGCAAAAAGCCGTCCATTTTGGTCCTGTTATATACCACAGACCGTAGCGCGGCTTGACCAATTCCACTTTGTAACGATACCCGTCTCCTGATATTATGTATATTTCTGAGTTACCGTTGTATGCTTCGAGATTGTAAACTTCTGGTAACACCTACGATATAAAGTTCAAATATATTTCAATTTTCGAGCACAACAACACTCCACGTTATGTTAGACTATTGTGGTATTAGTACTTCAACTACCTGAAATTCAGCAAAGTGGTCCACATCTTGCAGTATAATGAAATCGATACACATGTTTGCCTACACGTAAATACAAATTTATTAAAAGATTGTATACTAATTCACAACAACAAAAACAGAGCATTGGCTTTACACTACATCTAAACAAGGAGCGTAGCCATATTCAATTTACTTAACCTACATTATGTAGTGATATTCATCATATTTGAAACAACAAACACTTGATCCTGATCATACAATTGTTTAACAATTACAAAAAATACATATGAACACATTTTCTACACCCATCCTGTGAGCTTTACATTACTAATACAAAAACAACATGCAAACTTTGATAAAATTATCTCACTAAAAAGATGAGCTTTTGTATATGTACAAAAAAAATATTGTTCATCACTAACAATTTCTTCACATATTCTCTACAAATAGAAAAATATCCTTAAAACTACCATATACAACTATTGTTCATCACTAACAATTTCTTCACATATTCTCTACCACTTCCCAACAACCAAAACAGAGCATTGGCTTTACACCACTTCTGAACAAGGAGCGTAACTATATACAATTTACGTAACCTACATTATTTAGTGATATTCATCATATTTGAAACAACAATCACTTGATCCTCATCATACCATTGTTAAACAATTACAATAAATACATATGAACAAATTTTTTCCACCCATCCTGTGAGCTTTACATTAGTAATACAAAAACAGCAAGCCATCTTTGATCAAATTATGTTACTAACGAGATGAGCTTTTGTATATGTACAACAAAAAAAATATTGTTCAGCACTAACAATTTCTTCACATATTCTCTACAAATAGGAAAATATCCTTAAAACTACCTATACAACTACAGAGCATCATCATTAACCGATTCGATACACACACCATAACTTTCAGTTTACCCACCATTAAATTTCTTAAGCATGTGTATTTTTTATGGAATAATAGTAATCCACAAAGTCATAACAACAACTTATAATGGTCAATTTAAGTTCATAATCTGATCTTTCATAGTTACTTAACAATCTAAAAAAATACATATTATCTTAGTTCATCATACTTGATGTGATACCTACCTTACTAACAACAACACATGCAACCTTTGATCAAAGTATATCGGAAAACACATTTGTTTTCATCATTTATAACATAAAATTGAACATCGATTGTAAATAATAGTATCAAATCAAAGGTTTACAAACAACATATTTCTTTGATCAACTATCTAACAATCAAAGGTAACAGTATTTACAAAGAAAAGCAAAAATCTTACAATATTGACTCAGATTAGTAACCACTTGATGAAGAACAGATGAATGGTCAGTGGTGAGAATGATTACCGCAGCCTTTTTGTGATAAATGAGCTTCTTTCCACGTCTCGGGGTGTTCTAGACAAAAGGAGTTAATAGATTTTTTAGGTCCAAGCCTAAGTATATCAACGCACCAATGTGTTTTTAACTTACCTTATATTTTGTATAGAATTATAGGAGGAGCTTTTTTTTTTTTTTTTTTTTTTTTTTTTTTTTTTTTTTTTATGTATAAATGTCCACTATTATGGTATGTGGATTTTCTTGGTCTTTAAAATATCATCCAACGTTATAGGAGTTTAAATTGATTTTGATTTGCATGAAATTAGGAAACCTAAATATTTAAATTAATTATACCATATATATGTAAATATTTATTTCAAAAATAAACGTTTTTTTTTTTGGATACATTCAAAGGTCGATCAAATCAATCTTCACAAAACAACCAGTATTCATTTTCATCTCCATGAAAGAAAATCAACAAGATAAAGAGAACCATGCAAAACCAAAAGATGGCATGTCGGTACCCGAAGGTATGTTATTTCTTACCCATAATCATCTCTATTTGTTTTATTGTTGATCATTAATAAAAATACAACTCATGTATAACATTTTGACAATTTATTCTAATAGTTTGATATGTGGTTTTTAAAATTTTGTTAATGTGTCAAGTAAACGCACATATGAATAAGAATAAGAGGAAAGCTCAAGCAATTCCAAGTTTGTTATCAAGTCCTCAAACACATTCACATGTTCCAGTACATGATGCACCTTTAGTTGATTTATCGATTAGAAAGGTTGGAAGGAAGGCTTCAACACCTCTACTCCCGGAAAGTTTGTTACTCGATAACAACTATAAAGCTATGTATATTTATTTTATTTTGATTATAACAACTATAAACCTATTTATATTTATTTTATGACCAGGTGCGCGTAACGAGTTACTTAATTCTAAACAAGATGTTGGAAGACGATCTACGAGGCAGGCGTGTAGTCAGATGAATGAAAATATGTTTTATTTTGTTGTTGTTAATTATATTATAAAGTTTGTGACTCGATAACAACTATAAAGCTATGTATATTTATTTTATTTTGATTATAAGAACTATAAACCTATTTATATTTATTTTATTTTCAGGTGTGCGTAACGAGTTACTTAATTCTAAAAAAGATGTTGGAAGACGATCTACGAGGCAGGCGTGTAGTCAGATGAATGAAAGTATGTTTCATTTTGTTGTTCTTAATTATATTATAAAGTTTGTTACTCGATAACAACTATAAAGCTATGTATATTTATTTTATTTTGATTATAAGAACTATAAACCTATTTATATTTATTTTATTTTCAGGTGCGTGTAACGAGTTATTTAATTCTAAAAAAGATGTTGGAAGACGATCTACGAGGCAGGCGTGTAGTCACATGAATAAAAGTATGTTTCATTTTGTTGTGGTTAATTATATTATGTGTGTATCAAGTTTATATTGATTATATTTGTATTAGGTAAGGCACTTTCACATTTTACTCTTCATGTATCATTAATTCAAATTTCTTCGAATATATATTCATTTATTTATTTGCATTTCATGTTTTGATAGCGGATGCGCCTTTAGTTGATTTCTCCATAAGAAAGCCCGGCAGAAAGGCTTGAAGATCTCCACTTACAGAAATTTCTGAAAGTTTGCTTCTAACTTAATATCGACAATAAGAACCGAATTATTATATTTTTATTTATTTATTTCGCTTTATCAACTAACATTATATTTATTTTAATTTTATTTTCAGGTACGCGTAATCAGTTTCTTAATAACAAAAATTCGACTGGAATACCCTGTACAAGAGAAACGCATAATCAAACTAATGAAAGAAGCACAAAAGGTATTCATCTTAACTTTAACATTTAATCATAAAGGTTTTTATAACAATTTTTAATTTATGCGCATCCATAAAATTTGATGTTATTGTTACTGATAAATAAAATGGTATGTGTTAGGAAAAAGAACTCCTCCACCTTTATCTCCTGAGTCTATTCAAGCGGTTAAAGTTGTTCGACCTAGGGGACGTCCGCGTAAAAGCGAAATTTCAACACGTAATTGGTTATGTTAACAAATTTATCATATTTATATTATGTATATAGGAAATTTTAATTTGTGTTTTTTTCATTAGATACACCGCTTGACGATGTTACACCTGTTGGCTCATTAACTCCAAAGACTACAATACCTAATGTTTCGGTTGTTGGTAGTGGTAATACCGAACCAACGTCAAAAGGTATTTAGCTTTTCATCATAATGGTAATCGCACACAACATGATGCCAAAAAACACCAAAACCATATCTACTTATTATATATGCTATGGATTTGTAGAAACATTCATACGAAACAACAATGGTTCAAGGTTTCGCAACCAGACGCCGGTGAAATTCAATTTAGGTACATATTTACATTACTAAGTCAGCATTTATCCAACATTCGATATACATATATAACATTTGATTTACAATTACATTTTTTTAATATAATGTGTCATAGGTTCCACATCTTCTAAACCCGATACACTATCCAATGGCTAATCCTCTTTACTTGCATCTGAACGTCATAAGTTTAAAGGCAGAATGGTTACTAGGCAATCTGCAAGGCGTATTAACTTCAACCACACTGATCCTGTATTTGATAAAACTGCAAATAGACCTGCATTTTTTGGAATCTCGAAAGTTAAAGAATTATAAACCAATACTTAGAAAAACATTATTCATCCGTATCTGTTAAAGGATGTGATTTTTGTATTAAATATCTGAAAGTACTTATATCTCATTCACGTATTACCATATATCAGACTATATTGATCATGGTGATCCAACATTTGAATGCGAATCTTTTGGTGCAATGTTATGGCATGCCGAGTCAATAAGAGGAGCACCCATTGGCAGTTCCAAGTCATACTCATTATGTTACGATAGAGGTAAGGTTAAGTTGGGCACTGAACTAAAAGAGCCACCTAAACCGCTCAAACAACTTATTAAGAATGAACATCCTAAGAGCGCGTCATTCATAGATAATATCAGGCGGTATAATTCAATGTTTGCATTCACTTCCATGGGTGCTCAACAAGACCATTCTGTTAATTTCGGACGTGGTCCGTATTGCTATCACATACATGGTGAGAATTACCATTTAGCAAGCACTCTGTTGCCAAAACCTGGAAAGCCACCTAAATTTTCTCAGCTTTATATCATTGACACTGAAAATGAGATTAGAAACAGAATGAACGCTGTCAGGTCTAACTCTTTATCCAAGTACATTTTTTTTGTTTGAATTATCACACAACGTTATATATTCTTATTATCCGTATATACTTCCTAAATACTGACCGTTTATGTTACAGCAATGAGTCGCACACGTCTTCAAGAAAAAATGACTTAGACTACCAGCTTACGAAGGACATACGTGACATGCTCGATTCTATTAATCCATTGGTTCAGGATTTTCACATGGCTGGTGAACGTATGAGGTCTTCTCATGATAATAAGTTTTGTCTTAAGCTTATTGGTACAAGGGAGCGAGATGGTAGACAGTATAATCTACCCACGACATCCGAGGTCGCTGCCTTAATTGTGGGAGATTTTGACGAAACCAAAAACAAGAGGGACATTATTCTCCATCAACAAGATGGTGATCTTAAGAGAATCAGTGAATTACATCCCTCATATCTCGCATTGCAATACCCTTTGTTTTTCCCACATGCTGAGGATGGATATCGTACTAATATATTCCATGAAGGCGTAACTAATTACGATGAAACAAACAAAGGAACGCGCGTTATAATGAGAGAGTGGTTCGCATATCGTGTTCAAGAAAGGAAGAGCGAATTCTCCATGATGCTAAACGGAAGAAGGCTATTTCAGCAATTTTTGGTAGATGGATACACAATGGTTGAATCACAAAGAATGTCTTTTAACAAAAAGCAGCAGAAGGAGCTTAGAAGTGAAACTTATTCTAAGTTGGCAAAATTGGCTGACGATGCAGAGTCTGGAGTACGGCTACGTGGCAAAAAGGTCATATTGTCGTCGTCATTTACCGGTAGTCCAAGGTATATGATGCAGAACTATCTGGACGCCATGACAATTTGAAAATTTTATGGTTATCCAAACTTATTCGTAACCTTTACATCTAACCCAAATTGGCCGGAGATTTCACGTTTTATGGCCGAGAGAGGTTTGAAATCTAAGGACCGACCGGACGTAATTACACGAGTTTTTAAATAGCCTTATGACTGATTTAAAAGATCGACATACATTTGGACGCGTCAAAAGAGGTAATCCCATTAAAATATTTTGTCCATTTTTTTAACGAATCATTTCATTCAGTTTGTTACCTTATTGGTTAATTGCATCATTTGTTTTTTTATTTTTTAGCTGTTTACACAGTTGAGTTTCAAAAAAGAGGCCTCCCTCATGCTCACTGATGAACTCAAATAAGTACATTTTACTACTATCATTTATCCTATTTATTTGACTTGTTTTATTATATTATGTATGAGAATTGATACTTAATCGTTTACTTTTGTAATTCTCAGGTAAAAACAAGTATTATGTGAATCTTGGCGATTTTGGACTAATTATGGAGCAAAACAAGCAAGAAGTTAAGAGTCTACTGAAATGTACAAGATCAAGACTATTCTGCTCCAGATACGCCGCATCTTACTTATTACATACGGCGCATCACTATCAAGATTTCACAAGCTACGATCCAAGACAGCAAGGACATGCGCCGCATCTAAGAATGGAGTTACGCCGCATCTTCTGGCGGTGTACGAATATTCCTGAATATATTAATCTTGGACCCCACGCGAAGTTAAGTCAATGCGCCGCATCTATCCCTCAGACAGAAACTATAAATACCCCAAAGTCAGACGAATTTCAAGAGCCCTAGTTTTAGAAGACCGAAGACCACAGAAACCTAAGGCCGAATTCAGACGAAGTAGCAGCACAAGACACACCTTGAACGAAGATACAAGAGCTGTAAGAAGGTCCTGCATGTATTCAATTCATTAAGTAGTTTTGTTTTATTGTATTAGTACACTTTAATTCATCAGGATTGGAGGCTTGTGTAATGTGACAACGGAAAGGTTGCACTCCCTTAAAATTGCTTTCCCATTAATTAAAGTTTATATGTTGATGTCTTTGGTGACTTTTATTAGTGCATTGATAACCTCTGTGTCTAGCTAAGCATTGATCGGGTCGCCATGTCTCTGCCCTCGCCTATTTATTTTATCACCTATGCATTCTATCGTCTGTAGAAAAGTAGGAAGAAAAGGTAAATAGGATAGTCATAAGGAATCATTAAGGGTTTACTCGCCGATAAGATTAGAGCCAACGAGAAAGGACTTAATCTCGGTGCGTTGCATCGAACTATACACTTCATATAAAACTAGCAATAAAACAAGTGACAAGCTAATTAACTATCAGGACAGGTCTTCTTATTGTCTCGAGTATTTATCTGTGTACGTGTGTGCTATTCGCTGATTCGTGCCTATTAGTTTAGTTTATATTTAATCATAACCAAATCGTGCCAGTCTCTCAGGCTGAACCCCCTTGCGTTAGATTAGGTTGTATAGCTAACTTAAGATATTAAAATACTGATCAGGATAACTAGATAATACGTTCCACTCTTAGTGATCGACACTCTACTTACCATTATATTCATACTGACCGGGTACACTGCTCGTTAAAGTGTGTGTGTTATTGATAAGTCGGCTAAATATAAATTTAAAACTTGAATACTGCTAAAACCACAACGACATACCGTGGGTATAAATTAGAGCATACGCACACGACACATCAAGTTTTTGGCGCCGCTGCCGGGGAGTGAATTGTTATTATCTGTTAATTTGATTAGTATTTTAATTAGGTTTTTCTTTTTAATTTTTTATTCTAACCGCTAACTCTGTTGTATATTAGTTAAATTGCATTCATTGCATTATTTGCATATTTTCTGTTTTGTGTGTTATTTGTTTTCTTTTATTTTTGTTGCTTTTCGTTTGTGTTTATTTTTGTTTTTATTTTTCTGTTTTTCTGCATACTGCGATCGTTGTACTGAGCTAATATAAACGATATGGCGCATCTATTTTCATAGATACGGCGTATTGCGTTTAAGTTTTATAAAATACAACGCGTTTAATTAATTCGATACGGCGCATCTTTCCCCAAGATACGGCGTATCTGTTTTTAATAAAAAAAATTTCTAAACGATAACGCTATACGACGCATCTGCTTTAGCAGATACGGCGTATCTATTATTTTAATTAAAAACAGTTTTCGAATTATTAAACAGATACGACGCATCGATTTTTATCGATACGACGTATCTTCTGAATTAAAAATCTTGTATTTTGAAACGTAACGAAAATACGGCGCATTAACCTTTGTTAATACGACGCATTTAATTTTAATAAATATAATCGATTTTTGATAATTTAAATTGATACGGCGCATTCTAATTTCTAAGCGGCGTATCTATTTTCTGAATGAAGTCTGATTTAATTTTAACGATTATAAGATACGGCGTATCCAACTTTCTGGATACGGCGCATCGTCTGCAGATATCAGTAACTTTAATTTTTCGTATTCCGTTTTCGTTGTTGATTTTCTGATATATTACTTTCTTGAACATACCCTACTGATGCTTTTGTGATAGTTTCAGGAAGTGCATGACCAGGAGTTCTACGAAGAACTTGATTACACCTTTCGACGATCCTGAACGAGCCTTTCATTCGCTTAAAAGGCTTTTCAACACAAAAAGCTTTGATATTTCAAGTTCATTCGAGCTTGATTATTTTTCTGAAGAGAAAGAGGAAGAAGAAACAGAAGCAATGGGCGAAAACACAACTATGGAGGAATACATGAACAGTACCCATGCTGATTACAGTTTAGGAGTTGCTAGAACAAAGTTTGATGATAAGTCAAAGTTTGAGTTAAAGGGTCAGTTTCTCAAGGAGCTAAGAGAAAATGCTTTCAGTGGATCGGAACATGAAGATGCTAATGAACATGTTGAAAAGGTCCTCGAGATTGCAGATTTGTTTACTACAGAAGGAGTCACTGACGATCAACTCATGCTAAGAATCTTTCCAATTTCACTTAAAGGAGCTGCTAGTAAGTGGCTAAGGAATGAACCTGCTAGTTCAATCACAACATGGGAAGATTTGAAGAGCAAATTCCTGAAAAGATATTGTCCACCTGCTAAGACTGCTAAAAAGATGGAGGCTATCAACAGTTTCAAGCAAGAGCCTGATGAAACTCTTTATCAAGCTTGGGAACGATTTAAAGACTTACTGGTGAAATGTCCTCAACACTATCTAACCCCAATGCAGGAGATAATATTGTTTTATCAAGGATTGGACGTGCCTACTAGACAAATCTTGGATGCTAAGGGAGCTGTGCCTCAAATGAGTGCAGCCAATGCTAGGAAAGCTATCCAAGAAGCTGCTGATCATTCTCAAAAATGGCATGATGGAACCTCTACTAGATCTAAGAGCAGCACTAATTTTGACGGGTTTGCTGCAATTCAAGCTCAATTGGATAAAATTAGTAGAGAAATGAAGAAGCGTTATGAAAAAGTGTATGCTGCCCAAGTTGGATGTGAAAAATGCGAAGGACCTCACTACACTAAAGATTGCCCGAGCAAGAATGAAAGTGAGACGTTTGAAGAAGCATACTACACACAATTTGGACAACCATTCCGACCTTCAGGAAGATTTAGGGAAGCTACTCCGGGATTCTATCAAAAGAATAACTTTAATCCCGCTTATCAAGAAAGGAGGCAGACTTTAGATGACACTCTAAAGCAAATTATGGCCGATGCTGCTAAAAGACATGAGGAGAATACTGCTATGATCAAAGAAATCCGAGCTTCAACGAACACTATTACAAGAAATCAAGGAGCTTCGATCAAAGCATTGGAACAACAAATTGGTCAAATGAGCAAAGTTCTTCAAGAAAGGGGATACGGAAGTTTACCTAGCTCAACTGAAACCAACCCAAGAGATCATGTCAAGGCCATAAGCACCACTGAAGAAGTCACTCCTAACATTCCTTTTCCTAGAAGACTGATGAATGGTAATGATGGTGCAAGACCCGAATTTTTCTTTAATTCTTCAATCAGTTTAAGGAGACTACTCAAAGAGAAGACAAAGATTGAAGAGGGGATCAAGGCTACAATGAAAGAAGAGAGCTCTGCAACCGACTTACATGCCTTGCCTCATAAAGAAAAAGACCCAGGAAGTTTTACTTTACCTTGTTCAATTAATGATATATCTTTCAATAATGTGTTAGCTGACTTAGGAGCTAGTGTTAGTGTAATGCCCCTTAAGACATTCACTACCCTAGGACTAGGAAAATTAGCACCAACTATGTTGCTTATTGAATTGGCTGATAAAACGGTAAAACGACCTGAAGGGATTGCTTATAATGTGCTAGTTAAGATTGAGAAGTTTGTTTTCCCTGTAGACTTTGTTATATTAGATATGCCCAAGGATGTTAAGATTCCCTTAATCCTTGGAAGACCTTTCTTGTCTACCGCCCATGCTAAGATTGATGTGTTTAAAAGAAAATTCTCATTAAGGGTAGGGAATAATAAACTAGTCTATAAGTGCCAAGATCCTGTTAAAAGCATAATTAGAGGCGTCTATGTGCTAAGATTAAGAGAGCGTATGGACCTCGATCTTGAAGCTAGGCTTATGGGAGAAACATTGATTCAAAACAACACAACTAATCCTAATCATGAGAACTTCGAGGAATTTATTGACCTTAATGTACCTACCGAACTTAGACGCGATATTGTTAATGATTCTGATGATGAATGGTGTGATTGCGTAGTAATTAACAAACGTAGGAGGATAGTTGAGGATACAAATTTGAATAATGATGTGTTTATTGAACTACCACCCCACCTTGCTTATTTATGCCTATATGATAATAAGAATTTCCCGTCTATCATTTTGTCATCTCCGCCCGAAAAGGACAGAACTTTGTTTATACAGATATTAAAGAAGAATGGCGTGGAAATTAAGGACGAGCAAGGAGTGTTCAATATTACTGAATTGGAGATGAGGGAGCGCGATGCTTCCGACTCCTTCAATGATCAATATTAAAGAGCTGAACGTGAGTCTAACTTGAAGACTCTGGAATAAAGACAAGTGCTGACCGGGAGACAACCCGGAGAATTTTTACTATTCTGTTCTGTGTCGAGTCAGTCAGGCCCGCAGAGGATACGGCGCATCTCAATCCTGAGATGCGACGCATCTCCTGCACTGGTCATATCTTACTTTATTTTTCTGCATTTTTAATTTTTAACTTTAAAACTTTTTGTCAGTTTATTTAATGCGGCGCATCCCTGGTTAAGGATGCGACGCATCTTCTATTCTGATTCGTATTCATTCCAGGCTCGATACGGCGTCTCTTCTTCCATAAGATACGGCGTATCGACTGACCTGATGATTTTCAGTTTTAATTTTTACATTTTATTTTTACTAACTACTAATGTATTATGCAAGTTTGAACCTTTCTTAACTCAGGTGTGTTTAAGTCTTGATGGTATTATAGATTCCTGCATTTCCTGTGGATACATCAATTATGAAGCTTAAACGTTCTCATCCACAAGAAGTTGATTTTTGCTCTTATACAAATAATGGAGGATCATACCGAGCAAATCTCAGGGGAGTTTTTCTGTTCTAATTCTTTTATTTTCCAGTTTTTAATCTTTGATACAAACAACGAGGACGTTGTTTAACTTAAGTGGGGGGATTGGAGAATTAGGACACTTACCTGTCCTAAACTTTTCAAAATATGCTTAAAATGTGCTTAATATATCAAAATTTAAAAATTTTAGCATGTTTTTGTTTAAAGTCTAAGTTGCATAGCTGCACACATGACGTTATTTTCAAAAATTGTGATTTTTCAAAATTCACAAATCTATGAGTGTGCCGGTGACTTGTAAACTTTAGAACTTGGCTTGTATACTATTCGAGACCACCATAATAAGTATTATTTATATAATTGAAATGACTTGTCTAAATTGGTAAAATTCTAAGATTACACCCAAATAGCCTTTATATGTTATGTGTTATTAGCTAACTACACTGGTTAGTTAACCCCCGTATAAACCCTTTTGTTACTCTCACTTTTAGAGTAAGATACCCCTAGAAAAACACTCAGAGCCATTCCTTTCGTTTCTTACACCAATGTTTATAATGTTTCGTTACACCCTTACACCTTAGCCTACCCTGTAGATTAAAATCCGTGGTTGGTTAATTGCTTTAGGCAAAGTGTGTTTCCTTACATTACCTGTGTTCGCGTGCGTAATTCATTATCTATGGTTAGGTCGGGAAATTTTTTCGTGTGTTTACTATTTTCACTATTACCGTTATTTTTGAAGTCATGAAAAGTATGGAAAAATTATCCAGAGTTATCGTTATAGTGATGTGGTGAAATTTTACACATCTATGTTTATGTTTGAAGTTAAAAAAAAAAAAAAAAAAAAAAAAAAAAAAAAAAAAAAAAAAAAAAAAAATCGAAAAAATAGAAAAGAAAAAGGAAAAGTTGGAAGTTTGTTTTAACCAACTTATGTAAAGTTTTGTATTAAGTGGTTGATATCACCACTAGTTGTTGTATATTATATCTATGGATTGAATGGGAGTTGAACGTTATGGGAACGCCAACTAAAGGTTATTCTTTGATTGAAGATCTTGTTGAGTATAATTCGTGTCTACCTAAAGCGTGTGTTTCAAGTGTTAAAGCGTGAGTTATTCTATGATATGAGTCTTATTCATGGGATGGTTGGGATAGTAATTAACCACACTTAGGATTTTAATTTATCTGTTTTGTTTATTTTTCATTTTACACCAATTTGTATCCCAAATATTATCCATACCCTATATTATTCTTTATCCAAACCTTTGATTTATTGAGATTAGGGATTTGAGCAATCTTAAGTATCATAGTCGTGGATTCGGCTATGTATTTATGATTTTGTCGCCCTTTTTGATAAAATATTATTGGTGAAGATTACTTGGTCCTATCTTTAGCCTATTCGAGTTAAGGATTTGAGCAATTGCAAGTATCGTGTTCGTGGATTCGATCATGTACTTGTGATTTTGTCGCCTTTTCTGGAATTTGAGATCGATAGAGATTAAGAAGAATGATTAACCCTTAAACCTCAAAACCCTTTTTACCGCTTTAGACTTGTTATTCCTTGGCTTTAGTGGGGGAGATGCGTATACTTGCCAAGCTTATGATAGAATATTCGTCACGACTGGACAGTTAAACGATTAGATTTGCTTTTATCGAATTATTTTATTTTACTTCTAATTCGTTAAGTGTTTGGTTGTGTGATTATGACAAAAATGAATACATGCTTAAATATAAAAATAAATCCTAATATCTTTTAGGATACATTTTCATAAGATTAATTCTAAGGTTTACTTGGGGACAAGTAAAGTTCAAGTGGGGGGATATTTGATGAACTCAAATAAGTACATTTTACTACTATCATTTATCCTATTTATTTGACTTGTTTTATTATATTATGTATGAGAATTGATACTTAATCGTTTACTTTTGTAATTCTCAGGTAAAAACAAGTATTATGTGAAACTTGGCGATTTTGGACTAATTATGGAGCAAAACAAGCAAGAAGTTAAGAGTCTACTGAAATGTACAAGATCAAGACTATTCTGCTCCAGATACGCCGCATCTTACTTATTACATACGGCGCATCACTATCAAGATTTCACAAGCTACGATCCAAGACAGCAAGGACATGCGCCGCATCTAAGAATGGAGTTACGCCGCATCTTCTGGCGGTGTATGAATATTCCTGAATATATTAATCTTGGACCCCACGCGAAGTTAAGTCAATGCGCCGCATCTATCCCTCAGACAGAAACTATAAATACCCCAAAGTCAGACGAATTTCAAGAGCCCTAGTTTTAGAAGACCGAAGACCACAGAAACCTAAGGCCGAATTCAGACGAAGTAGCAGCACAAGACACACCTTGAACGAAGATACAAGAGCTGTAAGAAGGTCCTGCATGTATTCAATTCATTAAGTAGTTTTGTTTTATTGTATTAGTACACTTTAATTCATCAGGATTGGAGGCTTGTGTAATGTGACAACGGAAAGGTTGCACTCCCTTAAAATTTCTTTCCCATTAATTAAAGTTTATATGTTGATGTCTTTGGTGACTTTTATTAGTGCATTGATAACCTCTGTGTCTAGCTGAGCGTTGATCGGGTCGCCATGCCTCTGCCCTCGCCTATTTATTTTATCACCTATGCATTCTATCGTCTGTAGAAAAGTAGGAAGAAAAGGTAAATAGGATAGTCATAAGTAATCATTAAGGGTTTACTCGCCGATAAGATTAGAGCCAACGAGAAAGGACTTAATCTCGGTGCGTTGCATCGAACTATACACTTCATATAAAACTAGCAATAAAACAAGTGACAAGCTACTTAACTATCAGGACAGGTCTTCTTATTGTCTCGAGTATTTATCTGTGTACGTGTGTGCTATTCGCTGATTCGTGCCTATTAGTTTAGTTTATATTTAATCATAACCAAATCGTGCCAGTCTCTCAGGCTGAACCCCCTTGCGTTAGATTAGGTTGTATAGCTAACTTAAGATATTAAAATACTGATCAGGATAACTAGATAATACGTTCCACTCTTAGTGATCGACACTCTACTTACCATTATATTCATACTGACCGGGTACACTGCTCGTTAAAGTGTGTGTGTTATTGATAAGTCGGCTAAATATAAATTTAAAACTTGAATACTGCTAAAACCACAACGACATACCGTGGGTATAAATTAGAGCATACGCACATGACACATCACTCACATATTGCTATGGCTTGAAACTGAAGATAAGATAACTACAACAGAAAATATTGATAAGTATATATCAGCTGAAATACCGAATAAGGACGAGGACCCTGAATTGTATCAGATTGTTACAAATCACATGATGCACGGCCCATGCGATCATGATAATCCAAGCTGTCCGTGCACGATTGATTTCAAATGTACCAAGAACTTTCCAAAACAATTTAACGAAACCACAGTAATTGATGACAATGGTTATGGAATTTATAGGAGGAGGAATGATGGAAGTACCATAAAGAAAAACGGAACTGATTTGCATAACGGTTTCGTAGTCCCTTACAACCCCGATTTGCTCAGGCGATATCAGTCACATATAAATGTTGAATGGTGCAACCTGGTTGGGTCCATTAAGTATTTATTCAAATACAAAAACTAGGGACCGGATTGGGTTACTATTGGTCTAAATGGCGAAGAGGTCGACTAGATTAAGGATTTCTATGATTGTAGATATCTTTCTGCTTGTGAAGCAGCTTGGCGTATATTTAAATTTGATATACACTAACGTTTGCCATTTCATTTGCAGGATGAACAGTCCGTCGTATTTGATGCAACCGAAAGCATTGATTTCACTCTTGAAAAGGAATCTGTAAACCAGACTAAATTTGTACAGTGGATGGAACTGAACAGGACTGATACATTTGCGCAGACATTGCTTTATGTGGAGATCCCTAAATTTTATGTTTGGAATTCTCAGAAAAGAATTTGGACAAAGAGACAGAGAGGTTTTAGTTTAGGACGTATTCATCACGTCCCGCCTTCTTGGGGAGAGTATTTTTACTTGCGTGTATTGCTAAACAAGGTGAGAGGTCCGCAGAAATGGGAGGACCTCCGAGAATATGACGGTGTTGTGCATCCAACTTAAAGAGATGCTTGCTTTGCGCGTGGACTATTGTAGGATGATAAGGAGTATATTGACGGATTACTTGAAGCGAGTCATTGGGGAATGGGCAATTATTTGAGATCATTCTTTGTCATGCTACTCATGACAGATAGTATGTATCGGCCGGAAATTGTTTGGGAAAAACTTGGCATGTTTTGGCTGCTGATGTTGAGCATGTTGAGCACATAAAGCGGAATAATCCTGGTATGTTGTCTTTCCCTTTTTTTTTTTCATTTTCATTCCGTATTATATGTTGAACTTATGTGTAACTTATAGTGAACACATGCTACTGTGCCAAACACTCACACACCTAATACTATTTGTACACCTCATAAACAAAGGTAAATAGCCAGTTAAACAAGACTAAAACAATCATAACAAGTGACGTCCCTCTTGTGCCAAACACTCACATAATATCGTTGCATTCAGTTACAAAACTAAAGTTTGAACTACTTTAATGTCCGAACCCTCATACACATGCATAATTGCAGTCCTCGCTAAATTTTTCCGCATATATTAACACAGAAACATTTTCATATAATGTGCCAAAGAATCATATGTAAACATTCACTCATTATTCAAACAAATACTATCATGTCTTTATGGCTTTTTTTGTTCTTTTG
The DNA here is from genome assembly GCA_021014915.2 of Artemisia tridentata subsp. tridentata. Classification (NCBI taxonomy): domain Eukaryota; kingdom Viridiplantae; phylum Streptophyta; class Magnoliopsida; order Asterales; family Asteraceae; genus Artemisia; species Artemisia tridentata. The sequence goes on from CP139504.1 coordinate 37,812,386, forward strand.
TACATGCACCCTGCAACTTTAAGACATTAGTAACTATAATATGATATGTATCGTATATTAAGTTTCAATATTACGTATCTGCAGGCCTGCAGCTTTCAGACGATCAGAAGTATAACATATGCCTAACTTATATTGAACACATGCTACTGTGTAACAACAAGAGTTTAAAGTCATGGACGCACATGCCATTTCCAAAAAACGAATACACGATGGAATGGTATAACATGTTGATATATGATGAGACATCATACAATAAAGATGAATTAAAAGAGCAACATAAAACATTGTATTGTAGCTTGACATCTGAACAAAAAGGTATTTATGCAACTGTTATGGAGGCTGTAGAGCAGAAGAAAGGTGGGATGTTCTTTGTGTATGGATACGGTGGAACCGGAAAAACATACCTTTACAAAACAATGTCTGCTGCCTTACGTTCAAAAGGTGGTATAGTCTTGAATGTTGCGTCTAGCGGTATTGCAGCGCTGTTGTTGGAAGGCGGACGGACAGCACATTCTCGATTTGCAATTCCAATTAATATAGTAGAAGATTCAATGTGCCACATTCTTGCTGACAGTGACCTCGCTGATTTGATAAGACAAGTAAAGCTCATTATATGGGACGAGGCTCCTATGATACAGTCATATTGTTACGAAGCATTAGATAGGACATTGCGAGATATTTGCAGGTAAGACCCATCCCAACCATCTAACCGTGTTTTTGGTGGAAAAGTAGTTCTTTTTGGTGGTGATTTTCGACAAATACTTCCTGTCATTCCTAATGCCATCCGTAATGATGTCGTCTATGCCACAATTAACTCTTCTTATCTGTGGCAACACTGCAAAGTTATGAACTTAATAGTAAACATAAGATTAGGTTCTGGATCAACTGAATCTGAAAGAAAAGAAATACAAGATTTTGCTTATTGGATTTTAGACATTGGTAATGGAAAGGTTGGTGGTAAGAATGATGGCGACTCTACTGTGGTATTTCCAGATGGGATGTTGATTCCAGAGTCCGATGATTACGTAGGCTCCATAATTAATGCAACATACCCGCGTTTGCGTGACAACCTATGGAATCCTGAATTCTTTCAGGAAAGGGCCATTCTTTCACCAACTTATGACATGGTTGATATGATTAATGAACGCATGCTGGATTTAATTGAAGGAGACGAGATGATATACGAATCATCTGATTCTGTTTCTTTGGACGATGCAGACAAAAATTTTGATGATTCGATATACACTACAGATTTCCTTAACGGTATAAGGATGTCCGGTCTTTCGCAACATGCAATAAAGTTAAAGATTGGTACTCCTGTCATGTTAATGCGAAACATTGATCAAAAAGCAGGGCTATACATAGGAACTAGGCTTCAAGTACTAAGGTTGGGAATCAATGTTATCGAAGCAAAGATCATATCAGGTGGAAATGTTGGTAGGATTTGCGCTATTCCCCGTATGGTAATTACCCCTTCAGAAAAAAAAATGCCATTCAAATTGAACAGAAGGCAGTTTCCTATTCAAGTGTGTTTTGGTATACTATTAATAAAAGCCAGGGACATACATTGTCACAGGTTGGTTTGTATTTACCACAGCCGGTCTTCTCTCACGGCCAACTATATGTTGCTTTGTCAAGAGTCAAGAGCAAGCGAGGGTTGAAGGTTCTATGTTTAGATAGGGACGGAAATTATTGCAACTCAACTACAAATGTAGTTTACAAAGAAGTATTATGTCGTATTTAAATACGCATCATTGTTTTGTATACAACACATTTTTTTGTTTAGTAAAACAGTCTGTTTACTTTTTCCAACATATTATCTGATACAATGCTGCAAATTTTGATATATGTTCATGAATAAAATGCTATCCAATATATGATACAATGCTGCACATATCTATGACAAATCATACTCTTAAACATTGGCTTTGTTTGAAAGTTAAAAATTTTGAATGTCATGATAACATTGGGCTTATAATGTGATATGATCTTAAAATAAATGGTAATGATAATATGGATTAAATACCAAATCAGCCAATAATTTTTAAAAATATAGAAATCCTAAATGCAGGAAGGATATTGTTTAACAACCTTTAAATATTTTTAGGAAATGTTTAACATACTCTAATGAAAACATAACAACTTCTTATAAGTTGAATGGATAAATGTGGACACCATTAATGTTTAAAATTCACACAATAACCTTAGCACTTCCTTAATTAATATGCAGCCGATTCAAATTCATTTTTTACTATAAAACTTCCATGTACAAAGCATTTCACAAATCACCAAACTCAAGCAAACCATCATGCATCCGATAATGAAGAGAAGAAGACGTGATGCTCCAAATAATCAACCTGAAGCAAAGCATCCCAAGTAAGTTTAACAGGTTTTACTTGATACGTTTTATATGGATTCATAATGTTGCAACATCTAAAAGATTATGTTCATGTAACAGGAAGAAACGAAACGACTCACCAAATGAGTTGTCTAACAAAGAATCAGTTGCATCAACAGGTTAGTTTATACTTTTGTATACATGTGTATGAAACATTTATATGTCAGCATATAAATCTTTAAGATGCTTCCTTCTGTTTAGATTTTGCACGCTGTTTGTATATAAATGTTACTTTATAATTTTGTATACATGTTTAACAAACATTTATACGTCACCATATAAATGTTTTAGATGCTTGGATCGATATGTTTGGAGTTTGCCTAGAGTTTGCATATAAATGTTAGTTTATAGTTTTGTATACATGTTTATTATCATACATAATGTGTATAAACATGTCCATTTATATAATAATAATGTGTGTAGTTCTTTACAATTAACAATATTTTTGTTTACCATTACTAATCTTATATTTTTCCTACTGTTTGCTAGAAGGAATCCATGTTGATGTACAAGATGAGGCGACAACCTCTAAACAACATCCGGCTGAGTGGTATTTCTCAAAATTAGCTTAAGGTAGACCAAAGAAGAAAAAAAAAGATGGAGCTTCAGGAAGAGGAAAATGTTAGCGATGAAGAGCTTGTGGAAACAATTGACTATGACAATCTGCATTTATCATGTGATCAAGAGAAAATACATAAATTTAATTGTTAGATTGCTCTTTGATAAATCTTATTATGTTTATGTCACTTTATAAAGATTTCAATGTTTTGTTTTTTAAATTTTTGTTATGATTGTATGTTTTTATTATGTTTTGGTATTTTCAATATTTGTTTACGTACACTTATTATTATTAATATTATTATGAAGCGAACCCGCCCAGTCAGGCGGGTTATGTAGCTAGTACTATTATATGTGAATCTAAATTTCAGCCGTAATTAATCGTCTCCTGAAAGAAGGAAATGAATGGAAACAGAAAATAAAAGGAACAAACGTAAATAGTAAGAGCACTTCCAACTCTAACAAAGGGTTAAACTTTAACACACTGCCATGTCAACTTTAACTCACCCACTTTTAACTAAGAAAAAACTCATTCAATCATAACTCACCCTTAAAGGGGGCGAAAGTGTTTTTTTTTTTTTTTTTTTTTTTTTTTTTTTTTTTTTTTTTTTTTACACAAACTACCCTTAACGCAGCGTTAAGTGGTTAACGCACACCCTTAACGCTGCGTTAACGCAGCACACATTAAACGTTTAACTCGACTTTAACGCACCCTTTTGGATGTTTAACTCGACTTTAACGCAACCGTTGAATATGCTCTAAGGGGGATGAACCTATGTTACAAAACAAACACACAATAATTAAATCATTGACCGTAAAGTCCTCAATTAAACATGATCATAATGCATGGAAAAACTTGATACAACAACCAATATAATACTTGTTTAGTTGTTTGTCTATTTGTGATTTTTCATTGTGAACTCGGTTTCTCATTCCTTTATATAGTAACGAGTTTATTTTTAGTAGTAAATAACGTCGTTAAGTGTTTAAAATGCTTTATAATTGGGAAAATGTATTAATTTAAGAACCATATACACCATCAAATTATGAAACTACTTGGCTTAACTAATTAACAACAATAACGACATGTCTTAATAAGAACAGGGAGAATTTCATTGATATCCTTGAATTTGTTTTGTAACTATAACCAAAACGTACTAGCTTTTAACGCACAGAAAAGCGTCAAATCATTATTTGGGAAGTACGATTGTAGAGAAATTGCAAGCAATGTGCTTTGATCACACATCACTTGAGCCATTTATTGTGGACAACAAGCAAATTACTCCGTAATAGTATTGGCTTCTATTTTTATTTTTATTTTTCTTTACCAGGGAAACCACTCAAGCTATCTTTGGTGGCGGTAAACCTTATAAATCGAGCATCCCGCAAAATTCATTGAGTCAGGTAAAACACTAATATTAATCCTCAACAATTCTAAATTTTATAAGAGTGGGTAGTCTTATCTGGAAAACGTCTTGTTGGGACTCTCAAGCCCTAAATTACCAATAGGAGTGGCTTTGAAGCACCCTTTCTATGATGGATGCTTATTTTATATTCAACTATAACTTATGCTAAGGTAAATGATACTTATTTGTTAACATAATTATTTATTTATTTATTATTATTTTTTTTATATTATTTTTTATTTTTTTTTTTTGTCATTAAAAGTCAGTTGATCAATATATATCATCTATTATAAACATCGATTTCCTCTAAGTATCATTTCTTCTCATACAAATAATAACGATAATTTGTTAATCATAATGTTCAAAACATTATTCTCCGTTAACTTAACAGAATAAGGAACATTATAAACTAATTAATATGGGTAATTGGGTACAATAAAATTTATAGTGTAACTACTTATAATAAGTAGTAAAGATGCAAAATTAAGATATTTAAAAACGACGTGAAGATTTTGAGAGTAATTGAAACTTCTTTAAAAGTGCACGCGGAAGAAACTAGCTAACTACATGGTTAAGTTAAAATTAAAAATATATGCATAATGCAACTATACTTCACGTATTTTGGTCATAATATACTTGATATATATGATTGTATAACGTAAGCTTATAATGGATATAGTCCATTAATACAAAACATGGAGTATGATATATTTTTTTAATCAAAATTGCACACGAAAACGTTTGAGTGCAAGTGTGCAACTAATATTTTATTATTTTTACCCGTTTTAGCCGTAATTTCTTTTCACACATAAATATAATGAAGACTTGAAAAGCAAACTTATCATTAAAAAAGTTTCCCTATATATACATCCCATCCTCATCATATTAAATATCGCACTCTCAAACACACAATAATATTCATACTGTTAGAAGCAATGGATTAAGGGTGGAGGGAGTCATCACACTTCAACCCTCCAACCCTCCCAAAATTACCCAATCAAATTCCTCCATCTCATTTCAACCCTCCAACCCTCTATTCAACCTTTTTTAGTGGCGCCCATCATTCTTAACCCTCCCAAATCTTTTTTTAAATATTCATAATGTGTCCTTCAAATTTATAAATTTGCAACATTAACCCTTCCAATACTAAACAATTATATAAAAAAACAAACATTTTATTAATAAGTAAAATTAAAAGTACATATACATATGCATGTAGAGAGAGAAATAAAAACAAAAACAAAAACAAACCATATCATCTTCTTTCTTGAAACAACTCCATAGCAGAAGCTGGACGTAGGAACCATGGTACAAACATATTTCAAAAAAGCCCCTTAAACGGTCACATGACCGTTGATATTTAGCTTCCACGCAGCGAGTTCAAAACTCGCAAACTCAACCCGCAAGGCCAACCCGCTGCATCGGCAACGGTGTTCCGTTTGAACTCGCGAGCTCGCATCCAAGCCCGAAGCTCCACTCCTTGTACCCTAAGATTTGGATTTTGATTTGGATTTGATGTAAAAGAGAGAAAAAAATGAAGTAAAAGAAAATAATATAAATAAATTACAAATGAATATTTTAATAATAAATGAAAGTATTTATAATTAATTTATGATATAAAATAGAAAGGATGTGAGAGTAAATCTAAAACCTGGTCCTACATGTTAGAAATCCAGCCTATCTTACCAAGATTTGAAACAGTTGCAAAATTTTTGTTAGGAATATAAATATTCATGTGAAGACGCGGTCACCTCGAGTATTGGTTAGCATTAACTAGCTCGTAGAACTATTAGTATTATTATTATTATTAGCTTAGTTACCATTAGTATTTGTGGAGTGGGTCGAGTCTTTACCCACTGTCAGCTCACTCTACAGCCCACTCGGGGCATATATGTTAGTAAGTATAAATACCCCTCTCCACCTAGGGAGAGGGTTGGAACTCCTCATTATTCTAAATCTAATATTACTTCACTTTCTCTCTCTAAAAGTTCCCAACCTCATTCTCTCTTTCTCTCTCTAAAACAATCGGCCAAGATCACATCTTATGTGTGTTTAAGTGTTATGAATATGTTACAATTGGTATCAAGAGCCATGGTTAGGTTCTAGTGAGTGCATATTCACCGATTTGTGGAGTGATTTTGGCATCTTTATTTTGTTTTTGTGGGTCGACTAGAAAAGTTAAGAAAATCATTGGTAGTGCTTTGTGTGTGGTGTAAATCGTTAAAACATTGTACTTTTGGTATCACAAAACTGTCTTACATCTTTTTTGACAACATCCAGTCGTGTAGTGGTAGTTATTGGAAGATTTGAAGATTTTCATAACTAAGGTTTGCAAGTCGGACGTACATTCTTAGCTGCGGTTTGTGTCTCGATAAAGGTTTCTTGTTTGCGGTTTGTGACAACTTTGGAAATCTCTGATTGCGGTTTGGTAATTTTGGGATTGCGTTTTGGCTTTTAACCATAACGGGAAAAAAAGACAAAACATACTGAAAGTGACGTTTTTGTCCTTTTTGCTGCTGCGGTTTGTGGTTTTTGACTTTTGCGGTTTGTCGGTTAGTGTCTTCGATTTGACTTCAGGTGTTGCGGTTTGACTCATTGCGGTTTAGGTCTTTGCGGTTTGACTCTTTGAGGTTTAGGTCTTTGCGGTTTGACTCTTTGCGGTTTAGGTCTTTGCCGTTTGACTCATTGCGGTTTAGGCCTTTGCGGTTTGACTTTTTGGGGTTTAGGTCTTTGCGGTTTGACTCTTTGCGGTTTAGGTCTAAACGTTGCAGTTTGTCTTGTGTGACTGCGGTCTGGGTAATGCGGTTTGGTAGTCTGTTGTTGCGGTTTGACATTTGTGGTTTGTTGTCTGTGATTGCGGTTTAGGTGTTACGGTTTGATACTAAAGTAATACTTTTAACTATGATTTGACTCAAGTAATCTAATAACGGTTTATTCTTGATTTTTGTAAAATCCCACGAAAGAACCTATTTCTCGGTTTAAATCAAAGAATTGTAAAATCCCGTTCACTTCTACATCATGACGAGCACAGCTTCTGATGACATTCAGGTTGCCGGGTCCGATACCCTTCCTCCTATGCTTGATAGGACAGACTATGAATCATGGGCACAACGAACAGCTGTATGCCTACCTACAACAACATGAAAAGCATGCTGCTTATGATCGTCTGTTGAGAGAAAAACTCAATCCAACTGCACCAAATGATCCACTTGCATTTGTTGCAAATGTTCAGCCAATCAACCAATCTTCATCTGATCAAGCTTATCATCATCCTTATTCATCACCATCTGCTATGAATCCACAATTGGATTCAGGGTACTCTCACACCGACAAAATGATTGATAACCTCACCAACCAAGTTTCCTTACTTGTTCAACAATTCAAAGCAATACTCCCTCAAACTAACAATCAACTCAGAACTTCATCAAACCCACGCAATCAGGCAACTGTGGAGGATGGAAGAATTGTGGTTCAGAATGTTCAGGGGAGGCAGAACTTGAATCAAAGGAACATGGGTCGAGGTAATGTGCAGATCAGAGTAGGGAATACAAATCAGGGGCAGGGGAAGCAACCCAAGTGTTACAACTGTGGTGGACTTGGACACATTGCCAGAAACTGCAATCAGCCAAAGCGTCCACAGAACGCTGACTATTTCAAGGACAAGATTTTGTTGATGCAAGCTCAAGAGAATGGAGCAGTGTTGGACGAAGAAGAGTTGTTGTTTCTTGCTGGCGATGGGGGAAATACTTTTGATGCCGATGTGGACGAGCAGCCAGTTCAGGACCTTGCACTAAATGATCCCAACATCTTCCAAGATGATGACTGTGATGCTTTTGACTCTGATGTGGATGATAAACCAACTGCTCAAACGATCTTCATGGCTAATTTGTCCTCTGTTGTCTCATCACCTCAACAAGCTGGTCCCTCCAATGCATCTGTGATTTCTGAGGTACTAAAGTTTTATGACACATATAATGTGGTAGATGAACAGAAGATTCCCAACAACGTACAACAGACAGATGTTGTTGATTCAGATACTGTTGATGTGGAAAATAGTAATATTATCTCATATGAACAATATGTGAATCACAACAACGTGACTGATGTACCAAGTTGTGCATCTTCTGTTGTAGATAATGCTTGTGTTGTAAACAATACTTGTAAGTTGCATGAAAACACTATGTTTGTCCCAGATGACACCTTGACCACTAGGCTTAACATTTATAAAGATCAGGTTGCCATATATGAACAACGTGCAAAATTTGAGCTTACCGAACGTGAGCAAAAAATGGATAGTCAAATGCGTACACTTATAACTGAGCGTAATTTAAGGGAAGAAACATTGAAACAAGAGTTGAATTCTTTGCAAAAACAGCTGGATCAGACTGTTAAACAAAAACAGGAGGCCCAAGAGCATGTAAATACATTAAAACAAGATTTCAAAGAAAAAGAAACAAAACTCTTAAATGATTTCTCCAGACTTAAAACGTTAAAAAATAAGCTTGAAAACAAGTTGTACACACAAGACCAAACCAGACAAACTGCTCAAATGATTCAAAAGCACAAAAAGTTGTGTGATAAGCATAGTGAAAATAATGTAGGTGAACCTAAATTAGCTCTTCTTAGGAATGCTAAAGTAGCCCAACCTGCCTTATATGATGCAAATGTGATAATTATGCCTGGTCATGCCCCTCCTGATGTTTCATCATTAGAAGAGAGTAATGTGATAGAAATGAGAAATAGAGAAAGAATGACTGAGAAAATGAAGGATCCCAAATATATAGCCAATCGAATCATAGTCAAACCCCATGATTATTATGAGGAGAATCGATTGACTGTGTTTGCACCTCAAAGGAAGTTAACGCCTGAGCAAATATTTTGGTCTTTAGACATAGAATAGAGAAAGGCCAATGAACTTAATGACAAAACTCCATCCCTTAGGAAAATTGCGGTTGCAACAGTGTATCCTCCCAATACACCTAGGCATTTAGTTCCCTTAACTCTTCCCACAGAATATAAAACCTTAATTAGCATATATGTACTTTGTCAACTATTTGCTGATTTTGATAAAACATGTAAGAAGAGAATTACACCAATAGGAATTACTGAGGGGGAAAGGGGTTTTTAACAAACAAAAAGGTGTTACTTAACTGAGGTCATTCCATTCTTTAAACTACTCAAAGAACATTTTAAAGGGATGCAAAAAACCCTTAAAACTGAAGTAAATGAGATGAAAGTAGTGTTTAAAGATATGGAAAATGAGGTAGCTCAAAATGCGATAGAACTTAAGATTCGTGAGATTGAGAAAAAGAATATTCTCATCACCAATGAGAATTTGATTGCTAGATGTATTGGACAAGATGTATTTTATACTGGTACTGATGCTGCATTAACTGCCTGTCAATTTCATGAATATTCTATTGCCTTGGATGTTACCCAGAATCGTGTTGTTGAGCTTGAGGGGGAGAATTTGAAATTGCATGAGAAAATTCAAAATGATGACCATGATAACATGGTCAAGCGTTTTTCAAAACTAGAGGTTGATTATCTTAACTTGCAATTAAAATATCAACACTTAGAAGAAAGATGTAAAATATCAAATGCCAAGACATCTTTGGATAGATGCTCCTGAATTTGATACATATTTTGAATTAAGCAAACGTGATGAAAAAATTCAAGCTCACACTAACACGATTCGACAACTGAGGGCTCAAATTGCCCAATTAAAGTCAAATAAGAGTGATGCAATTGGCACCAATAAACCATCGTCTTTAGATTCTCAGAATTTTCACTATCAAGACACCATCAATAAGTTACACTATGAAAATGAGTGTTTTCGAGCTGAAAATTCAAAAGTCAAACAACATTACAAAGAGTTATATGACTCAATTAAAGTCACACAAAACAATCATAATGAAAAGATAACTTCTTTGTTAAATGAAATCGAGAATCTTAAGACTCAGGTGAAAGGGAAAATGCCAATTATCACTTGTGATAATGTTGTTCCAAAGGTTTCTGCTGGTAGTAAGTATGCTGTTGATGTTGTGCCTATTCCATATCCCCTTAGGAACAATAGGTCTGCCCATCAAATATATCTCAATCACCTTAAGGATAGCCTTGATACCCTTCGTGAGATCGTAGAAGAGGATAGGACAGAAAAACCACTTAATAGTGCAGTTGTGGATGCCTGCTTCCTCGCTAAACGGTCTCAGGAACTTCTAGAATATGTCATTGGCACAGGCCCTAAGATTGATAGCAAAAGAGATAGATTTGTTGCATCAACCTTTACGACTAAGAACAAGCATGTAACCTTTGATCTACCACTGAGAACATCTGAACCCAGCACATCAAAATCAGGAAAACAAATGACCGTAAAACAAACTAATGTTCCCATCATTACTTCTACAGGAGTAAACTGTGACACCAAAGCTAGCGGGTCAAATCCTAGAGCCAATGCAAGGAAAGATAGGATTGCACTGGCTAAAAGTGGTCACGAGAAGAAAGTAGAAGTCCAACCTAGGAACAATAAGGTGCTGTTTGTTTTTCTGTAAAAAGTCTGAATACCTCTGATATCTGATTCGGTCAGAGGTATTCAGACATCAGACTGTTTTTTTTTTTTTCAGATTCAGAGATTTTCACCTCTGAAAAACCTCTAATTCGGTCAGATATTTGTAACCGTCTGAATTACATCTGAAAAAAGAAAAGCTTTCGTCAAACATGGCCACCACCTATCTCCACCGCCACCCAGCAGCTATCACCCTTCTTGAGATTAAAACCATGTTCGATCTTATTATTTTTCAACATACTTATGTCGTCAACCGCCACCCACCACCCATCTTCGCCAGCGAGGGAGATGAGGAGGTAACAAGATGAGGAGATGAACACCAAATCAACCACGAAACAACTCCTATTCATGACCTCAAAACAACACCCACGACCACTAGACCTTCTTGTTTCTTGAATCAAAACAACACCCACGACCACGACCACTAGACCTTCTTGGTTTGGTTCGTAGCAGAGGGAGACGAGAGAAAGATCACTATCAATGGGGAGGGTTCTATGAGGTCTTGTGACTTGCTTTTGGGGAAGAAAAGATGGTGGACAAAAATGATAGTGATGGATCAAAATTGTTACAGAGAAACAAGATAAGAAAAGAGAAAGAAGATAAGAAAAGAGTGAATGAGTGGCTGATATTATATTTATTTATTAGAAGGGTTGTTTTATTATTACCCGTGTACCCCGTGTCCCGTTTAGCTAAACCTTTAAATGGTAATACGGTAAATTAAAGATATTCAGACGTTTTTGAAAAATAAACAGTCTAAAATAATTCAGATTCAGACTTTTGGACCAGGTATTCAGATTCAGAAGTGGTATTCAGATTCAGACATAAAATGTCTGAATAAACAAACGGAACCTAAGTTTGCAATGAATGGAATGAATCGTGTTGATTCTAGTATTAAAAGTACTGTAATTAATTCGAATTCTAATGCTGTCTGTAAAACATGTAACGAATGTTTAATTTCTGGTAATCATGATGATTGTGTTGTGTCATTTTTTATGTCTCCTGTACTATCCCAAGTTAAGAATGTTAGGAAAACTGAAATAAGTAAGCAAATTTGGAAAGCAACAGGAAAAACGTTTGCTAATGTCGGGTATCAATGGAGACCCACTGGAAGGAAATTCACTTTAGGAGATCAGTGCCCTTTAACTAGAGTGAATAATCATAAAATAGTGAAGGTTAAGGAATGGAAGCCAACTGGTCGAATTTTGCCTTTAGTGACATAATGCCCTGCAACTAGGTTAACTGCAGCTTCTAGTGTAGTTTCCACTGAAAATGCAGTAGCATCTGTGAATCCTGTAGTTCCAGAATTTGTGTGTGCTAACCAAATGGACCCCAGCTGTACGTGGGGATCCACATTTTTCAGTTATCCATCGTTGTCTGTTTTCAAATGCAGGTCGTACAAATCGTCCTTTGGTATTTGGACTCATGTTGCTCAAAACATATGACTGGGGATCGCTCACGGCTCAAGAATTTCGTGAAAAAGTTTATCGGGACAGTTAGATTCGGGAACGACCATTTTGGGGCAATTATGGGTTATGGAGATTATGTGTTTGGTGACAGTGTAATTTCCAGGTTATACTACGTGGAAGGGTTATGGCATAACTTGTTTTCTGCTGGTCAATTTTGTGACTCTGATCTTGAAGTTGCATTTAGAAAACACACATGTTTCGTCAGAGAGTTGGATGGTGTTGATCTTCTCAAAGGCAGTCGTGGCACCAACTTATATACCATCTTAATTGAAGAAATGATGAGGTCCTTACCTATTTGCTTGCTTTCAAAGGCCTCAAAGACTAAATCTTGGCTTTGGCAACGTCGTTTAAACCACTTAAACTTCGGCACTATAAATGACCTTTCTCGCAAGGATCTTGTACGAGGCATGCCCATATTAAAGTCTGAGAAAGATCATCTTTGTTCTGCATGTCAACTGGGCAAAAGCAAGAAGCATACTCACAAACCCAAAACTGTCAATACCATCTTGGAAGTTCTTCACACCCTTCACATGGATCTATGCGGACCAATGAGAGTGCAGAGTATCAATGGAAAGAAATATGTTCTTGTGGTGGTCGACGACTACTCTCGGTTTACATGGGTAAAGTTTTTGAGAACCAAGGATGAAACTCCAGAGGTTATCATCAAAATAATCAAACAGTTACAAGTAAGGTTGAACAAAACTGTCAGAATCATCCGGACGAACAATGGAACTGAGTTTGTTAACCAACAACTCAGTCAATTTTATGAAAGTATTGGCATAACTCATCAGAAAAGCATTGCACGCACTCCTCAGCAGAACGGGCGTTGTTGAAAGACGAAATCGTACCCTAGTGGAAGCTGCAAGAACTATGCTAATATATTCTAAGGCTCCGATTTTCCTTTGGGCAGAAGCAATTGCCACTGCGTATTACACCCAAAACCGTTCCTTGATACATACTCTTCGAAACAAAACACCCTACGAGCTGATACATGGCAAGAAACCAGATCTTTCCTTTCTTTGAGTGTTCGGTGCTTTGTGTTATCCGACAAATGACGGTCAAGATTTGGAAAAGCTAAAGGCTAAAGCAGACGTAGGTTTCTTCGTTGGGTATGCACCATATCGCAAGGGATACAGAATCTACAACAAAAGAACCCGACAAATCATGGAAACTATTCACGTGACATTCAATGAGCTGACTGAGCAAATAGCTCCTGGACAAACTAGTTCTGGACCATTAACTAATTTATTGACACCTGGACCAATTAGTTCAGGTCTTGTACAGAATCCCACTCCTGCAGTTCCTTATGTACCCCCAACCAGTGATGAGTTGAAGAAGTTGTTTGATTCGATGTTTGATGAATATTTTGAGCCACCAACGGGAGATACAACAACAGAAGCTCCACCGGTACCTCCAGTTGTTGATGCTCCAGTTCTACAAAACTCAGAGGGTCCATCTGTATCTGTCTCAATCAGTCAGGATGCACCATCTGCCAGTCACTCACCATTATCATCTTCAAACATACAATCTCCTGTGGTACAGCAAGGTTCTGTAGCAGACAAGTCTTTTGAAGTGAATCCTTTCACTCCTGCTGATGATGTTCCATTCGAAAATATATTTGCTCCTGAATTTTCTACAGAGACATCTTCTTCAGGAGATCACAACACGGTAACATCAGTTCAAAACCCTCAACCACATGATCATCTCAGAAAATGGACCAATGATCATCCAATTGACAACATCATTGGTAATCCTTCTCGTCCGGTATCCACTCGAAAGCAACTTGCCACCGATGCACTGTGGTGCTTCTTCAATTCCGTACTATCCAAAGTCGAGCCAAAAGACTTCAAAGAAGCCATGTCCAAAGATTGTTGGTTTACTGCTATGCAAGATGAAATTCATGAGTTTGATCGACTTGAAGTTTGGGAATTAGTGCCTCCTCCAGAGTGTGCAATGATTATTGCTCTAAAGTGGATCTTCAAAGTGAAACTCGATGAGCACGGTGATGTTTTAAAGAATAAGGCACGGCTTGTTGCAAAGGGGTATCGACAAGAAGAGGGCATAGACTTTGAAGAATCATTTGCTCCGGTTGCTAGACTTGAAGCCATCAGAATCTTTCTGGCTTATGCTGCCAGTTAGAATATGATTGTCTACCAAATGGATTTAAAGACAGCATTTCTCAACGGTGATCTGAAAGAGGAAGTCTATGTCAGTCAACCAGAAGTTTTTGTGGATCCTAATCTTCCTACTCACGTCTACCGTTTGAAGAAGGCTCTATATGGGCTAAAGCAAGCACCCAGGGCGTGGTATGATACTTTATCAAAGTTCCTTCTAGCTAATGGTTTCTCCAAAGGTGTTATTGATCCTACACTATTCACTAGGAAATCGGGCAAACATCTACTTCTTGTTCAGATCTACGTAGATGACATCATCTTCGCTTCTTCTAATCCTAGCGAATGTGATGGGTTTTCTAAAGAGATGAGTTCTAAGTTCCAAATGTCTATGATGGGACAAATGTCTTTCTTCTTGGGTTTACAAATATCTCAAAGTCCCGGAGGCATATTTACTAACCAATCCAAATACGCGAATGAAATATTGAAGAAATTTGGATTTGACTCAAGTGATGCTGTTTACACCCCTATGATTGAGAGATCAAGGTTGGATAAAGATCTCTCTGGGATCCCGGTTGATCAAACAAAGTTTCGGAGCATGATTGGATCTCTAATGTATCTCACTGCTAGTAGGCCAGATCTCTTGTTCGCTGTATGTATGTGTGCTCGGTATCAGTCCAAGCCCACCAAAAAGCATCTGGAAGCGGTAAAAAGGGTCTTCAGATATCTTCAAGGGACTGTTCACATGGGTCTCTGGTATCCTAAGGACACCGCAATGGAACTCACGGCTTATGCAGATGCGGACCATGCGGGGTGTCAAGATACTCGTCGAAGTACTTCGGGAGGCGCTCTGTTTCTTGGGGAAAAGTTGGTTAGCTGGTCTTCTAAAAGGCAAATGAGTACTTCAATATCTTCCGCATAGGCTGAATACATTGGTTTTGCATACAACAAAATTCCTCTGTATTGTGATAACAAAAGTGCTATCGCTCTTTGCTGTAACAATGTCCAACATTCCCGATCAAAGCACATCAACATCAGGCATCACTTCATAAGGGAACAGGTTGAGAAAGGGATTGTTGAACTCTACTTCGTGAGGACGGAGTTTCAGTTGGCTGATATCTTCACCAAGGCACTTCCGAGAGAACGGTTTCAATTTATTCTCTCGCGACTTGGCATGAAGAGTTTGACACCTGAAACCCTCAAGTGTCTTCAAGAAGAAAAGGAGGAGTAAAGGATTTGCTTCACATATCCTTGTATATATTTGTATATATCTTAAAACAAAAAGAAAATAGAAAAATATAAAACCTATAAAAACCATAAAAATCAGAAAAACAAAAAATACCAAAAATAGTTCTTCTAGGCATGTCTTCTGTTTATCGAAAATATTTACGGTCCTAGAAATGTCATTCAATAATGACACGGATCTTTAAATGAAGCTCGAGCAGAAGTTATACTAAATGGTTAAAACATGTCTTATCGGCTTGCAGTTACTTCAGACTGCATCCCGTGCATTATTATGAGGAAAGCATGTCGCCAAAAAGACGGTTGTTCCTCCAACTGGGTGATGTTCACCTAGGCATGGATTACTTTATATCCATGTTTTTTCGATTTGGTGTACGTTTCAGTGCATCATTTCCTGTATAAGAAGAGAAGTCTTCTTTACACCAAAAACTCTCTCCCGTCTATGATTCTTCAGGAGAGTTTTGGTGTTTCACATGGTGGTAACTGGACTTAAATTTTCACAAATGCTTGACGCTCAATTGAATGACTACAGCTCTTTAAATAGAAAACGGGTCATTAATTGAGGGGGAGAGTATTTGTTCAAATTTCTGACACCTTTTTAAACTTTGTGCAACATCAGCAGTGACACTCTCTCTTGGTTTGAGGGGGAGCATAGTATACTCCATCATCAGAATATATTAAATCTGACCACATTGTCTCCCACATTTTCTAACTTATTTAAATCAATTGGGATCACAAATCTCAAAAGGTTTGAAATTTTTGATCGGGGGAGAGAATGTGATTTAAATATGAAACCTGATAAAAATGTGATTCTTTGGACGTAAGTATAAGCTCTCCCATATGTGCTAAACTCTTTCGTATATCGATGCACATATTGAGGGGGAGCAAATGGTGGGTAATAGCAAAATGGATGGGGCATCTTACGTGAGCACGACTCAGACTTCACCAATGAATTGACGAAACATAAACTGTCATTAATCGAAAGGATGCGTCCTGGCCGGGTAATAATTTCAAGCTGGTCTAACCAGTGATGTAAGCGTGTCTCGAAGAGGACGTATCAGAGTAGAGTGTACCGTTTCGAGAAACTTTCTGTGAATTTGACCAGGCCGGGTAATAATTTCAAGCTAGTCCAACTAGTGATGTAAGCGTGTCTCGAATCGGTCAAGTTCACTAAAAGTGGATCAATTCAAAAAAGTGCAATCTCTACCCAACATGTGCAAATTTTAAATTAAAACATATGAGCACATGTTATGGGGGAGCATTAGAAAAATATAAAACTCTCAAAGTGTTAGCAAAATTGTGTTTCATAATCATAAACACTTTGAGAGATTTTTCAAGGATTTGGTTAATGGCAACATAGGATAGTCATGAAGTTATAAGGTGGCTAAGGTTAGGAAAACCGTCCTATGATCCGCCAGAGCCGAAGGGATCTACCCATGGACAATACCGAATAGTTAGTATTAGCAAGTTCTTAGGTATGATTATGAAAAAAGGAGTAATATGAGAAAGAAGAAAGAAGGGGTTGAAGAATTAAAAAGAAATGAAATGAGAAGGGGTGAAAAGAAATAGCCCTCCAATCATTCAACCTTAAGGCAGAAACCGGGTTCAATTCATATGCTGCTGGTGGTTACTAAGGTAACACCGGTATTGAAGACAAGACATCATGGACCCAGTGACGCACTGCACTAAACCTTCTAAACCACTCAAGTTCCCTTAAAAGGACTTGTTTCATTCTCACGGGGAACCCTGCATAATCTATCAACTGCTCATTACGGGCTATGTTGATATTGAAACAGGAGACACCGCTCCAGTCTCCGACTACCAAAAATGCACTTATTGAGTCTAGAGCCAAGAGATGCATCATAAGATCTCATAGGAATGCATGTTACTTCTACACTGGTTGTTCAACATTAAGGACTCCAGTTGTACACTTATGAGTCTTACGCATATCTTAGCTATCTGCCAGAATATTCATGAGGGAATTTACAAATGTAATTCTCAGTGATTGAATGGAAATTCCTGCCAGGGTCAACATCAAACAGCCCTGAAAGCAGGTCACTTCGGTAATTCCTTGTGGATTACGCTTAGTGTTCGCAGCGGTTTCAAACGGTTTACAGTCGTGGAGTGAACTCCAGTGACTCACCTAATCGTTGATGTACTTCGGTAGATCTTGTAAACCCTTTTGGGGGTTTCCGATTCAGGAACGGCCTTGGTAAGGATTAGAGAAAGTTGTCACACTATGCTGTTAACAATCTCGAAATCCAAACCTATAAGTGTCGGGCGTTTTATTGCTAACTGTCGTATGCAGGAATACTTGGCGGTTGCAGCTGATTGCCGAAAAGATGCCGATCAATCACTCCATGCTCACACTTCATCATCATAATCAAAGTAATCATGATATCTAAAAGACCTTCAACACTGCTTCCGCAACTCTGACTCTAAAAATCATGATCCAGAAAAGTGTGAGCGTGTCGACTCAAAGATCTCAATATCACATGGAGACGATACTGCAAAAGGATGAATTGAAGAAGTATGTTGGATGATAACCTCAAAGAATCCTTAAAGATCATCCAAGACAAAAGATCAGTCATCAAAAGTTCGCTGCTGAACGCACAAAGATCAAAGATTTTGAAGAATCAAGAACTACGAGCTAAGAAGACAAACACACATGATAGAATGCTAGAAGTCAAAATATTATTTCCGGGGTGACCTCCCTTAGGGGGAGATTGTTAGGAATATAAATATTCATGTGAAGACTCGGTCACCTCGAGTATCTGTTAGCATTAACTAGCTCGTAGAACCATTAGTATTATTATTATTATTAGCTTAGTTATCATTAGTATTTGTGGAGTGGGTCGGGTCTTTACCCACTGTCAGCTCACTCTACAGCCCACTCAGGGCACATATGTTAGTAAGTATAAATACCCCTCTCCACCTAGGGAGAGGGTTGGAACTCCTCATTATTCTAAATCTAATATTACTTCACTTTCTCTCTCTAAAAGTTCCCAACCTCATTCTCTCTTTCTCTCTCTAAAACAATCGGCCAAGATCACATCTTATGTGTGTTTAAGTGTTATGAATATGTTACAATTTTTAATACGAATCCTAGATTCTAAAGTTAAATATCAAACAAATAGTTGATTTGAGTTTTCAAACTCAAAAACCAATCCACACCCCTCAACCAAACGGGCCCTTAGTTTAGTGCGAACTTCTATTTATATCAATCTTAATCAAAATCAGGTGGTTGTGTTATTGTAATTGGTTTATTCTAGTTGACAATCATTATATTAAGTTTTTTTGGGACAAGTATTGCAATAATCTTCCTTGCTTTTATTAGTTTAGTGCGGCAAGCGCGGGAAATGGCGTAGTTTCTTTTTTTGCCGCGTAACAGATCACCAAATGACTCCCTTCCCTCGCGGCAACCCAAATTCTTCTCCTCTTGCGGCACAATGTTGTTGAACGTTGTGATGAGAGAGTTAATTCTGAATGTGTGTTAACCAACTAGGTTAGCTCAGTTAGCCACCAAGGTCTCCTTAAGGTGTCTTGGCAGGAGGTGTTACCACATGCGAGAGGTATCAGGTTCGAGTCTTTCTGTGGAGGATTTTCCTCCTGGGTGGGATCTGTGTGGGTTTTGCCCTATAGATGCGTCGATTCGAGACTGGCAGCGACTACTTTCTATGTAAGTACTGCGGAATCGAATCACTAACTATAATATTGTACTAACTCGCCGTTCCAAAAAAAAATTGAATGTGTGTTATTTTTTTCGTGTACGTGCGTGTTGAGATAATAACAAGAAACATGAAAAAATCTAGAGAACGACAAAATTCAAAATGATGACATGAAACTGATAGGACGGTTAAAAACATTTGACGACCTTCCACTCTTGTGCATCTCATGTATTCACGCTCTATAACAGTTTAGCATGTATCACAAACACTTATGCAAATGTTTGAATGTTATTTCATATGTGGAACATGCATCTAATTAAATCGGAACACCATTTTCATTTTTCCCGATACGATGTATAATATGTAGGGTTATCCTTTGATGGCTTACCAGTTACCATACTGTTTTTGTGAAAATGGATCGTTTTAATCATAAATTTTTTATCATTTGATTTCACACAACATAATATATAGACAGTCATTTTGTTTCGACCGTCTTCGTACATTTATAACATATTGTGTTACTTACAAGTATTCCTTGTGAATATGGTTCTGTTTGGCATAGTAAACATACTATTATATGTGAATCTAAATTTCAGCTGTAATAAATCGTCTCCTGAAAGAAGGAAATGAATGGAAATAGAAAATAATAAGAACAAGCGTAAATAGTAAGGGGGATGAACCTATGTTACAAAACAAACATATAATAAATCATTGACTGTAAAGTCTTCAAGTAAACATGATCATAATTCATGGAAAAACTTGATACAATAACCAATATAATACTTGTTTGTCTATTTGTGATTTTTCATTGTGAATTCGGTTTCTCATTTCTTTATATAGTAACGAGTTTATTTTTAGTAGTAAAATAACGTCGTTAAGTGTTTAACATGCTTTATAATTGGGAAAATGTATTAATTTAAGAACCATATACACCATCAAATTATGAAACTACCTGGCTTAACTAGTTAACAACAATAACGACATGTCTTAATAAGAACAGAGAGAATTTCATTGATATCCTTGAATTTGTTTTGTAACTATAACCAAAACGTACTAGCCTTTAACGCACAGAAAATCGTCAAAATCATTATTTGGGAAGTACGATCGTAGAGAAATTGCAGGCAATGTGCTTTGATCACACATCACTTGAGCCATTTATTGTGGACAACGAGCAAATTACTCCGCAATAGTATTGGCTTCTATTTTTTGTTGTTTTTTTTTTACCAGGGAAACCACTCAAGCTATCTTTGGTGGCGGTAAACCCTATAAATCGATCGATCATCCCGCAAAATTCATAGAGTCAGGTAAAACACTAATATTAATCCTCAACAATTCTAAATTTTATAAGAGTGGGTAGTCTTATCTGGAAAACGTCTTGTTGGGACTCTGAAGCCCTAAATTACCAATAGGAGTGGCTTTGAAGCACCCTTTCTATGATGGATGCTTATTTTATATTCAACTATAACTTATGCTAAGCTAAATGATACTTATTTGTTAACATAATTTTATTTATTATTATTATTATTATTATTATTATTATTATTATTATTATTATTATTATTATTATTATTATTATTATTATTATTATTATTATTATTATTATTATTATTTTTGTCATTAAAAGTCAGTTGATCAATATATCGTCTATTATAAACATCGATTTCCTCAAAGTATCATTTCTTCTCATACAAATAATAACGATAAATTGTTAATCATAATGTTCAAAACATTATTCTCCGTTAACTTAACAGAATAAGGAACATTATAAACTAATTAATATGGGTAATTGGGTACAACAAAATTTATAGTGTAACTACTTATAATAAGTAGTAAAGATGCAAAATTAAGATATTTAAAAACGACGTGAAGATTTTGAAAGTAATTGAAACTTCTTTAAAAGTGCACGCGGAAGAAACTAGTTAACTACATGGTTAAGTTAAAATTGAAAATATATGCATAATGCAACTATACTTCACGTATTTTGGTCATAATATACTTGATATATATGATTGTATAACGTAAGCTTATAATGGATATAGTCCATTAATACAAAACATGGAGTATGATATATTTGTTTAAGCAAAATTGCACACGAAAACGTTTGAGTGCAAGTGTGAAACTAATATTTTATTATTTTTACACTTTTTAGCCCTAATTTCTTTTCACCCATAAATATAATGAAGACTTGAAGAGCAAACTTATCATTAAAAAAGTTTCCCTATATATATATATATATACATCCCATCCTCATCATATTATATATCGCACTCTCAAACACACAATAATATTCACACCGTTACAAGCAATGGAAACAATATCATTTTCCAATACCATCTTTTTCGGTCGTCGCCTTCACCGCCACAAAAATTTTCCTCAAAATAATATATCTAGTCGACGAGCTAAATTGTTTGTAGTGAATGCGGAAAGAGGGGCCAATGATAGAGGGAAACTTGTGGACGAAAACATGATTGTGTTAAGAATGCGGATAAAGGAAGTTGAGATGGAGGAGATGGACGGTTTGCCACCAACGATATCTGAGAGTTGGATGGAATGGGAGAAAAAGTATTACCCTGATTATAACAAAGATATATGTGAAGTTATGGGGATGTTACAAATGTATTTGATGAACGCTAGGCCAAGTTTGGTTCTTGGGACATTGGCACTTTTGATGTTGAGTGTGTCTTTATCGACAAGTATCGTCATTTACAATTTTATAAAGTTGGTTGTGTAAACTACAAGCACTTTCTTATAAATCTTGGATTCTTGAATAGTTTCATTAACTTGGATCGTGTGTTTTTTCTGTTTTAGGGTTATTATTTCATAAATATTACAATATAAACCTTTAGCATTAAACTACCACATGCTTGAAACTAGTTAATTAGATCGAGTTTCACGTAAATTAAACTTCTATTTATATAAAGTATTATCAAGCTATATAAAATAATCGTCATTGTTTGATTATTTGGTATACAAAGCCCTAAACTTACTTTTTTTAATATTCTGGTTTAGCCTCCATCTTGAATATATTGTTACATATATTTATTTATCACTATAACACGTGCACGACATGTTTTAAACAAAGTTAATCAACACAAGCAAGTAGGCGACACATCACATCACTTGTAAAACTATAAAAAAAATAGAGACGGCATGGACGGCCCATGCATGTATGATTTTGAAAGTGATCAAAATGGATATCTAAAATTGGCATGAAAGTGTTTTTGACTTTTGGGAGTGATCGACTGAAACTTACCCAAAAGTGCACGCAGAAGAAACTACAGTACACATTTATGTACAAATGTACAATCTAATTATACTTTCACGTATATTGGTTATTACATAATAAAAGATTAGTTAGTCACAAGGAATTGATCAAATGAGAAAAAGAAAAAATAATAAATGAAAAGAGTGAAAAGTATCTCTAGCCACATACTTCAATTAAGAAGTATAAATTTAACGATGTATCTATTTTCGTAAGTGTATCTTAAATGTGCGGTTGTGATTTTTTCTCATATTTTTCATTTTAATTTATTTCTCATTTGATACTAACACTTTAATCACATTCTTATAATCATGTGTTTACTTTTGTCTAGTTTAAACAAATAAATTTTCATGACAGTTGCTTTAGAGTTTAAATGCTAGAAGAAATGATGAACAAATTGATCGAAAAATTAAATGTTAGTTTTCACAACTGTTATCGAATTCTGTATCTAGTGTTTGACAAAATATATTTTTTACGATTATAAAATGTTGGTTCAAAATGGATTATAAAATTTAGGATTATTGCTTAAGCAAAATTGCACACGAGTTCAAAATGGATTATAACACGTCAACACATCATTTGCGCATACACAAATAGAACAAAGAATAATATATATTTCATATCACCTAAGGCTTTTAGTCTAGTGGTATATTAGTAAAGTCTTAATAAAAAACTTACGAGTTCAAGTTTCGTTAGAAACATTTATTAGATATAAATTATCGTTCTAAAAAATTTCATATCTCCTTTTTGTGTTTGATATTTGCACGTAATTATTATTAATTAGGAATAATACTATTTGGTTAGATTCTATCTTAATGTGTGAATAATCTTTAGTTAAATGATTCCCCTGTTGCGAACAAGAATAAAGGGAATGAAAGGTATTCTTCAATTAATCATAATGTCACATATTACAAAGGGTACATATAGGATAAATATTATGGTAAAAACCCTAATAGCTAATTGGGCCATGGGCCTCTTATAAGTTATATGGACATCCACTAATAATCATCTATAATACTCCCTCTTGGATGTCCATATTGCTAAATACACTTAGGAATTAATACACTTAGGAATTACTGCCTCTTTAAAAACCTTGTCAGGAAAACCAGTGGGACAAAACCATTACTAAGGAAAAAAGAGTGCAGTGTGTATTATCTCCCCTGATGACTATATCACTTGAGAAACATGCAAACTCTTTTATGGACCAAACTGAAACTTATGCTTTATTAAACTATTACGCAGCTTAGCCTAAGCCTTTGAATCCCACTATGCCCAAACTCGTGAAACGTCAATTCCTGCTGGGAAGCGCGAATGTTATAAATAGATCTATTAGGAGTAACGTCCCCGTTCGGGTTGACCGGATAGGCAAACGAACGTATACCATGTCGAAAACCACAAGTGTCCGGGATAAGCACTTGTCGGGCCTTTATATTTAACATGCTTCTAGAGCATGCACACTGTCATAGCTTCGGTTGCATGAACTTAGTGCTAGCGTAATAGACTCTTATTTTGATGTACCATTATATACGTTGTAATGGTCACTTACCTTGCTTATAGTTCAACTTTATTGCTTAATACTTATGGTATACCCTACTAATGTCTTTTTCATGATGCTATGAGTGAAGCAGTGGTCACTAATACTAAACTTGATTTGTATGTGAACAATTATTCACACTCGAAAACCTTGTGGTCCACTTTATTAATTTACCTAAAGGTAAACTTTATTTTCATGACATTGTGAGCGACACAATGGTCACAAAACTTTATTGAACTCACATTATTTTTACTGCTTTATGTAAACTCTATGAACTCACCAACCATTGTGTTGACACTTTTTAGCATGTTTTCTCAGGTGTATAATTGATTGACGTATGATGATGCAAGGCAGTGCGTGGCAGGGGCATAGACACACTTTTGGAGTGTACACATAACACTCATGACCAGGGTTTTTGTACAATGGGACAACTAATAACAATCATGGGCCTTATTTTCCGCAACTCAATTATGTAAAACTGATGTTTTATTCAATAAAGCTTTTAAAATGAATTTGATAAATTCGTTCTCTATTACTTATGTTCTGATCCAGGTAAGTAGCACCCTAAATGTTGTTACCGCTGCGATATGATTTTGGGGGTGTTACAAAAACTGCTGGTGCCTCATTCTCTAAAGAATTACCATATGACCTACGTATGTGTTGTATCACACTTCTTAGCCAAACACATTCTCGACTTGCTTCATGTATTGCTAGAATTTCTGCATCGTTGGATGAAGTCGCTGAGATCGTCTGCTTAACTGAACGCCATGAAATTGCGGTTCCTCCACTTGTAAATACATATCCAGTTTGATATCGACCATTGTGAGGGTCAGACATATATCCCGCATCTGCAAAACCAACTAAACGTGTATTTGATGAGTTAGTGATAAATAAACCCATATCCTTTGTACCTTGAAAAAATTGAAATATTTGTTTTACTGTGGTTCAATTTAATCAATTATTATTCTCGAGAATTTTAAATCATGACACGTGCTTCATGCATTCTATATTCCTTAAGGAATCTCAACATAAAATGAGCTCTTGTATTATTATGTTAGACGCATACTTAATTCTCATATTGCCAGACATCATATTTCATTAGTCACTTGCGTCTTTACATGATTTGGCCATTCATTTTACAACAGCACTTCTTGCAGATATCCAAGATCATCACCTTGCATTTATCATGCGCATTATTATATATGGTATTATCGACTTCGTTTCAGTTCTTTTCGATTTCACCATTTACTAGACATTATATTCTATCATTTGTGGAGATCTCAAAGTTTTTCAAGTACCCGGGGTTTTCAATAACCTTCATGTCTAGTTTCTCTTTAAGAGACTATTATGGGGTCTTTATTACCTCGATTCGACCATCTTGATTTTATAGCTCCATTTTATCTCTTCGTTCGAGGACTTTTATTTGGAATCGATTAGTCTATCACGTTGCAGATGCGCCATAGACTTACTATCAATCATTGGTTTTAATGTTGGGTCACACATTTTAATTGGAGCATTAGCAGCGTACGTATGATCTAGTCACTTTATTTAGGTCACAAAACTTATCTGGCAACTACTAGATCTGGAATGTAAATTGTCCCTTGAACTTTAAGTTCATTTTCATTAGTGTGAGGATCAACATTTTTATATCATAATTCATTCCATATTTCTTGCAGTTCATTCTCTCCCCCTGAATGAATTATCAATTTCAACATCCCATTTTGCACAATTACAAAATCTCACATGGAAAATATGGTTTGTGACCAAAACCCATTCTAATGGGGAGGATTTATTATAAATTGTTGGCAAGATGCGAATTCATATTTTATAACATGCTCCATAAACTAAAAGTTTTGTTCTCACAATATTATTGGCTTTGCAATCAACTGAAGACGTTTTATAAACGTTTCAGCAAAAGCAATTCATGTATGAACCTGAGCAACATAAAGTTCAACACTCATTCCAATAATCGCCCAATTCACCACCATTTTCGAATATACAATTTGGAAAACCATGCTCACCTTTGTAAAGTGGAGCTACTTTCGCTAATTTTAAGTTGCGTATTTGATGTTCATTTTGACGATGCATCAATTTTAAAACTCAAAATGATCCACACGACGGATTTATAGGCCTACATACATCCCCTTTATGCTATTTCCAAAACTTTATATGACAAAGTCCTTACCTTAATTTGATGGTGATAAATGAGCAATCAACTTCCATTGAGAACAATCAAATCTATATTTGAAGAAACTTATAGTTCTTCTATGCATTTCGCTTCATCATTGACTCGGGATGGTCAAACCGGTCATGCCACACAATAAAATAATCTTGGCTCATAAACTCTAATTTATGACCATATGTACTTCGATTGGCACCTAACTTTATGCAAAAGTCAAATAATATGAATAATGTAATACATTATCATTATCATAATGAACTTATGTTTTCTCCATTAAAATTTATATGTTCTATAGTATTACCAAAGAAAAAAAAGTTTCTATGCAAATTTGCATATAGCATATATGCAATTACTTAATCTTTACATACAAGCAAATATAACTAAATGAAATACTTAGAGTCATCAACGGAAAGAGACAAGAAGAAGTATAACAAAGATAAATCAAGCAAATATAACTAAATGGTCATCATATTATCAACTAGAATCCTTTAAATTGGTATCATATTATCATATCAACTTTAAAAGTTGAGCATTTTCAGCTAGACGGGTTTAATGATATTTCATAAATATTTTACACATCTCGAAGCAATTAAACATCAACTTTTTACAATATTACTTATTCAAAATCATACACCGTACCATTAGCTGACTTATATTTATTCATGATGCGATGATGCGATTTGCGGAATGCGGAGTATCATAACATATGCTCCGATAGTGTCACATATTAGTGTGCCTAAATTTTTCGAAAGCTAATACTCTTTATTGTGGAGGCGAAACTCGATCGGCTAATAAACATTCAAAATCATATATCAAAGGAGTAAATCATGTCTAGATTTGTCACCAAGCCACATATCACATTCGTGGGCATCAAGCACAGACATATAGAACACATAGCCATTTTAACTTCCATGCACAGACATATCACATAGCCACTTCATCAAACCACTTGTTTAAATACTGTTAAAAATATATTAACATCAAGATAGTGACCAAACTCTTAAAACTTAGTTTATACAGTATATTTAAAAGCAGCTGTGATGATTGTGAGTCAAATCAGTTTATATACGATTGTGGTCATCATAAAGCAAAAATAATATTAGATGTCACAGTTAGTAATAAACTAGATTTACACGCGGAGTATACATATGATCAAGGCTAGAGAGCAGCTTATCCTAATATTGCCATCAATTGATGAATGGCGATGTTGTATAATCTTATTTATTTGATTTTTATTTTTATTTATCTTGCAAGCATAAAACGTTATACATAATCACATATAATCTTCATGTCTAGTAACAAATTTGATTGAAAGAAAACACTTGTCCTCGGTAGTATATATGCGTATAAATGTTCTTAAAAAGAATACCCCTAGTAACATATATGCAATACATCTTAGTAATGGAGGAACATGTTATATCACAGGTGATATCACGTGTTATAACACAGGATATCACTGGTGATATCACGTACTAAACAATGATCAATTTTCAACCCAACCTCTTTTGTTACCTCTACTAATGCACTGTAGTTATCATGAATATTCATTTATAATTTTTGAATTTGTCTTCCAGGTACTTGAATAATGGTATTATTACTTAGAACTAATATAGGGCCTCTTACAAACACAATCACATGACATGGGAACATGTGATTGCTTCTCAACTTGTGCATCCCTCTCTTAGGCGTTTCGTCGAACACATTCCATGAAAGTGCATTAACTTACAGATTAGTGCATTAACTTACGATGAGTCATTTGGAGTTCTACAAAAATATTTATACTCGTTTTATGAAAGTATGTTGAGTGTTATAACTTACAGATTAGTGTTCCGAGAAAAAAAAAAAAAAAAAAAAAGTTTGTCGAAAGTATATGAAAGTGTCCCTCTATTGAAAGATAATTAAATGCTCGTCATGATGGTGTAATTTTTTTAGGTTAACGGTTTACGGTTTTTGAGATATGTAATATTTAAAAATGAGAGATAAAAGTGAGTTTTAATTAAAAAATGAGGATGGTCTAGATTTTACACTTTAGGTCTCTCCATTTTTTTTTCCTTAAATCTAGTTTTTTTGATTTAATAATTTGTGTGGTTCAGATTTGTCCGTTGGTATGTAGAGATTTTTTTAGTATGCAAAATAAGTGACTCTAAAAGGTAAGCTTATACGAGTAGGAGGTAAGCTTGAGTCATAGGCTCGTGCTATCCTACTAGCCCAAAAAATTCGACGGCTCACCATACCATGGGTGGCGCCATGGCTGCTCGCGCCATGGTGGCTAGCCCAAGCCGTAGCTTTTTTTCATTTTTTTTTTAAATCTGAACGTTTTATAACGGTAATATTACCATTTTTTGTTTTTTGTTTTTTGAATTTAATACCCCATAAACTCAAATTTTACTGCTTAAAAATCTTATAAATACCCTCTTATTATTTCATACTTCACACACACTTCCAATATATTTTTCCAAACAAAATGAGTATATTTTGGAGCCAAGAAGGGGAGTCTCTTTTGGAGGAGTGTTTCACTCAAATATCCGAGAATCCAAATACGAGTGCGGATCAACAAATGAATACGTTTTGGGATAAAGTTCTCGACGCATACAACAAGGAAGCCAAGAAGCGCAACTACCGTATTCGTACCAAGAGCATGTTGACGGAAAAGTGGACTTCTTCCCTTGCTCGAAAAGCACGAATCAGGGCAAATAATCCAAACCAAAACTAGTTAATTTTATGTATTTCTAACATACGGGGTTTTTTTGGAGGATATATATATATGAAGCATAATGAAATGCGGGAGGATATATATATCTGTGTCATTCGTTTCATTCTGCTTCATTATATATATCTTCAAAAAAAACCCCGTATGTGGTTTAAATTTCGTATTGTAACTTTTTAATTCAATGAAATTTATTTTAGTTAATATTGTGTATGTTTAATTTTATGTAATTGAAAAAAAACAAATTGTCCTATAGCACCACATTTTCTGGTGCCAAGGGTAACGGCAGGATTTCTGATGCCATAGAGGGTTTTGCTGACGTGGAAACACTTTTTGGCTATGGCACCAGGTCTACGGCACCAGGGTACCCACCGCTCTAATGGACAGTCTATTAATACAAAACATGGAGTATGATATTTGTTTAAGCAAAATTGCATACGAAAACGTTGAGTGCAAGTGTGGAACTAATATTTTATTATTCTTACACGTTTTAGCCGTAACGAGTGGGACGACCTCGCCGCGTTGTGGCGGTGTTATTCGTTATATTTCTAAGTACGTAGCGTTTACAAAAGTTTATTACAGAGTGAAGAGATTTTAAATATATATATATATATATATATATATATATATATATATATATATATATATATATATATATATATATATATATATATATATATATATATATATATATATATATATATATATGTTAGTTTTTATAGTAAGTAATACATTTTAACATGCAAAAGCTAAAAAAAAGTTAGACAAAGTATACCTACCAATACCCTAAAAGGCAGTTACGTATGTCGGTTGCTTCACCTAGAAGAAATGCATTCACCATGTGAATTAGTATATAGTCCGGCCGCGTTGCGGCGGGTTCTTTTCGCAAACTCTTTTTAACCTCGATATGTCAGCGGAATGTTCGGTTATATGTTTATTATTAAAAAATTGCTAGATATCTCTGTTTTTGCGTAAAAGAAATATATCCTAAATTTCATTTTTTTTTTTATAAAAGCGCACGTATGTCAAAAGTATATTAATATTAGATATGTTTTTTTACGGCGTTTCTACGGCGTAAATCGATAGATATTTGTTATATATTTGATAAATAAACTTTGCTATATAAACAAAAGAATTATATATAAACTTTTATAGAGCTGCACGTCTTTGGCCTTTATAGTTTTAAAAAAGTTTAAAGTTATTTGATATGTTAAGGGCGCGTTTGGAAAGTTCTTTTATTTAAAAACTATACATATATTAAACTTCAACCATTTTTAAAAAATCGTACGTCCGTCAAAAGCATATCAATATTGGGCTTGTTTTGTTCGTTATCGAGAGGCCTATTTGGTAGTAATTTTTTTATTCAAGAAACCGCTAGAGATTTATTATATATTTGGTAAATAAAGTTTGTTATATAAAAAAGTTGTAAATATTAAAAAGTTTAGGGTGTGTTTTGTAAATATTCTTTTTTTTTTTTTTTTTTTTTTTTTTTTTTTTTATAAATGCCTTGTTTTGATCATGTGTGTGAGTGCATGGGAGTTATGGTGTGGACTCATGCAAGAACCAATAGGAGTTTAGGAAGTTCTATTTTATTTTTATTTTTTTTGGCAAACCGGTGTAGATATAGATAATATATGAAAGTTGGGCTTTGCATGGGCTGTGTAAACGGGCCAAAACTTTAAAGGTTTTGCACCGACAATTGGGGTGGGAATATTAAAATGGTCACCGACCATGTGTTTTAATATATACTTATAATTTCTCTTTTCACCCGAGATGGGCGTCGGGCCGCCGCGTTGCGGCGGGACGTCGTTTCATGTCGTTGATAGTTGCAGAGTATTTTTTTTAGTAGGAGGAAAGTATTTTCAGACATGAAAAGTGTATCTCTGGACGAAATTTGAATAACTAAAACCTTAGACATTACGAAATATAAAATTCCAAAGTAAGGATATTCATTCAAGATAACTATTGAGTCAGTCCAGAATTGTTTAGTTTGGCATTGAACTCATTAAAGGTTACAACAGCTTCAACTTTCATGGTTTTTCAGATAGCATGTTTCTAGTGTAATGAGATTAATTCATCTACGGACCTGAGACGACTTCCTCAGCGACATTTTCTTTGGTCATCTCTTCATGAGTTGCATACAGCCCTACCAAGTACAATGTTCCCAATAGCTCTGCAATATATGGCTGCATGATAGAATCAAGAATACGAACCATCTGTGTTGGCACAGGTTACACCCACAGTGAGGCTCAGAGATGCTGTGAAGAGTCCTGGGAAGACGAAGTTAAGTGGGTTCTTTTGTTGATATACATGCAACGGCCACAACACTGCAAAATTTTGTTGTGAAACTATTAAGCAACTAAAATAATTTAATAAAAAATCGAACTCAAAGTTGCATAACCGAATAAGATCCTCAGCAATCATAGTAGAAGAATTTGAAAGTGGTCACACGGTTATTGACTTTGACTCCGAACTTCCAAATATAAACAACCTCAAATTCAGGTTCACTGGTACCCATCAAGTCACCGTTATTGCTTAAAAATAGATTACACATTTACACCTAACAACCCAGTCAATGTTGAATTTAAATATGCTTAATACTAAGAAACGTGATATCCTAAATTATTTTTTAAATTGAAATATTGGAGCCAAAGCTAAAACAGATTGCCACTATATGGAACAATGATTTATTATTCTTTCAAACATTCAATGATCAGTCAAGAATTGAGATACGGAAAATATTAGAGCCAAAGCTAAAACAGATTGCCACTATATAGTAGAAGAATTTGAAAGTGGTCACACGGTTATTGACTTTGACTCCCAACTTCCAAATATAAAGATTATAGAATACAAAGTCCAAATATAGACTGAAGCTTAAAATCCCCATGGCCCATGCCGAGAGGTAAAGTTGGTATTTGTAAACTATAAATTACCTGGATGCAAATTAGAGGCTTGGTAGATGGTTCTTGATTAGCATCGTGGGTAGCTCACCTCTGTTCACCCTCCCATTCATGTAAGGTACGTAACTACTTTATCAGCTATACGGACTGCTTCCTGAAAAAACAAACCATTAGCATTTAGTTGTTTGGCTGTAAGAAATATGGGAAAACGTTTGTTAGTTTACCGAACCTGAATAACAATAAAAACACTCACATATCAGTCATGATAGAAGCCGCATAATTTAGAGTTTTTCAACGGTGGCGCTGTCACACTATTGCTTACCGAGGTGGAGGTGTGCACTACTATTTCTAGTCCGCGTCTTCTGCAACAATCCATTTCTGCAATAAAAAATGGCCACAAACATCAGTCATACATTCGCAGTTCATAGTATAAAACGATTGTGGGTTGTCGTTTGCACTATATAACACTCCACTCATGGTAAAACTTCATATATTCAATCAAACAGTTCATAGTATAAAGTATAAGCATTTTCAACTTCAACATACATAATCCCACCTCAATACATTTATATTAAACAACTACTAAATGTACACTTTCCCAACTTTATTCCTTAAATATGCAGTACCATAAAAAAAATGCTATAAAATCCACAATCCGGAAACATAAACACAAATTGTTATTGGTTATGGCTGTTTTTGGCTAAGAGCTTTTTTGAAGCGTTTAGAGTATAATTCTTATTCGGCAACAACGCTAATTAAAGAGCGTTTAACGTTTACCGTTTTGCTAAGGTTTTACGATATTTTACACTTTATAGTTACAACTACACCCATGTTACCAAGTATTTATATAAAACGAAAATTCTAGTTTCAAATAGTATAGAATGGTTATTTTATTAGAATGGTTATTTAGTATAATAATCTTTGGGATAAAATGAATGAACAAAACAATTGTACCTAATCTTGGGCGAGTCTATTTCAGTGCCAACAATTGAGATTATCAAGTGAGACATTCCTTTCGTCAATGGAGCTCCAATATCTCCATATAACCTCCTACCTTCGCTATGAACTGCAGTAAAATAAGCATTTAAGTATAAGTAACTATTTATTCATTAAAACGATTGTTATACATACTCCATATTTATACAAAGACAGAGGAAAACACAAAAACTTCTATCTTCAACATAAAACAAAAGAATCGAAGCACTCATATATGACAAAAGTAACAATTGTATAGGATCTACAAAAGTGTTTTGTAAAAATCTGTAAATAAGAGTTAACGTACTCATAAGTGATAACCAAGGCCATCATCCAATTCACCATATGATATGTATGCATCTACCTGCACAAACATAGAACGACGTCATTACAGTAACATTTTTTAACCTCCTAATATATAACAATTTCTAAAGCTATATTAGACATGCGCAAATTACCATTGAGAAATATCTAAAGTTTTGTATGTCAAACTGAAACTCCGTAGCAGGTACCCACTTGAACTAAACACAAATTAACCACAAATCGGGAAAAAAAATAAATAAATACAAAAAATAAAAAAATAATAATAATAAAGGAATACATACCTTGATTAAAAAAAACTGGGCAGCGGCACTTCATCCTCTTTTGCACTCCATGTTGAAACCTGCAATTGAACATAAACCTATAATAGATGGACAAAGTTATACCACATTAAAACGTTTGGCCAATGTTTTTATATAATTAAAAAAAAATGACTCAAATGTGTTGCATTTTTGTGTACCAGACTTACCTGCAGATGTATGACGGCAGCGGGTATGCTCATTGGTAGTAGTGGCGGAACCCATTGATCCAAAGTGCGGTACGTCCGTTGAGAAAGCAAGTTTTTGCTATAAACATATGTAACATAGAAGAGACACACCTAAAAAGAAAGGAACAAAAGCTATATCAAAAGTACACAGGTGTATAAATGTTGAAAATATTATATCGTGATGCAATTCCTGAGTGGCACAATCGTTTGGATACTGTTGGTGCTCTTCCCGTAAATATAAGTAAAAGCAACAGAAAGATGTATACGTAAATGCTAATAGGTAAAAATGTCGCACATTCAGCCCGAAAACTTACCGTTTGATTTCTGACGGTTGGTCAGTTGTTCAACCTCATCCGAAGATGTAGATGTCCTAGCTGAATTCATTCCAGTGTAGAAGACACCTGGTTCATGGACACTACCTGACACAAAATCAAGTACCAATGAGCCCTAAGCATTTCCTGAATCGACTATTACCATGATGTCAGTGCAAACTAATGACAAAACCTTAATCCTTTTTTTTATGGCGGAAATATACGGGAATACGTAATACCAGGAGCGTGATAAAAATTACCTGAATCGCAGGCAAAGTCTTTGGTAAAATCAAGCACCCTCGGTACACACTGTACAACTGCAATAATAAGAAAAAAATGTTCAGGATATATGTATGGAACGAAAACGTAGGTACCAAAATTCTCAAATAGTTATTGTATGCTTGAAAAAAAGAAGAAAACCGACAGTAAAAAAGAAAACGGGAACATCTCACCAAAATATTGACGACTTTGATGGCAGTATACAAAATCGTTATATGCATCCGAACAGAGTTGGAAAAACCTCAATGGCTGCATATAAATCACAACCAATCTACATTAACCAATTTCTTTTACAAATTCAATACCCTTTTATCAATAATCATAATTGCAAAATCCCACAAAGTTAAACATAAACCAACCTGTACATGTCTTAATATGCAAACAATAAATGATCAAAAGACAACTTACCAAACCAAAAGATCCACTTATCAATACAAACAAAAATAAACAGAAAGAGTTCAAGGTTGACATAATTTAAGACAAAAAAAAAAAAAAAAAATCAGAACATTAAAAACGAATGAAAAGCGAATTAATAAAGAAAAGCACCTTTAATTTCGGATGTCGCTACTAATCTTTTGATCCCGATAGAAAGGTTGTTGTCCATGAAGACCTCCCGTCGTTTATCTGTTTTGGTCCACCGATTACCCCGCCATTCTTGACAACTGCTACTGATCGCACAAAGAAAACCCAAACACCCCCGTTTTGATATCCGGAAGAATCTCGAATTTTTGGGAAGATAATCGAAGGCGGTTGTTATATAACGTTTTTTTTTTTTTTTTTTTTTCTTTTTTGGACCGGGTTTTTTATTGGGCTTTGGGCTAAAGTGGGCTGGGCCAAGAAAAGGGCGTTGGCAACTGTATTAAGAGCGACGTCGTTTTACACCATAAATAATATATAGTAGTAATTTCTCTTTTCACCCGTAAATGAAGACTTGAAGAACAAACTTACCATACACGTACTCTATACTTTACTTTTGAACCCAAAAAGATTTCCCTATATATACATCTAATTTTCAAGAATGGAGAAATTTTTGACTTTTTTTTAAAAAATGTGCAAAAATAACGCTCATTCCCTAAATGGTCATTTGCGAACGTGCGAATGTGCGACTCCATTATTTTTTTGACACGTGTGCAGACAAAAAGTACAATGTCAATCATTTGCAAGTACAATCACTATCAATTATACCCAACGTGTTGTTTGACTTTTATAAACAAATGTGCGAACGACGGATGTGCGAATGGCGGCTACCCCATGTGCTACTTCGAGTGGCGGCTACCCCATGTGCAAATGTACGAACAACACGTGCCAAAAAAATAATGGAGTCGCAGGTTCGCACGTTCGCACATGACCATTTAGAGAATAGGTGTTGTGTTATTCTTGTACCTTTTTTTTGAAAAAAGTCAAATTTTTCTCTCTTTTTGACAATTTTCTCTAATAAATATTGTACTCCAAAATTAAACACTCAATACTGATCACTTTCACAAGCAATGGAAACAATATCATTTTCCAATACCATCTTTTCCGGTCGTCGCCTTCACCACCACAACCATTGTATTGCTCAAAATGCTATATTTAGTCGTCGAATTAAATTATTTGTAGTGAATGCGGAAAGAGGGGCCAATGATAAAGGGAAACTAGTGGATGAAAACATAAAGGAATTGAAGTTGAGATGGAGGAGATGGACGGTTTGCCACCAACGATATCAGAGAGTTGGAGGGAATGGGAGAAAAAGTATTACCCTGATTATAACAAAGATATATGTGAAGCTATGGGAATGTTACAAATGTATTTGATGAACACTAGGCCAAGTTTGGTTCTTGGGACATTTGCACTTTTGATGTTGAGTGTGTCTTTATCATCTAGTATCATCATTTACAATTTTATAAAGTTGGTTGTGTAAATTACAAGCAACTTCTTATAAACCTTGGATTCTTAAGTAGTTTAATTTCATTAACCTGGATCTTGTGTTTTTTCTATTTTTGGGTTTGTACAATATAAACCTTTAACATTAAACTACCACATGCATGAAACTAGTTAGAGTTTCACGTAAATTAAACTTCTATTTATATCAACCTTTAAAATAATTGTCACTGTTTGATTATTTGGTAGACAAAGCCCTAAACTTTTTTAATATTCAGGTTTAGCCTCCGTCATATCTGAAACTTCACATCCACATTGTCAACTAGAATAAACCGATTCCAAGAACACAACCACGTCATATCTGAAATTTCACATCCACCTTTGACCTAATAATTAGATATGTTCATTAAATAATTAATATATAGTTCATGGACTGCTTTTTCTATTTTAAAATTTACTTTCATTTTTTTGTAAGAATAAAATAACCATGTTAGGGCTTGTTTGGTATATAGGTGTGTTTAGGATTTAGATTTAGATTAGGATTTGATGTGAGAGAGAGAAAAAAATGAGGTAAGAGAAAATAATATAAATAAATTACAAATGAATATTTTAATAATAAATGAAAGTATTTATAATTAATTTATAATATAAAATAGAAAGGATGTCAGAGAGAATCTAAAACCTGGTCCTACATGTCAGAAATCCAGCCTATCTTACTGGTTTAAACAATTTAGTTCAAGGATAATTGCAATGGAAATATGCAAGACCCGAGGTTCGTTTTCCCGTCAAGGTGAATGGAATTTTGTGTTTTCGGAACGTGAAACGTGTTGTGAATGTGTAAAAAGTGAGATATTTTGATTTTTTCTATACTACGAATGATGGAATATCAAATAAAAACAGCTAATAAAGCTACGAGTACAAGTAATCTAAGCACGTGAACTAAAAATCGAAAATCGGAATTTAAAAACGTTACGCGACAAGTTTAAAAACGTAAATAAAAGTAAATTTCTAAATTCTAAATCCTAAATTTATAAAAATAATTTTCCTAAACTCTAAATATAAAAAGAAAATTTTGGAAAAAAGAAAAATATTTTTTTTGACTTTTTAATAATTTTTTATAAATTAAAAACTATTTAAAAGAAAATAATTGATTAAAAATACTAAATGGAAAAAGAAAATTCTGAAATTTTTTTCTAAAATACTTTAAACTACCAGAATGCTAAGAAAAATAAAAAAAGTGAAAATGCTTTTTTAAATAAGCCGAAAATAAGCAAACAGTTCACAATAAGCTAAAAAGGGAAAAGGAAAAAAAAAAACAAAAGGGTTTTAAATTAAATTTTGTAAGGCTTAACTAAGAAGAGAAGTGAGTGCAGTGGTAAGGTTGTTGGGTTTGTGTGCTAACTGTCCTGGGTTCGAACCCCAGGACTGTCAATTTTTTGCTATTTAATTTTTTCCTTTGACTTAAAACCTTAAACTTGAATTAGATTCCACTGATAACAACAAACTAACAACTAATTCATCAAGAAGATGAAATTTCTACAAACTCAAAACACAAACATTAAAACCTTAACAACCAAATCTAAGAGCTAGTAAACTTAGTAACAGCCTTAGTCCCAAAAATAAAACTCTTTTTAAATCCAAAACAAACTTCAAGCACATCAACAAACTTCAACAAACTTAGCTATAAACTACACTAAAGCATCACAGATCATGCTACATACACACTCAGCACATCAACAAACTTCAAGCCAATGAGAGAACAAGCATCACAGATCATGCTACACTAAAGCAAGCTCAGAACAAAATACCACCTTAAACTTAAAATCATAAAACTCATAACACAATTAAAAACTACACATCTCTCACTTAAGCAGGTACACATCAAAACTAAATAAGCAGAAATTAAAAACTAGATAAGCAAAAATAAGCAGTAAAATAACAATAAGCCGAAAAATATAAACTTATATTAAAACAAGAGTAAATTACAACTGAAAATAAAAAAGTACAAACCTTAAATTAAAATTGCTAAAATAAACCTAGAACACAACTGCTACTACTCGGCCCTATTTATAATAAAATAACAAAACCCTAGTTTCTGAGTGTGTTTCTTTCGTGTGTGTGTTCCTCTCTTGCTACTTGTGCTTCTTTTCTCACCCTTGGATCATTTCTTGTTCACCACAACTTTTATTCTTGATCGTTGATTCTTGTTTTGCCCTCGGATCGCTGAGGTGGAGGGGAGGGGACCAAAGACAAGGTCATGTGATATGCTTTGGACTGGTGTGGAGATGATGGGGACGGGTTGGGATTATCAGAGGGTTTGGAGGAGATTAGTGATAAAGAAGATGAATAGTTTTTAAATCTAGGGATTTTGACTTGAGGGAAAAGGGGGTTTGACCAATAACCCGTGTATTATTAGCTATAGGATGGGTCGGGTTTTAATGGATGGGCTGGGTTTTTAGGATAAATAGATGGTGGGCTAAAGGGATTAAAGGTTGTGGAGTTAGGATGGGTTGGGTTCATTGGGTAAAGGATAGTGGGCTTTGGGTGGATTGGGTTGATGGTTTGTTGGGTTTTGTTTAAATTAGGTAGTGGGTTGGATTTTAAGGGTGGGATGGTTTTGTTTTTGGATCCGGTTGATGTATTGGTTAGGATAAAAGGGATTTTAGTTTAGGGACCAACTTTGTAAATAGGTAAACCTCAAGGACCAAATCTGCTATTTCTCTAAAGTAAATCAAGGGACCAATTTGTGAAGTGAAAATAATCCAAGGGCCATTCTTCAAAAATATTATCTTTGACGAATTTTTCCCCGGCTTCGGCTCTATAAATATCTTTTCCACGTCTCGTGCTCATTTTCTCGAATTTTGCTTGATTTTGTCCCTATTTCATGATATCCGTACCTGCATAGAAACAAACACAAAAACACAATATCTTTGGCATTTATGGTTAGTTTTTGGTCTATTTGGGTCCGGTTTTGGTCAAATAAAAGTATGTGTTTAAGCACATACCAAAATTCCCCCAGACTAAGATATTGACGTGTCCTCACGCAATGTTATAAAAACACGTTTTTAAATCCAAAAATTTCTAATCTCTTTTTACTAACTTTGAGAAGTAGCAAAATTTTCAAAAGAGATTAAGAAATCTTAAGTTCTAAAAACTCCCCGATTTTCCTTTTTATTATATTTTTGTATTTTCCTCATAATCATGTGACGGCTTTGTTGACAATCATTATCTCACGATAACTTTTAGGGTCATTGAGCAGGAAACACGACTCATAAAGAAGTGACCATACGGATAAAATTCGTCGTTCCTGATTTTTCACGAGTCCCCAAACTAAGCGTAAAAACGAAATCATTGTCTATTTATAAGTTAGATGCCAACACTACCCATGAAAGTTACTTGTGTAATTACCTCTTGCTCCCATTTTTCCTAATTTCCTCTATTTATTTTATTTTTGTGAGAAATGAATTGCTTCATATTCTCGTTTCGATATTCTTGTGAGAAATTAAGACGCTAAGTAGTTTTTAATCTTTTCTCGAGAACCGTTGCTTTGAAAATGAGGTCCACATCAAGGCTTTTATTTATATTTTTGACTTTTTCTATTTTTCGTTCATCACTTTTTCTTTTTTTTCTTTTTTTTTTTTAACTTTTTTTTTTCACTTGCGTACCCTAAACGACGGACCTTCACGGTTTAATTCCAAGACCTTACACTTTCCGGCATAAAGGATCCAAGGGCCGTTACAACGGAGAGTTCCATGACTCTAGACATTCCTGAAATGAGGATCCAAGGTGGTTAGACCAAGACCTCACACATTCCTGAACTAGAGGTCCAAGGGCCGGTGCAAGAGGGTAGCCAAGACCTAAACGGCTTCCGGAAATAAGGATCCAAGGCCCGATCTCGAATCCGTAGCTTAGAGCACTTAACTTATTATTATTAAACTTATTTATTAAGGAACCTTGATGTGTACCCAATTTTCAAAACAAGGATTCTTTTAAGAAGACCAAGAACTAATCATCGGCAAAACCTAACATCTTTACTTATTCTTATAGATATATATAGTGAAACAATTTTGCGGGAGCAAAAGGCCACAAGTAACTTTGATGAGCTCTAAAGAGAACCAACTACTCCACGTTTAGCATCTAACTTCTAAATAAACTCTATCATTTCTCGTTCTTCGCAAATTTAAAATCTTAAATAATAAGATCCGCGAATGCTTAGCCTTATAATCAAGCCATGCATATATAAAGTCGATACGGGAACTTGCAAATTCTTGAAAAGAATTCGCATTTTATAGCTCCTTGTGTAAAAGACTAGCACAAGCTTATAGATTATAAACGGTTAAGGGAACAAGCTACGGCTCAACACCCCCGATCAAGTCAGAATTTTATTCCTACTCTCACCAGCGGAAAGTCAACAAAAATGTCAAAATTTATTATATTTTTGCAAAATTTTTAAATTTTTCTCATTTTTTTTTTTTTTTTTGGATTTTTTAAAATTTTGAGGAAAAACGGGGTTGCGAGAGAAAACGACAAAAATGCAAGGCAAAAATCAAATCGAAAGATTACCCCCCCAGACTAAAACGAGACATTGTCCTCAATGTCTTAAAGGTAAGGGTTCTCCTACATAAACCTAAGGCCGTTTATTAATTATGCCAAAGATAAACGTTAAACGATAAGATATAGGATATCGGATGAGTAACGAATGATGAAACTCGAGTGGAGAGAAGGCAGAACCATGAGCACGAGAGTCTTCATCAATCGGGCAATCCTGGACACAGCACAGAAAACCACGAAACACAACAATTGGAAGAGGAAGCCCTCTTCATGTGACTTTATTAGAAAATAGATGGATAAGCATGGGGTGCCTCCCACGAAGCGCTTGTTTAGTATCGAGTCGGAAAGCTTAGACTCGCCCCGAATTCATTTGTCCTTGGGGGAGCATGTGGAAAAAGAAATCTCCATTGGACTTTCGTTCAAGATGTTTGGATAAACATTGAAGCATACGAAAGTTCCACTCCGATGAGATACCCGCGGTATTTTTAGAAAGAAGAACCAGAAATGGTAATACCGGGGTCAAAGATGGTATCCTCACTCCCGAAGGAGTGAAGGATGGGAGAAGCCACAGCATATGTGATGATGAGCATAAAGATTTTGATGATTATCATGAAATACTCTTCATCATCAGCAGAAGTTTTGTTAAGAATCTCGGGCGGGAGGGTCGGGATGA
Organism: Artemisia tridentata subsp. tridentata; assembly: GCA_021014915.2. Taxonomy (NCBI): domain Eukaryota; kingdom Viridiplantae; phylum Streptophyta; class Magnoliopsida; order Asterales; family Asteraceae; genus Artemisia; species Artemisia tridentata. Next base: position 37,853,842 of record CP139504.1, read on the forward strand.
AATCTTCATGAGAAGGTACACCTCCCCCCAGACTAGTATCTTCCTCCAGATCAAAATAGAATTTATCATATTCTGGAGGAGATATCAAAGGAGAGAGTTCATCGGAGAACTCCTCGTGATAGAGATCATTCAATTCGAAGAGAAATGAATCATATTCGGGAGGAGAGATATGAGCATGAGAAGTGGTACTGCCACTACTCGTCTCCTCCGAATGATCAATATCAAAGTGGAAGGCTTCAAAAGCCGGGATAGAGAAATCAGAATGAGAAGTGGGATTGCCACTACTCTCAGCATCAAATATGAAACTCTCATATTCGGGAAAAGCATCCTTGAGCTCGAGCTCCAAAGGATCTAACGGCTTTTCCTTAACATCTTCCAGGGGAAAGGAAAATGGTTCATCAACTTTCATTTTTAATAACGAGACATCTTCCCCCGGATCACCATCGGGCTCAACAATTTCCGGTGAAATTGGAGCATCATCAAAGAACACCTCGATCTCTTCCCTCGAGATAACACTTCCCTCAATCGGAGGAGAAGGATGGGAAGACTCGAAAACGTTTGGTTCAGAATTCGGAGTGAGAGGTATAAAATCAATAGTCTCAATTCGATAAACCGTTTTCGGAGATGGGACAAGTGGTGTGCTCTTAAAGCTAGCAATTTCCACCACTTCCGTTGTGGTCTCCGAATCTGATTCATCATCATCAAGAATACTCTTCACATCCGCGGAACATTTTTCAAACCATTTACTAGAACCGGGTGTTATTTTCATCGCTTTAAGCTCGGCACGTTTCTCAGACATACTCTTAACCGCAAATCTGGAAAGAAACGAATCACTTCTTGCGGAAGTAATTACGGGATCAACCATAGCAACGTTGCTAGTTAGCGGTTTAAAGTTCTGATTGATTTGAAACGTGACTTTTTCATTGTCCACCCGCAGCGTAATTTCCTCTCCATATACATCAATCAAAGCCCGCCCGGTCCTCAAAAATGATCTTCCGAGAATAAGAGGAACCCGGGGGTCAGCATCAAAATCAACCACCACAAAATCGGTGGGAAAATGGAACTTCCCCACCTTGACAAAGACATCCTCGGCTACACCCTTAGGAAGGGTTATGGAACGGTCTGCAAGCTCGAGGGTCATGCAAGTGGGGGTAAATTTTGGCAGAGAAAGCTTTTTCCAGACTGACAACGGCATTAGGTTGATGCTTGCACCGAGATCGGCCAAGGCGCAGCATTCAACCATCCCCGGAAATTCACAAGGAATGAGAAATTTTCCGGGATCTCCAAGCTTTTCCGGAAGCTTTTTAAGAATTGCCGCTGAGCAGTTTTCATTAAGAGGAGTTTTTGCGAATTCAAATAATTTTTCTTTGTTGGTCAATAAACCCTTGAGTGTGGAAGCAAACTTAGGCATCAGAAGTAAAGCATCCGCAAAGCTTATATCAAAATGCAAATCTTGGAGGATTTGGTAGAATTTTTCCATTTGATTTGAAGCTTTATCGCGGAGCTTTTGATCATTCATTCTCGATGGATAAGGAAGTTTTGCTTTTATAGGAGCTTCGTCGGGCTCCAGCACAACCTTTGGCTTAGATGGTTGGACAACCGGAGGTTGGACGTCTTCGGTCCTTCCGTTATTAGTAGGAAGTTCCGTGTCCTTTGTCGCCTCGGTCTCACGGGCAACTACCTTGGGAGGAAGAGAAGAATCGGTAGTTGGAGCCGTGGGTCCATCATATGATACACCACTCCTTGTAGTGATCGCCTTAACATCGCCCCTCGGGTTAGCGATCGTATTGCTTGGAAGAGTTCCAGAGCCCGAGGGTCGATCATTTAAAGATTTTTTCATCTCGGTCATTTCCTTAATCAAAAACCTAGTTGTTTCTTCTTGGGATTTGTTAAATTTTAGTTGATTTTGACTTTGAAGAACTAGTTGTTTCAACAACTCTTCCGAGGGCGATTGGTTTTGCACAAATCCTTGATTTTGATTATTGTTGAGATTTGCCCCTCGGGTGTCTTGATTAAAACCCTGGTTGTTGTTTTGAAAATTTCCCTGATTAAAATTTCCTGGGTTTTGATTTTGAAAATTTCCCTGATTTTGAAAATTTTGCCCTTGATTGAAATTCCCTTGATTAGCCCGATTTTGATTGTATGGAATATTGCGGTTTGGCACATTCTGATCTTGATTTTGGGTGAAACCGGGTGGTCCGAGAGAGTTGTTAGAACGGTAGCTGAGCAAATTACGGTCTCCTTGGGGTTGGTAACCGTTACCTCCCTGATTAAAGGATCCCGTAGCAGCGTAAACGTTCTCTTGAGTGTAGCCACCGGAGGCTGGGCACTCGAAATACGGATGAGGACCACCGCAAGTTTCACAACTATTATTAACAACATTGACTTGATTTTTGTTGTTGTTTTGATTCAAACTCTGATGTATTCTTAAGATAGCAGTGGACATATCATTCATCTGCTTAGAGAGAGCTGCTATCTCGGGGTTAGAAGAGGAAGTAGTAGTGCTAGATCTAGTAGACTCATTCCTCTCGGCTGAGGAATCCCAATAATTATGATGGGTAGTCATGTTTTCAATGAGATCATAGCACTCTTCGGGTCGCCTTTTCATAAAGGTTCCACCGGCTGCAGCATTAATCGTATCACGGTGTCTCAATGTTAGACCATTATAGAACGTATCTATTATGGTGACTAATAACATGTTATGATTTGGACACCGATCAATCGAAAGCTTGTAGCGTTCCCATGCCTCAAATAAGGATTCATCGGGAAGCTGACGGAAGTTAATAATTTCATTCCTTAACTTCGTCACCATTGACGGTGGGAAATATTTCGCCAAGAACTTTGAAACCATCTCATCAAAAGTGTGAATGGAGTTCTTGGGAAGACGATCAAACCAAGCGGTGGCATGATGCGTCAAGGAATATGGGAAGAGATAAAGACGAAGGGCGTCATCGGTGACCCCGTTGTGTTTCATACTTTGGGTGACGGTAATAAATTTGTCAAGATGCTTGTTTGCATCGTCACCCGGAAAACCGTGAAATTGGCAAGAATTTTGGACTTGTTGGATCATATGATGCTTAAGTCCAAAATCTGCGGCTTGAATATTGACGGGGGCAATCGGGCCACCACGTCCGTGTATTGTTGGTTGGCACAACTCCTCCATTGTTCGGAGATCGGGAGCTGGCATTGGGTTAGGATTTTCATCACCCATCGGCGGATGTTGATTGTTGTTGTTTACTTTCTCAACGTTTGGGAAATTAACACGGTGATTGTGACGGATAATTCTCTCGGGATTTGAGAGAAGTGAAAGAAGCGGTTGAGAAGAAGAACGGGTGTGCATACACCAAAAACAAACAAAGGTTTAAAAAGAAAACCAAATTTGAAAATGAAAATATTTTTGGGTTTTTATAAGGAAAAATTAAAATTAACTTCTTTTTGGTGATCGTTGATCAACCGTACTCGTTTCTTTCTAAACTACGCGCAGCGTGGCGTAAGAGAAGAATGGATCTCTTTTCGGCTTGCAATTTAATGTCAAAGCCTAACTAGAACCCCGTAATTAGGTTGTAGCAAAGAAATAATCCGAGTAACGTTTAACTTCACGATCTCTTTTGTTGTTTATTTAGGAATAGTTTACAACACTTTTTAGAAAAAGTGAGGTTATATTATTTTTGTATTTTTGAAAACACTTTAGGAAAAGTGTTTTATATTTATTTTTCTTTTTGTATTTTTTTTTCTTTTTATAAAAGCAAATAACTCCCGAGGGAAGGATCTTCAAAACACGAATCGAGAAACAAATTCACGAATTCACTTCAACCCTCCCCGGCAACGGCACCAAAAATTGGTTTAAACAATTTAGTTCAAGGAGAATTGCAACGGAAATATGCAAGACCCGAGGTTCGTTTTCCCGTGAAGGTGTGAATGGAATTTCGTGTTTTCGGAACGTGAAACGTGTTGTGAATGTGTAAAAAGTGAGATATTTTGATTTTTTCTATACTACGAATGATGGAATATCAAATAAAAACAGCTAATAAAGCTACGAGTACAAGTAATCTAAGCACGTGAACTAAAAATCGAAAATCGAAATTTAAAAACGTTACGCGACAAGTTTAAAAACGTAAATAAAAGTAAATTTCTAAATTCTAAATCCTAAATTTATAAAAATAATTTTCCTAAACTCTAAATATAAAAAGAAAATTTTGGAAAAAAGAAAATAATTTTTTTTGACTTTTTAATAATTTTTTATAAATTAAAAACTATTTAAAAGAAAATAATTGATTAAAAATACTAAATGGAAAAAGAAAATTCTGAAATTTTTTTCTAAAATACTTTAAACTACCAGAATGCTAAGAAAAATAAAAAAAGTGAAAATGCTTTCTTAAATAAGCCGAAAATAAGCAAACAGTTCACAATAAGCTAAAAAGGGAAAAGAAAAAAAAAACAAAAGGGTTTTAAATTAAATTTTGTAAGGCTTAACTAAGAAGAGAAGTGAGTGCAGTGGTAAGGTTGTTGGGTTTGTGTGCTAACTGTCCTGGGTTCGAACCCCAGGACTGTCAATTTTTTGCTATTTAATTTTTTCCTTTGACTTAAAACCTTAAACTTGAATTAGATTCCACTGATAACAACAAACTAACACCTAATTCATCAAGAAGATGAAATTTCTACAAACTCAAAACACAAACATTAAAACCTTAACAACCAAATCTAAGAGCTAGTAAACTTAGTAACAGCCTTAGTCCCAAAAATAAAACTCTTTTTAAATCCAAAACAAACTTCAAGCACATCAACAAACTTCAACAAACTTAGCTATAAACTACACTAAAGCATCACAGATCATGCTACATACACACTCAGCACATCAACAAACTTCAAGCCAATGAGAGAACAAGCATCACAGATCATGCTACACTAAAGCAAGCTCAGAACAAAATACCACCTTAAACTTAAAATCATAAAACTCAGAACACAATTAAAAACTACACATCTCTCACTTAAGCAGGTACACATCAAAACTAAATAAGCAGAAATTAAAAACTAGATAAGCAAAAATAAGCAGTAAAATAACAATAAGCCGAATAAAAAATATAAACTTATATTAAATCAAGAGTAAATTACAACTGAAAATAAAAAAGTACAAACCTTAAATTAAAATTGCTAAAATAAACCTAGAACACAACTGCTACTACTCGGCCCTATTTATACTAAAATAACAAAACCCTAGTTTCTGAGTGTGTTTCTTTCGTGTGTGTGTTCCTCTCTTGCTACTTGTGCTTCTTTTCTCACCCTTGGATAATTTCTTGTTCACCACAACTTTTATTCTTGATCGTTGATTCTTCTTTTGCCCTCGGATCGCTGAGGTGGAGGGGAGGGGACCAAAGACAAGGTCATGTGATATGCTTTGGACTGGTGTGGAGATGATGGGGACGGGTTGGGATTATCAGAGGGTTTGGAGGAGATTAGTGATAAAGAAGATGAATAGTTTTTAAATCTAGGGATTTTGACTTGAGGGAAAAGGGGGTTTGACCAATAACCCGTGTATTATTAGCTATAGGATGGGTCGGGTTTTAATGGATGGGCTGGGTTTTTAGGATAAATAGATGGTGGGCTAAAGGGATTAAAGGTTGTGGAGTTAGGATGGGTTGGGTTCATTGGGTAAAGGATAGTGGGCTTTGGGTGGATTGGGTTGATGGTTTGTTGGGTTTTGTTTAAATTAGGTAGTGGGTTGGATTTTAAGGGTGGGATGGTTTTGTTTTTGGATCCGGTTGATGTATTGGTTAGGATAAAAGGGATTTTAGTTTAGGGACCAACTTTGTAAATAGGTAAACCTCAAGGACCAAATCTGCTATTTCTCCAAAGTAAATCAAGGGACCAATTTGTGAAGTGAAAATAATCCAAGGGCCATTCTTCAAAAATATTATCTTTGACGAATTTTTCCCCGGCTTCGGCTCTATAAATATCTTTTCCACGTCTCGTGCTCATTTTCTCGGATTTTGCTTGATTTTGTCCCTATTTCATGATATCCGTACCTGCATAGAAACAAACACAAAAACACAATATCTTTGGCATTTATGGTTAGTTTTTGGTCTATTTGGGTCCGGTTTTGGTCAAATAAAAGTATGTGTTTAAGCACATACCACTTACTAAGATTAGAAACAGTTGCAAAATTTTTAAGGGTCAAGTTATTAGAGGAGGCGGAGTGCCCGACGGGTTGGCCCATACCGGCGGTAACACCGCCCCGCCCCCGCCGGGCTGCCTTCAACGGTTTGGTGGACGGGTTAGCAACCCTCTGGTGAAGCCGTCAAAAGAGACGTTACAGGGACCATAGTGTAATTTTTTTTCCTTTTAAACAATAGAGACGTTACAGGGACCATTTGTGTTTTTTTTTTTTTTTTTTTTTTTTTTTGAGCGTTTCTTGTTTGTGGAGCAAGGATGGGGTTATGGAGAATTGGAGATGTGGTGGTGGTTAAATTTATGGTGTAAGGGAAAGAGATAGACGGAGGAGATAAGGTAGAAAGAGAAGAGGGAATGTGTTTTGGTTGAGATTTTTTTTTTTTTTTTTTTTTTTTTTTTTGGGTTGACTGACTTTGTGTTTTGGTTAGGTTTTATTCTATTATTTGTTGTGTTCCTTCTACTTTTCTGTAATTATTCATTCATTCTAACTTTTATTTTAATTATTAGGTAATGAACTTTTATTAATGAAATGTTATGTGTTTTAGTTATAAATTGTGTAGTTTAATAGTTTAGGGGGAAAAAATAAAAAATTTGAGAGGGCTGGAATATCATGGGCGCGAGTGAAATTGGTTGGGAGGGCTGGAGGGTTGAAATGAGTTGGCATAATTTTATTGGTCAAATTTGGGAAGGCTAAAAATTTGGGAATCATGACTCCTCCTCCCCTTATAACCCCCTAGGAATACAAAGGGTACCCTCCCTAGTGAGAGGGTGTACCTTTTTTTTTTTTTTTTTTAGTGTTTATTTTTTATGTTTTTTATGTTATGTTATTTGTATTCGTCTAATGTGTTTCTATTTAATTAAACAACAACAATAACAAGTTAACATTAACACATTAAACAACTACCAAAACAACTGTTATTATTCAATTAAACAACAACATTAACACATTATTTAAAAACAACAACACCTACTACATGTAAAGATTATTTATGTCAGCTAAAAGCTCATGAAGCATTTCACCCGACTGAAATGCGTGATCCTCAGGATTCCTTGCCAATTCTAGTGATGCCTCGAGCGTCTTTATTCTTGTCATCAACATCTTGTTTTGAGACACTAACTTCTTGTTTCTTGTTTCAAGCTTACCAATCTTATTATCTTTAGCTACGCAGTTTGATCACTGTGTTGAAGAAGAGGCTTGACTAAAGTGCTTGTTTTCAAAAGCATCCTTCCACATAAAGTATCCACACCCATAGTCTTTTGTTCCTGGCTGTTACATGTTAAGAAAATTATAAGAAATGTATTCTTAACAAACAAATTATTTACATAACTAAGCAAACGTATGATTACTTACCACTGAAAAAGGACATGCATAATACGGTTGACCATAAGTAGCGTCTGTACGGGATGTCCTTTCTATAATCAATCCTCTCCGACAGCGACACAAGAAATGATTTTTTCGTTCCACCTGGCCAAAGAATTAATTTAAATAATACAAACAGTTATTTACAACATAAATCAGTAATATTATTATTTATTTTAAATAATACAAACAGTTATTTACAACATAAATCAGTAATCGTTCACTATGTTTTATCGGTATAATTATTTACAACATAAATCAGTAATCATTTACAATGTTTTGTCTGTATATTTATTTACAACATAAATCAGTAATCATTTACAATGAGTAATAATTTACAATATTTTGTCTGTATAATTATTTACAACATAAATCAGTAATCATTTACAATGTTTATCTTCGTCTAATCTCAGTATACATGTGTTGTCGATTGTAATATAAAGTTGCCCATTCGGATGCATTGCCAACTCTGAACGTCCCCCATTGTGGGTGAGTATCCAGAAGTGGTGAATTTTCGTCTAGCGTCAGATAAATGATGTGAGCATAGGCGTCATCCCCCACACGGGCAATCACAAGGGGGCCAGTTCCTTGTGATAACTCTAGACCGGAAAAAAGTGGAAAACACGTATGAATTCGATAGTAAAGCAGTTCGTGAAAGCATGGTAGCCCATAAACTGACCGCAACTGATGACTACAATCTTCTGCGGCGATCGACAGTTGGAGTTCATCGAACATGAGTTCCAAAGCATATTTGGAAACTTTATAACACAATTCTGCAAATAGTGGTATATTACATTTATTCATTTTCTCGTTTTTGCTTCTATTAAAAGTTTCCTTTATCGCAGTTTCTTGCGCAATGAGAATCTTATCGATCAAACTCAACAACGTGTCTAAGTTAGACATTGTGCTGCCCAAGTATAATTTCAACAACGAGTGTTGACTCTCAACTCTGCATGTTGTTAACTGGCCGTAGCTGCGATATTGATCGGTAATAAACGCGAGAAACATGTCTGAATAACCTTGCAGCCAGTTATTCAGATACGAAGAAATATCTGAAAAAAAACAATGAATTAATAAAAAGTCATTCGGGTACTTATTTATTAAATAATAAAAACAATTAATTAATACTTAGATACCTGCATGTTCGACCAATAACTGTTGTAGGTGTTCATAATAATGCATGAATATGCCGCGTGTCGGAGCTTTAACCATCCAATCCCATGTTCTTTTAATGGACTCATACTCCTTTAGCGTATTGCATCTATTTCTGCAATACTGAAGCACATTTTGTGAAATATGCCACTGACAGAGTAATTTGTTTGTGTTCGGGAATTCTTCTCTGCATGCCCAACCAACGCTAAATCTCTGTCAGTGATGATAACACGCGGGTAATATTTTTCATCTATCACCTCCTTCACACATTGCAATACCCATTGAAAATTAGGCCCCTTTTCTTTGTCTAAAAAGCAAAACGCCATTGAAAATGTTTTGTTTGTTGAAATTAATTTGACAATTTTAAAAAATGGCAATTTAAACAACGTGGTATTGTATATTGAGTCCATTAGCATGATTTCAGGGAATGTACACCATAGAGCATATGATGTAGGGTGAACAAAAAATAGTTCCTCAAGCTCATTATGCTCATTTACCCTCTCGTAATATGTATACCCTGAATGCATCAAATGTAAGTAAAGGACTTGGATTGGAGTTCTATGACCTATTAGGGCTCCACGGATCTAATTTTGTGCGTTATATATAGTTCTAATGCTAGACACGTTATCCGGATTACGCTCCTTTATTGACAAAAGTATATGACGTGGTGGTACGTGATACTTTGTCAATTGTTTCACCAAACTGAACTCATCATCCTTTAATCGCATTGCATATGGGAAACCATGCAACGACTCTGCAAAATCATGATTATGCCTATCACACTTCACCCTCAACCTCCAAAAATCTTGTGTTTTAGAATATTTCGCCACTAATTTGAATGGACAATCGGTTTTAGAGGTACTGGTTTGCTGTTGAATTTCATCTTCTAAACCTTCACGTTCATACTTCCCACCCTTTGAACACCCATAATTGATTTCGTATGGGAGATAATAGAAGATGGAAATTATTTTAAGCCCACAATTACAACAACTGTTGTTGAGGGTGTATCTGAAACAAAGGTGCAGACCAAGCCATTGACTACTGAAGAGAAGGCTCAGCACAAGAATGATGTTAAAGCAAGGAGCATGCTGCTGATGACAATCCCCAATGATCAATTACTGAACTTCAGTAAATACAAGTTTGCTAAAACTCTTTTTGAAGCTATTGTTGCAAGGTATGGTGGGAATGAAGCCACCAAGAAAACTCAGAAGACCCTTCTCAAGCAACAGTTTGAGAACTTCACAGCAACAAGCAATGAGTCACTAGATCATATGTTTAATAGAGTTCAGAAGCTAGTGAGTCAACTTGCTGTTCTAGGAATTGAGATGCCTCAGGAAGAACTCAACTCAAAATTCCTAAGGAGTCTACCATCAGAATGGGCTATGCATGTAGGTGTTTGGAAGAATAAGCCAGACATTGATTCTATGAGTCTGATGGATCTCTATAGCAACTTCAAGATAGTAGAACATGAAGTGAAGAAGTCTGCTGGATCAAGTTCAAGCTCAAGTTCTGGAAATTTGGCCTTTGTGTCAACTCCTAGTACCTCTAATCCAGAAGAAGAAGTTCAAGTTGCTGGAGCAGTTGGTACTGCTAACTCTAACAGTGGTACTGTTAGCAGTACTAATGGACTTTTGAATGAAGACACTTATTGTGCTTTCCTTACTACACAACACAATGGTACTATGTTGACTCATGGAGATCTTCAAGAGATTGATGAAGATGAAATTGAAGAGATGGATATCAAGTGGCAGCTCTCTCTTCTCAGTTTAAGAGCTAGAAGATTCTTGAAGAAGACTGGCAAGAAGATAATCATAAACAGCAATGATGTTGCTGGGTATGACAAGTCAAAGATTGAATGTTTCAATTGCCACAAGAAAGGTCATTATTCAAGTGAGTGCAGAATGCCAAGACAACAAGATGGCAAGAGCAGAGGATTTGGAAGCAAATCAAGGGTTGTGGAAGTTACAGATTCAAGCTCAAAGGCTATGGTTGCCATTGATGGCTTAGGGTTTGATTGGAGCTACATTGCAGAGGAGGAAGCAGAAGCACCAACAGAGATGGCACTTATGGCTTTCTCAGACTCTGAGGTACAAATTTCTAAATGTTCTAAATCATGTGATGCATTAAAAAAATTAGAAACACTTAGAAAACAGTATGAAAATCAGAGAATAGAGCTAAACCAGACTGCTTTTAATTTAGCAAATCATAAGAGAGGTTTGGCTGTATTAGAAGAACAGATAGTTCACTATAAGGAAAATGAGTCTACTTTTAGTGATACTGTAGCTGTACTTAAGAGAGATTTGATGTTTAGGGAAAATGAAATTAGTGTGTTGAAACATGAACTGGAACAGGTTAAGAAAGCCAAGGAAAACATTCAAATGAGTGTGGACACACTAGAATACACATCAAAAGGAGTTCAAAAGATAATTGAGTGTCAAATTCTCAATAAAGCTAAGTCAGGCCTAGTTTATAAGTCAGTTCCACCTCCTTATAGGGGAATTCCAACACCTCCAGGCATTGACCTAGAACACACAGGACTACCTGAATTTCAACTACCTGAGCTTAAATATGGTCCTCAACCTAAGGAAAATGTAGTTGATAAACCTGTGTATGAGAGTGCAAGTGATGCCTCACTTTCTGAGGATAAGGTGTCCTCAGCTAAGGACTCAGATGCTCCAACCATAGAGGAATGGACTTCTGATGATGAGGATGATCATGCTGTGGTTAAGCCTGTTAGTGCTAAAGTGCAGGAACCAAAAGTTCCCAAAGTGGTCAAGACTGAGACTGTTAGGCCTAGAGCTAATGCAAAACCTTTTAGACCAACAGTTAGGTATGCAGAAATGTATAGAACCACAAACAAGCCAAGAGGCAACCAAAGGAATTGGAATGGCCTCAAATCTCACCAACTAGGTGATGATTTTGTCTGTTATAGGAAAGCTTGTTTCACATGTGGTAGCTTTGACCATCTTACATTTTATTGCAACAACAGGGTAACTAGGTATTCAACACCTAGGGTGAACTCAGTAAGACCTCCCACTCACCCTACAAATGCTAGAATGATACCTAGATCAGTTCTGTTAAGGTCTGGACTAAGAACAGTTAATACTGTTGGACAAACAGTTAATACTGCTATACCAGCAGTTCATACTGTTAGACCAAATAGACCTTTTTACCCTAGACAAACAGTTCAAGGTGCAAAAACTCTTTTCAAATCAGCACCAACAACTGTTAGAAAACCATTTCAAAACAAGGCAGTGATTAATAAACAAGTTTGGAAACCTAAAGTTGAAATTGCAAACCCAGCAGCTCATACTGCTAGGCAAGCAGTTAACACTGGAAGTTTTAAAAATACTGCTAAGGGAAATATGGGTAATGGTATTAATGCATCTGCATCATGGGTTTGGAGACCACTTCAATCTAATGGTACTCCAACAGTTCTAAAAAGATTTAATTATGTTGATGCTAGAGGCAAGCCTAAGTCTGTTATGGCTTGGGTGCCACAAGGAAATTAATTTTTCTTTTTATGTGCTTTGTTAGTCATATGCTTGTTATGTTGTGAGACAAGTGCTTTGCACTTTGTTTCCTTGTTTGTGGACTAACAATTGCAGGAATGAATGATAATCACCAAGGAATTACAAATGCTTTGTGTTTTGGACTGAATGGTGATTTGGAGCTCAGTGTGTTATCTGTGCACACAACAAATGGTTATTGGTTCACCATGTCTAACCCACATAAGAACCAACTAGTCCAGAGCAAGCGGTTTCTGGTAAAGACTAATCAAATCCGTTAATGGTTGACAATTTACCAAAAATTGTATGGTTATCAACTCACCATATCTAACTGTGAAGAGTTGGCTAGTCCAAAGCAAACGGCTATTGGTAAAGACATATAAAATCCGTTGATAGCTGATAGTTTGCTAAACACTATATTTGCATAGAAATTGTTTATCAAAACCATATAAGTTTATACTGTTCTTTGAAAATTTTGAAAATGGTTTGTACTGCTAGTGTAAACTTTGTACTGCTAGTGCAAAGTTTCTACTGCTGAACTAGCCGTTATAACTGACGTGTCAGTAATTAATTTTTGGTTAAAAACTAGCCGTTGGCGGTTTGTTGCGTTTTTACTGATTGAATTTCGATTTTCGAGGGATCATCTTCAAGATATTTTAACTTTTATTCTATTATATTCTAAAATAAAAGTTACCATATTCTTTAAGTCGGTCACATTAAAAATCCTAATTCTCTCAATAATATCTCATCTAACTTTCATCTTCTACTTTCTAACCTAAATCTTCATTATTCACCACAGTTAAAATCAAACTTTACTAAGAATATCATGGCTAATTTGGATTTTGTCAAGACGCACAATCAAGTCGCTTTTCTTGAGAAAACAGAGGACGGAGACGGACTGAAATTTTATGAGATTGTGGACTTCCTAAACCATTCTCACATAAGGTATGCTTTAACCGTTTCTCCTACTCTTTATGTCTCGCACATCACACAGTTCTGGCAGAATGCAACTGTCTTGACTAGTGAAGATGGAGACTTAGAAATTCATTCTAAAGTGGATGGCATACTTTTTGTTGTTACCGAGTCTGCACTTAGGAGACATCTTAAGCTACAAGATTCAGATGGTATCATCACTATGCTTAACACATAAATTTTTGAACAACTTTCAAGAATGGGGTATGATACATCCAACCAAAAACTGACTTTTCAAAAGGGATGTTTCTCCCCACAATGGAGATTTTTGATACATACTCTCTTACATTGCTTAAGTCCCAAAAAGACAGCATGGGAGCAATTCAGTAGCAATATTGCTATTGCTCTCATTTGCTTGTCAACAAATAAGGTTTTTAACTTTTCAAAGTTTATTTTTGAGAGTATGGCATCAAATGTTAACAGCAAAACCAAGTTTCTTATGTATCCAAGATTTGTTCAAACTCTTTTGAATAAGAAAAAGAATTTGCTTAAGAAACCAACAGAAACTTTTCCTACACCTAGCCTACAATCAAAAGATTTTCAAAACATGGCTATGGTAAGTAGATTGTTTTCAGGGGTAGTAGTACCTCTCTTTCCAGAAATGCTTCAAATTGATATGAGTGAAGGTTCAGAAAACCCATCTGATCCCCATCACACACTCAATCAAAATCTTGAAAATACCCAAACACCCCTAACCATCACAACTTATAGGAAAAGGTCAAAACCTAGTCAAACTAGAGTTGAAACTGGATCCTTGCCCCATGATTCACCGCTCCTAACAGGTCACACAGTTAGAAGTGATGAGGGCAGTTCTAGACAAAATGAATTGATGGATTTGTGTACCAAGTTAACTGCCAAGGTAGAAGCTTTGGAGGAGGATCTTAGAAGTCATAAAGAAAATTTTGCCAAAGTTTACTCAAGGTTGACTCGAAGAGTGAAGAAGCTGGAAGATCATCTAAAGAGGAAAAGAGCTAGAGCTATACTGGATGAAGATTCTTCTGATGGTGATTATTCAGATGATTCAGATGATGATGATGGTGATTCTCCCAAACAAGGGAGGATATCAGATAAAGGCAAGGGGGATGGATCAAAAACTCATGGGAGGCAAGATGAAGGAACTAGTGAAAAGATTGATATGGATACTGGTAATGTTGCTGATATGGATGTTGAAGATCAAGTAGAAAAAGAAACACTTCATACGGTTGAGATAGAACAAGAAACAGTTCATACGGTTGAGACAGAACAAGAAACCGTACAAACTGCTGATGAAGAATATGAAAGAAAAAGATCAGCAAAGGGAAAGAAACCAATGACATCTGAAGAAGCTGAACAAGAACAAGAAAGACTCAAGAAAGTAAAACCAAAAACTCAAGCACAATTAGAGTTTGATGAAGAAGTTACAAGGAAACTTCAAGAAAAAGATCAAGCAGAAGAACAAGCTCAGATAAATCTTGATGCAAGATTAGCAAGAAAGATGGCTGCAGATGATGTAAGGAATATAGCTGAGTTTATGGATAGAACAAGGTTGGAAAAGGAAGCTTCAAATACTGAGGTTGATCAAGAACAATTAAATGAACAGTTACAATATTTGTTGGATTCTGATTTAATTGTGAGAGCTCAAGCAGCACTTATTTTGAATGATAAGAACTTAAGTGAAGAAGAGAAGACAGAAAAGCTTAAAGATTTCATTCTATCTAAGAACAGAGAAGTAGCTTGGAATGATCTAATGGAGAAGATCAGAGAAAGACAAAAGTTTGGTTACAAGACAAAAATGCCTACCAAGAAGGAGCAAATCAGCTTTATGAAAAGTTACTTGAAGAATCAAGCTTGCTGGAAGTCAAGTTATTTTAAAGATAGATCAGATGAAGAAATTCAGGAAGCATACTATGATGCTTATGCTAGATTGAACAAACCAGTTGAAAGGGATACCACAAAAAGGAAGAAAAGAGAACCAGAAGTTCTAGAGGCTGATGTTTCAAAGAAATTGAAGTCAGGAGAAGAAGGATTGACTGATGAACAGATCAAGAACATGATAGTGATAGTCCCTGAATCCACAAACTTCAAACCTTTACAAGCAAAATATCCAATCATTGACTGGAAGGTATTCACAGAAGGAAGAATGAAAGGTTGGAAAATCATGAGGATTGGTGGAAGAACTGAGAAGTATAAACTGTTTGAAGATTTACTTAAAGGTTTTGATAGGGAAGATCTAAATCAATTGTGGAAGCTGGTGCAAGACAAGTTCAAAGTAGCATATCCTTTAGAAGATAAAGACAAAGAACTATGGGTTCAATTGAAGAGGATTTATGAACCAGATGGTGGAGAAGTTATATGGAGATTTCAATCAGTGATCAAAGATGTTTCATGGAAGCTTTTTGACACATGTGGGGTACATAAAATTTCTACCGAGGATGGGATAGAAATATATATGCTGGTTGAGAAAGACTATCCTTTGAGAACAGCCGTATTAGTTACTCTAGTGCATTTAAAATTGGAGGTTGAAGCAGATTCAGACATGGCTGATATGTTAATCAGAAAATTTTGTAATATTACTGAACAAAGGAAAGCCCAGACAAAGAGAATTACTTGATGATGTTTGGAAGAATCCCCCTCATCATAGGAGATGAAGCTTAATTTGAAGAAACTTAGTGATTTGCACAGAAATCATAAGTTTAGGGGAGGATTGTTAGGAATTAAAGTAAACAGTTGAAACTGTTGCATATAAGTTAGTACTGCTGGAAGACATTGAAGATTATACTAACAATACAAAGTCAGTTAGTACGGTTGGTATTAGAAAGTTAGCACGGCTTATAATTTTTGTAATCATGTAGAAGATAAATATAGAAAAGATTTTGTGTATATCTTATTAATATAGATGATAGTTATCTTGTAAAGGAAACCTTGGTCTATAAAGGGATTGCCTAGGTTATTGAATAGAGTACGTATCTAGATATATTGTTTTGCTAAGATTCAAGGTTGTAAACCCTAGTGATAGGAGATCACTCGTATTATTGAATTAATAATATTGAATCGTTGAAGTTAATTATTTGTCTCTTGTTCATATATACATTGTTTCATTCGTTCATACAAAACATATCAAATAAATCTTCTAAATATTTGCTAGTAAATTCTGCGTGCTAGACTAACATTATTCAAAGTATCTATCTAACACAAGAAGTGTGTGTAGATCCGGTCAAATACCCCTTCTCTGATTTGGTTCTTTTTTAACAATAACAAAACCAATCCCTCGAGCTATATTTTGCATCCAATCAGTTAGTTGCTCGGGAGAAATGAACACCTGAAAATACATTACAACTTTTACAACTTTTATTTTTTTTAACAAATTACTTTATTTTTTTTAACTTTTACAACTTTTATTTTTTTAACAACTTTTTTTTACAACTTTTTTTTTTCCCATCCCATCTATACTAGTTTGACTCCTCTCTCTCTCACTCACAATTCCCATCCCACCCACAGTTATTATTCCCTCATCTCTCTCTCTCACAAAACTGCTTTTTATGGTAGTTTAGATCTTCTTAGATCTAAAAACTGCTTTGATGGTGGTTTCCTTTGTAGATATAGGGGGGGTAGAATAACTCGTCTCTGTGTTCTTGGTGGTTTCTTGGTGTTATATCTTTTTAGATCTAAAAAAATTGATGGTGAGACAGTATAGATGGGATGGGGGTGGGGTGGGATAAAGGAAAAATGATGGTGGTTTACGTGGTTTTACTTTTTTTTAGATCTTTTTAGATCTAAAACTGATGATGCCTATGCGAATGTAACTTTTATGATCTTTTTAGATCTAAAACTGATGATGCTTATGTGATGGGGTTAGAATAACTCGACCCTTTTTAGATATTTTAGATCTAAAAATAACTCGACCCTTTTTGATCTTCTTGGTTAGATCTGTGTTAAAATAACTCGACCCTTTTTAGATCTTTTAGATCAAAAAAAAGTTGATGGTGGTTTCCTGGTTAGATCTGTGTTAAAATAACTCGACCCTTTTTAGATCTTTTAGATCTTAAAAAAGTTGATGGTGGTTTCTTGGTTAGATCTGTGTTAAAATAAGGGTCGAGTTATTCTAACCCCCCCCCCCCCCATATCTTGGTGGTTTAGATATGGTTGAAACTGATGGTGGTTCTTGCTTATGTGAAACTGATGGTGGTTCTTACTTATGTGGTGGTTTAGATATGGTTGAAACTGATGGTGGTTCTTGCTTATGTGAAACTGCTTATGTGGTGGTTTAAGCAGTTTTTTATCTTTTTGATCTTTTACATGAAACTGCGTATGTGAATCTGCTTATGTTTAACTGCTTATGTGGTGGTTTAAGCATTTTTTGATCTTTTTGATCTTTTATGTGAAACTGCTTATGTGAAAGTGCTTAAGTGGTGGTACGTGAAACTGCTTATGTGAAACTGCTTATGTGGTGGTTTAAGCAGTTTTTGATCTTTTTGATCTTTTATGTGAAACTGCTTATGTGGTGGTTTAAGTAGTTTTTGATCTTTTTGATCTTTTATGTGAAACTGCTTATGTGAAACTTTAAGCAGTTTTTGATCTTTTTGATCTTTTATGTGAGACTGCTTATGTGGTGGTTTAAGTAGTTTTTGATATTTTATTTTGAAACTGCTTATGTGAAACTGCTTATGTGGTGGGTATTTTCGACAAATACTTCCTGTCATTCCTAATGCCAGCCGTAATGATGTCGTCCATGCCACAATTAACTCTTCTTATCTGTGGCAACACTGCAAAGTTATGAACTTAACAGTAAACATGAGATTAAGTTCTGGATCAACTGAATCTGAAAGAAAAGAAATACAAGATTTTGCTGATTGGATTTTAGAAATTGGTAATGGAAAGGTTGGTGGTAAGAATGATGGTGACTCTACTGTAGTATTTCCAGATGGGATGTTGATTCCAGAGTCCGATGATTACGTAGGCTCCATAATTCATGCAACATACCCGCGTTTGCGTGACAACCTATGAAATCCTGAATTCTTTCAGGAAAGGGCCATTCTTTCACCAACTCATGACATGGTTGATATGATTAATGAACGCATGCTGGATTTAATTGAAGGAGACGAGACGATATACGAATCATCTGATTATGTTTCTTTGGACGATGCAGATACAAATTTTGATGATTCGATATACACTACAGATTTCCTTAACGGTATAAGGATGTCCAGTCTTCCGCAACATGCAATAAAGTTAAAGATTGGTACTCCTGTCATGTTAATGTGAAACATTGATCAAAAAGCAGGGCTATGCAATGGAACTAGGCTTCAAGTACTAAGTTTGGGAATCAATGTTATCGAAGCAAAGATCATATCTGGTGGAAATGTTGGTAGGATTTGCGCTATTCCCCGTATGGTAATTACCCCTTCAGAAACAAAAATGCCATTCAAATTGAACAGAAGGCAGTTTCCTATTCAAGTGTGTTTTGGTATGACTATTAATAAAAGCCAGGGACATACATTGTCACAGGTTGGTTTGTATTTACCACAGCCGGTCTTCTCTCACGGCCAACTATATGTCGCTTTGTCAAGAGTCAAGAGCAAGCGAGGGTTGAAGGTTCTATGTTTAGATAGGGACGGAAATTATTGCAACTCAACTGCAAATGTAGTTTACAAAGAAGTATTATGTCGTATTTGAATAGGCATCATTGTTTTTTATACAACACATTTTTTGTTTGGTAAAACAGTCTGTTTACTTTTTCCAACATATTATCTTATACAATGCTGCAAATTTTGATACATGTTCATGAATAAAAGGCTATCCAATATATGATACAATGCTGCACATATCTATGACAAATCATACTCTTAAACATTAGCTTTGTTTGAAAGTTAAAATTTTTGAATGTCATGATAACATTGGGCTTATAATGTGATATGATCTTAAAATAAATGGTAATAATAATATGGATTAAAATACCAAATCAGCCAATAATTTTTAAAAATATAGAAATCCTAAATGCAGGAAGGATATTGTTTAACAACCTTTAAACATTTTTAGGAAATGTTTAACATACTCTAATGAAAACATAACAACTTCCTATAAGTTGAATGGATAAATGTAGACACCATTAATGTTTAAAATTCACACAATAACCTTAGCACTTTCTTAATTAATATGCAGCCAATTCAAATTCATTTTTTACTATAAAACTTCCTGGTACAAAGCATTTCACAAATCACCAAACTCAAGCAAACCATCATGCATCCAATAATGAAGAGAAGAAGATGTGATGCTCCAAATGATCAACCTGAAGCAAAGCATCCCAAGTAAGTTTAACACGTTTTATTTCATACGTTTTATATAGATTCATAATGTTGCAACATCTAAAAGATTATGTTCATGTAACAGGAAGAAACGAAACGACTCACCAAATGAGTTGTCTTAATAAGAACATGGAGAATTTCATTGATGTCCTTGAATTTGTTTTGGAACTATAACCAAAACGTACTAGCTTTTAACTCACAAAAAAGCGTCAAAATCATTATTGGGGAAGTACGATCGTAGAGAAATTGCATGCAATGTGCTTTGATCACACATCACTTGAGCCATTTATTGTGGACAACGAGCAAATTACTCCGCAATAGTATTGGCTTCTATTTCTTGTTTTTTTTACCAGGGAAACCACTCAAGCTATCTTTGGTAGCGGTAAACCCTATAAATCGATCATCCCGCAAAATTCATTGAGTCAGGTAAAACACTAATATTAATCCTCAACAATTCTAAATTTTATAAGAGTGGGTAGTCTTATCTGGAAAACGTCTTGTTGGGACTCTCAAGCCCTAAATTACCAATAGGAGTGGCTTTGAAGCACCCTTTCTATGATGGATGCTTATTTTATATTCAACTATAACTTATGCTAAGGTAAATGATACTTATTTGTTCACTGATTGATTGATTTATTTATTTATTTATTTATTTATTTATTTATTTATTTATTTATTATTTTATCATTAAAAGTCAGCTGATCAATATATATCGTCTATTATAAACATCGATTTCCTCTAAGTATTCATTTCTTCTCATACAAATAATAACGATAATTTGTTAATCATAATGTTCAAAACATTATTCTTCGTTAACTTAACAGAATAAGGAACATTATAAACTAATTAATATGGGTAATTGGGTACAATAAAATTTATAGTGTAACTACTTATAATAAGTAGTAAAGATGCAAAATTAAGATAAGTGCACGCGGAAGAAACTAGCTAGCTACATGGTTAAGTTAAAATTGAAAATATATTCATAATGCAACTATACTTCACGTATTTTGGTCATAATATACTTGATATATATGATTGTATAACGTAAGCTTATAATGGATACAGTCCATTAATACAAAACATGGAGTATGATATATTTGTTTAAGCAAAATTGCACACGAAAACGTTTGAGTGCAAGTGTGCTTTTACACGTTTTAGCCGTAATTTCTTTTCACCCATAAGACTACAAGAGCAAACTTATCATTAAAAAAGTTTCCCTATATATACATCCCATCCTCATCATATTAAATATCGCACTCTCAAACACACAATAATATTCATACTGTTATAAGCAATGGAAACAATATCATTTTCCAATACCATCTTTTCCGGTTGTCGCCTTCACCGCCACAAACATTTTCCTCAAAATAATATATCTAGTCGACGAACTAAATTGTTTGTAGTGAATGCGGAAAGAGGGGCCAATGATAGAGGGAAACTTGTGGACGAAAACATGATTGTGTTAAGAATGCGGATAAAGGAAGTTGAGATGGAGGAGATGGACGGTTTGCCACCAACGATATCATTGAGTTGGATGGAATGGGAGAAAAAGTATTACCCTGATTATAACAAAGATATATGTGAAGCTATGGGGATGTTACAAATGTATTTGATGAACACTAGGCCAAGTTTGGTTCTAGGGACATTGGCACTTTTGATGTTGAGTGTGTCTTTATCGACAAGTATCGTCATATACAATTTTATAAAGTTGGTTGTGTAAACTACAAGCACTTTCTTATAAATCTTGGGTTCTTGAATTGTTTCATTAACATGGATCGTGTGTTTTTTCTGTTTTAGGGTTATTATTTAATAAATATTACTGTACAATATAAACCTTTAGCATTAAACTACCACATGCATGAAACTAGTTAATTAGATCGAGTTTCACGTAAATTAAACTTCTATTTATATCAAGTATTATCAACCTATAAAATAATCGTCATTGTTTGATTATTTGGTAATTGGTATACATGCAAAGCCCTGAACTTTTTTAATATTCTGGCCGGTTTAGCCTCCATCTTGAATATATTGTTACATATATTTATTTATCGCTATAACACATGCAAAACATGTTTTAAACAAAGTTAATCAACACAAGCAAGTAAGCGACACATCACATCACTTGTAAAACTATAACAAAAATAGAGATGGCATGGACGGCCCATGCATGTATGATTTTGAAAGTGATCAAAATGGATATCTAAAATTGGCATGAAAGTGTTTTTGACTTTTGGGAGTGATCGACTGAAACTTACCCAAAAGTGCACGCAGAAGAAACTACAGTACACATTTATGCAGTGGCGGAACCAGGAGCCGAGATCAGGGGTAGCGAAATACGAAAATTTGTTTAGGGGTAGCGAAAATTTGTTTCAGGGGTCGCGAAATCGCGAAAAAATGGCCAAAAATCCCACTACCGGGTAAAAGTTCAGGGGTAGCGACCGCTACCCCTCGGCTCTATGTAGTTCCGCCCATGCATTTATGTACAAATGTACAATCTAATTATACTTTCACGTATATTGGTTATTACATAATAAAAGATTAGTTAGTCACAAGGAATTGATCAAATGAGAAAAAGAAAAAATAATAAATGAAAAGAGTGAAAAGTATCTCTAGCCACATACTTCAATTAAGAAGTATAAATTTAACGATGTTACATCTATTTTCGTAAGTACATTTGAAATGTGCGATTATTATTTTTCTCATATTTTTCATTTTAATTTATTTCTCATTTGATACTAACACGTTAATCACATTCTTATAATCATGTGTTTACTTTTGTCTAGTTTAAACAAATAAATTTTCATGACAGCTGCTTTAGAGTATAAATGCTAGAAGAAATGATGAACAAATTGATCGAAAAATTAAATGTTAGTTTTCACAACTGTTATCGAATTCTGTATCTAGTGTTTGACTAAATATATTTTTTACGATTATAAAATGTTGGTTCAAAATGGATTATAAAATTTAGGATTATTGCTTAAGCAAAATTGCACACGAAAACGTGAGTGCAAGCTAGTATTCAATAACTTACACCCTGCCGCCTAAAGATTGCTCTTTTTACACGTTTCAGCCGTAATTTCTTCATCCATAAGAAGAGTAAACTTGTCCCACATTCAATACTTAACCATAATAATTCCCTATATAACACCCCACCCACACAACTCATTTTCACAAGCAAATGGAAGCAATATCCTCTTCCAACACCATATTTTCCGATCATCGTCACCACCAACATCAGTGTCCTCAGAATATTGTATTTAGTCACAGGGCTAAAACGTTAGTTGTTAATGCAGGACGAGGGGCCAATGACAAAGGAAAACTTGTGGACGAGAACATGATTGTGTTAAGAATTCGGATAAAGGAGTTGGAGATGGAGGAGATAGGCGGTTTGCCACCAACGATGTTAGAAAGTTGGATGGAATGGGAGAAAAAGTATTATTCGGATTATAACAAAGATATATGTGAAGCTATGGGGATGTTACAAATGTATTTGATGAAAACTAGGCCAAGTTTGGTTCTTGGGACATTGGCACTTTTCATGTTGAGTGTGCCTTTAACTGCTAGTGTCGTGATTTACAAATTTATAAGACTCGTCATGTTGGTTATATAGATTACAAGAATCCAATATATATATATCTTGGATTCTTCTTTAGTTATCACTAACCTTAATTTTAGTTTTGAATAGTTTTGAAGAATTATATATATAACGGTTAACAAAGTTAAATTATTACTCATGAATGTAAGTAAAAAGCTAGCATACATAGGCGTATTAATATACATGTAAAATGTACCCAGGATTGCATACATATACACGTTATTTGTACAACACGTCAACACATCATTTGCGCATACACAAATAGAACAAAGAATATTATATATTTCATATCGAAGGCTTTTAGTCTAGTGATATATGAGTAAAGCCTTAATAAAAAACTTACGAGTTCAAGTTTCGTTAGAAACATTTGTGAGATATAAATTATCGTTCTAAAAAATTTCATATCTCCTTCTTGTGTTTGATATTTGCACGTAATTATTATTAATTAGGAATAATACTATTAGGTTAGATTCTATCTTAATGTGTGAATAATCTTTAGTTAAATGATTCCCCTGTTGTGAACAAGAATAGAGGGAATGAAAAGTATTCTTCAATTAATCATAATGTTAGAGATTACAAATGGTATATATAGGATAAATGTATTAGGGTAAAAACCCTAGCTAATAGCTAATTGGGTCATGGGCCTCTTATGAGTTATATGGACATCCACAAATAATCATCCATAACACTCCCTCTTAGATGTCCATATTGTTAATACACTTAGGAATTGCTGCATCATTAAAACCCTTGTCAGGAAAACCTAGTGGGACAAAACCATGACTAAGGGAAAAAGAGTGCAGCGTGTATTATCTCCCCCTGATGACTATATCACTTGAGCTCTTTGAGTCGACGCATCCCAATGTTGCTACTTAGTTTCCTAAATGTTGAGGTAGGAAGTGCCTTGGTAAATAGATCCGCCAAATTGTCTTTTGAATGAACTTGTTGAACAATAATATCACCATTCTTCTGTAAGTCATGAGTGAAGAAGAATTTTGGTAAAATATGTTTCGTCCTAGCGCCCTTGATATAACCTTCTTTAAGTTGAGCAATGCATGCTGCATTATCTTCATGCAAAACTGTTGGTGCCTCATTCTCTGAAGAATTACCACATGATCTACGCATGTGTTGTATCACACTTCTTAGCCAAACACATTCTTGACTTGCTTCAGGTATCGCTAGAATTTCTGCATGGTTGGATGAAGTCGCTGAGATCGTCTGCTTAACTGAATGCCATGAAATTGCGGTTCCTCCACTTGTAAATACATATCCAGTTTGAGATCGACCATTGTGAGGGTCAGACATATATCCCGCATCTGCAAAACCAACTAAACTTGTATTTGATGGGTTAGTGAAAAATAAACCCATATCCTTTGTACCTTGAAAAAATTGAAATATTTGCTTTACCGTGGTTCAATTTAATCAATTATTATTCTCGAGAATTTTAAATCATGACACGTGCTCCATGCATTCTATATTCATTAAGGAATCTCAACATAAAATGAGCTCTTGTATTATTATGTTAGACACATACTTTATTCTCATATTGCCAGACATCATATTTCATTAGTCACTTGCGTCTTTACATTATTTGGCCATTCATTTTACAACTGCACTTCTTGCTGATATCCAAGATCCTCACCTTGTATTTATCATGCGCATTATTATATACAGTATTATCGACTTCGTTTCAGTTCTTTTCGATTCCACCCTTTTCCTAGACATTATATTCTATCATTTGTTGAGATCTCAAAGTTTTTCACATACCCGTGGTTTTCAATAACCTTCATGTCTAGTTTCTCTTTAAAAGACTATTATGGGGTCTTTATTACCTCAATTCGACCATCTTGATTTTATAGCTCCATTTTATCTCTTCATTCGAGGACTTTTATTTGGAATCGATTAGTCTATCACGTTGCAGACGCGCCATAGACTTACTATCAATCATTGGTTTTAATGTTGGGACACACATTTTAATTGGAGCATTAGCAGCGTACGTATGATCTAGTCACTTTATTTAGGTCACAAAACTTATCTGGCAACTACTAGATCTGGAATGTAAATTGTCCCTTGAACTTTAAGTTCATTTTCATTAGTGTGAGGATCAACATTTTTATATCATAATTTATTCCATATTTCTCGCTGCTCATTCTCTCCCCCTGAATGAATTATCAATTTCAACATCCCATTTCGCACAATTATAAAATCTCACATGGGAAATATGGTTTGTGACCAAAACCCATTCTAATGGGGAGGATTTATTATAAATTGTTGGCAAGATGCGAATTCATATTTTATAACATGCCCCATAAACTAAAAGTTTTGTTCTCACAATATTATTGGCTTTGCAATCAACTGAAGACGTTTTATAAACGTTTTAACAAAAGCAATTCATGTATGAACCTGGGCAACATAAAGTTCAACACTTATTCCAATAATCGCCCAATACGTGGAAGTATTCACCACCATTTTCGAATATACAATTTGGAAAACCATGCTCACCTTTGTAAAGTGGAGCTACTTTCGCTAACTTTAAGTTGCGTATTTGATGTTCATTTTGACGATGCATCGATTTTAAAACTCAAAATGATCCACATGGCGGATGTATAAGCCTACATACATCCCCTTTATGCTATTTCCAAAATTTTATAGGACAAAGTCCTTACTTTAATTTGATGGTGATAAATGAGCAATTAACTTCCATTGAGAACAACCAAATCTATATTTAAAGAAACTTATAGTTCTTCTATACATTTCGCATCATCATTGACTCGGGATGGTCAAACCGGTCATGCCACACAATAAAATAATCTTGGCTCATAAACTCTAGTTTATGACCATATGTGCTTCGATTGGCACCTAACTTTATGCAAAAGTCAAATAATATGAACAATGTAATACATTATCATTATCATAATGAACTTATGTTTTCTCCATTAAAATTTATATGTTCTATAGCATTACCAAAGAAAAGAAAAAAAGTTTCTATGCAAATTTGGATATAGCATATATGCAATTACTGAAGCCTTACATACAAGCAAATATAACTAAATGAAATACTTAGAGCCATCAACGGGAAGAGAAGTATAACAAAGATAAATCAAATAGAAATACTATATATTATTTACCTCAACCACGTCTATAACTACAATCTTTTAAATTGGTCATCATATTATCATATCAACTTTAAAAGTTGAGCATTTTCAACTAGACGGGTTTAATGATATTTCATAAATATTTTACACATCTCGAAGCAATTAAACATCAACTTTTTACAATATTACTTATTCAAAATCATACACCATACCATTAGCTGACTTATATTTATTCATGATGCGATGATGCGATTTGCGGAATGCGGAGTATCATAACATATGCTCCGATAGTGTCACATATTAGTGTGCCTAAATTTTTCGAAAGCTAATACTCTTTATTGTGGAGGCGAAACTCGATCGGCTAATAAACATTCAAAATCATATATCAAAGGAGTAAATCATGTCTAGATTTGTCACCAAGCCACATATCACATTCGTGGGCATCAAGCACAGACATATAGAACACATAGCCATTTTAACTTCCAGGCACAGACATATCACATAGCTACTTCATCAAACCACTTGTTTAAATAATGTTAAAAATATATTAACATCAAGATAGTGACCAAACTCTTAAAACTTAGTTTATACAGTATATTTAATAGCTGTTGTGATGATTGTGAGTCAAATTAGTTTATATACGATTGTGGTCATCATAAAGCAAAAATAATATAAGATGTCAAATAAGTAATATTAGATGTCACAGTTAGTAATAAACTAGATTTACACCCGGAGTATACATATGATCAAGGCTAGAGAGCAGCTTATCCTATAATATTGCCATAAATTAATGAATGGCGATGTTGTATAATCTTATTTATTTGATTTTTATTTTTATTTATCTTGCAAGCATAAAATGTTATACATAATCACATATAATCTTCATGTCTAGTAACAAATTTGATTGAAATTAAAGAAAACACTTGTCCTCGGTAGTATGCATATAAATGTTCTTAAAAAGAATACCCCTAGTAACATATATGCAATACATCTTAGTAACAGTTGGGAACGAGAAACAAAAACACTATAAGCTATAGGATACAATCATACAAGACTACATGTGCGAGGTGTAACATTCTCCATTTGTTAGAGTTTGTGGGAATATATTAACTCGTGTAAGACTAGAATCGAACCCGGGATCTTGAGATTGCACACTTTACGTATGAATGATTAACGTAAATAATTAATATATATAAATGTTATGTATTTAATTATTTGGACACAATTAACGGAATTGACTAACGACCGTTAAGTAAATAAAGGAATGACCGTTAGTGAAATTTGAGGCTCAAGAAGGATCTAGAAACCTGATGAACTCAAATAAGTACATTTTATTACTATCATTTATCCTATTAATTTGACTTGTTTTACTATATTATGTATGAGGATTGATACTTAATCGTTTACTTTTGTAATTCTCAGGTAAAAACAAGCATTTGGTGAAACTTAGCGATTTTGGACTAATTATGGAGCAAAACGTGCATAAAGTTGAAGGTCTACTGACATGGACAAGATCAAGTCAATTCTGCTCCAGATGCGCCGCATCTCACTCTCGACATGCGCCGCATCTCTATCAAGATATCACCAGATACGATCCAAGATACAAGAGGACATGCGCCGCATCTAATCATGGAGTTACGCCGCATCTTCTGGCGGTGTACGAATATTCCTGAATATTATAATCTTGGACCCCACGCGAAGTTAAGTACATGCGCCGCATCTACTTAGTAGATGCGCCGCATCTTCCCTCAGACAGAAACTATAAATACCCCGTAGACCAGACGAATTACAAGTTCCGGAAAACCTAAAACCGAAGTTCGAACAGGAGAAACAAAGGACGAATTCAGTCAAGGAGGCAGCACAAGACACACCCAAATCAAAGATACAAGAGCTGTAAGAAGGTGCTGCATGTGTTTAATTCATTAAGTAGTTTTGTTTTATTGTGTTAGCAAACTTTAATTCATCAGGATTGGTGGCTTGTGTAATGTGACAACGAAAGATTGCACTCCCTTTAATACTTGCTTTCCCATCAATTAAAGTTTATATGTTGATGTCTTTGGTTACTACTTATTAGTGCATTGATAACCTCTGTGTTTATTAGTGGCTTGCGGGCATTTGACTGCGGGACATAATGTGGCTCCCACGGTTATTACTAAATTGATCACTTAGGAATAACTTTTAGACATAAGTAATCATTAAGGGTTTACTCGCCGATAAGATTAGGACCAACGAGAAAGGGTTAACTACATACACTTCATATAAAGCTATCAATAAAACAAGTGACAATCTACTTAATCATAAGGACAGCCCTCTTATTGTCTCAAGTATTTATCTGTGTACGTGTGTGCTACTTGCTGATTCGTGCCTATTGGTTTATTTTATTATTTAATTGCAAACAAACCGTGCCAGTCTCTCAGGCTGAAACCCCCTTACGTTAGGATATTAAAATACTGATTAGAATAACGAGATAATACGTTCCACTCTTAGTGATCGACACTCTACTTACCATTATCTTCATACTGACCGGGTACACTGCTCGTTAAGTGTGTGTGTTATTGATAAGTCGGCTAAATATAAATTTAAAACTTGAGTAGGCATTAAAACTGCTAAACCGCAACGACACATCACGCGCATCAAGTTTTTGGCGCCGTTGTCGGGGAGTGAATTGTTATTATCTGTTAATTTGATTAGTATTTTAATTAGTTTTTTTTTTTTCTTTTTATTAGATTAATTGCATCATTGTACTATTTTGCATATTTGTTGTATTGTGTGTTAATTGTTTTCTTTTATTTTTGTGTGTTTATTTTCGTTTGTGTGTTTAATTTTTGTTTTTATTTTTCGTATTTTTCTGTTCTGCTATCGTTGTACTGTGCTAAATCAAACGATACGGCGCATCTGATCTCTCAGATACGGCGTATTGCGTTTAATTTTTTAAAAAAAATACAACGCGTTTAATTAATTCGATACGACGCATCTTTTCCCCAAGATACGGCGTATCTGTTTTTAATAAGAAAATTTTTCTAAGCGATAAAGTAATACGACGCATCTGCTTTAGCAGATACGGCGTATCTGTTTTCGATAAAAAAAAAATTTCTAAACGTTAACGCCATACGACGCATCTGCTTTAGCAGATACGGCGTATCTATTATTTTAATTAAAAACAGTTTGCGAATTATTAAACAGATACGGCGTATCGATCTCTATCGATACGGCGCATCTTTCTGAATCAAAAATCGATATTTTTTTTTAACGTAACGAAAGTACGGCGCATTAACTTTTGTTAATACGACGAATATAATTTGATAAATATAGTTGATTTTTGATATTTACTTTGATCAGTCCGCTACTCTCGTGTGCAAGTTGTTTATTTTCAGGATAAATGATGACTCGAGCATCACCAAGAAGGATTACATTCTGAACCAAACCAAGAGACGCTAGCTGAAGTGACCGAACATAAGACGACAAGAGTGGAGGAAAACTCAGTACTGGTAACATTGAACTTCTTAAATTCTTGAAATAGAATCCCAGGTAAACTCTACGATAATTCAACTGCCCAAAGGAAAGTTCTCTACACTATGATCTCAGTTTTATTATCCATATTGTACATCTGATTCAAATCGTAATCTTAATTTTGTATGCTCAAAAACGATATTTGTTCCTAACCTCGGAATAAATCCTTATCCACTAAACAATAGGATTACAATTATTAATGAAACGTTTATGCCTATTGCTCTTATTTTGAATTCATCTATATGGTGTGCCGTTTAACCCAAATTTGATGTATAAGGAACTGTGTTGCGGAGGCCAAGGTACGTTCTTCATTTAAATTTCGTTAACTAACATAGAGATACGGCGGATCTAAATATCCAAAGCGCCGTATCCCTGACCAACTAGGACTTATTGACTAGTCAACGAAATTAAATAGATACGGCGCATCCCAATTTTCTAATACGGCGCATCGTGTCGCCCTATAAATACGACGGGAATGCGCCGCATAAACACACACAGTTAAGAACTTTCACGCACCAAAATTATACTCGAAATCCGATCATCTTTCTTAAATCCTCCTTTAATCCGATCTATAACCTTTCTCCTAATCATCAAATTAAGGTAATTATTCTATTTTGATTTAATTTCGTTTAATTATAAAAATTAGGGTTTATATGACCACTTCGATTAGGGCTTAAACGATATAGGGATATGATTAGAACTTGGCATTGATAATTTCCCCTAAGTTAATTTTAGATTTGGACATCGAATTTGGCACTAATTAAATCGAACGAAAAATAGGGTTTTGGGTGATTGTTTTTAAATTTTAGAGGGAAAGTGTGATAGAAGTTTTTGATAGGAACAATTCAGTAAATTTGGTCTGAGATATAATGCGGGAGTTTACGTCACGGATACGGATTCTTGAAAAACGTGCCTAACCCTTTATTTTATACTGATATGCTTTTAGATGCGGCGCATCTAGGTTGATTAATGCGGCGTAACGACCTATTTCAAAATTGATAAAATTCTAGATACGCCGTATTGATTAATCTAGATACGACGCATCTCAATACGCCGTATCTATTGTCTTGCACCGCATCTCTTATACTTTATACAGATACGCCGCACTGATTAAATCAGATGCGCCGTATCTACCTATTTTGCAGACTGTTTACTGACTGTGAATATCTATTTCAGATGGCACTACCAGAGGTCACACTAAGGCATCAGTGGCTACAATTTGAGAACATGGGACTTACTCCTGCCGCTCTATAGGATTACTTGCATAGGCTTGACTCGATTTACTTCAAGAAAATATTCAGAGTCCAGGTTTTGAATTTTGATCGATGTAGGATTGATCGGTGGTGGACATGCAGCTGTTAGTTTACAGCATCGGATGGAGATGGTAGTTGTTGGAGACGATGAGGAGGTAGTGTTTAGGTCTAGTGCTTGGGAGAGACTATTTAGGATTGACGAGCCTCTGATTAGGGAGCTCATGCTGGAGTTCTTTAGCACGATTCATTACAGGGAGACGGATTTGGAGATTGATACAGCTGACACTCTGGTATTCAGGTTAGGAGGTGTGCATAGGCAGATGTCGATGAGGCAGTTTATTTTGGCCATGGGGCTACACACTGAGGAGGAGATTGGATCTGCTGGGTTTGCCAGATACTGGGCTGAGAGTTTACGGGTTGTCCCTGACAGAGGGGTATTCAGTGACTACTGGGTTAGGATTTCTTCGATGGGTGACATCGTTACTTCCACCCCATCCTACACATTGATCAGAGAGCCGATGAGGCGGCTATGCCACCGTTTGATTGCACTCACCATCGCTGGGAGGGGTCAGTCACCTGAGAAGGTGACCACTCTGGACCTCTTCTTCTTGAGGAGTATGGATGAGGGGTTGTCGGTGAACATCCCCCACTTTTTAGCGCACTACCTCCACCGATCTGCTGCAGGGAGAGATCGGAGGAGCCAGATGACTGGCGGGCATTTTGTTTCGAGGCTGGCCCGCCATTTTGGAGTTATTGGAGCAGAGATCCCAGCGGGGCTGGAGGTTATTGTGGCCCGTCTCCCGGTTATCGATAGGGACTATTTGGTTAGACTCGGGATCTGCCAGGTGGCTGCGGGAGGCCACTTTTGGGCAGCATTAGGGCCCGCCAGAGCTGCAGGGCCAGAGGCGGAGCAGGGAGGACCTCAGGAACCTCCGGCTGCTGCTCCTGCCGACGAGGAGGTGCCACAGGCACCAGTACCCCCACGCACCATTGGTCAGAGACTTGAGGCAGTCGAGGGAGAGTTGAGAGCCCTGAGGAGAGACTCAGAGTGGGTGGTCATGAGTGTGAGCAGACTATTAGAGCAGCAGGGTATTACACACGTTCGTCCAGATGGTACTGAGGTTGCGGGAGTGACACGTGCATACGAGCGCAGAGTCCGCCAGAGGACTGATGGAGCCAGCACTTCCGGGACCCATCCAGACGACCACACTCACCCATGACCTTACTCTCTTGATTTCATAGACATTGTTCCACACATTATTATTACTTTTTGGATTGTACTAATCACTATTCTTATGTTTATATTTAATGTTTCAGTTTATATTTCTTGTTATATTTGATGAAGACTGGCATTAAGTTCAGCATGAGAGTACGAGAGGACTATGAGATTAAACCGTGGAACGAGTCATTTTACAACAGACTGTTATCAGTCTGTTTGATTACTACATGCGCCGTATCTGCTTAAACAGATGCGACGCATCCTATCCTTTACTTCGTTTTATTTTGTTTCCAGGCCCGCATGAGGATACGGCGCATCTCAATTCTGAGATGCGACGCATCTCCTGCAATGGTCATATCTTATTTTATTTTTCTGCATTTTTATTTTCGACTTTAAAACTCTTTATCAGTTTATTTTTAATGCGGCGCATCCCTGGTTAAGGATGCGGCGCATCTTTATTCTGATCCGTATTTATTCCAGGCTCGATACGGCGTATCTTCTTCCATAAGATACGGCGCATCGACTGACCTGATGATTTTCAGTTTTAATTTTTAAGTTTTATTTTTCCTAACTACTAATGTATTATGCAAAGCTTGAACCTTTCTTATCTTAGGTGTGTTTTAAAGTGTTGGTGGTATTATAGTTTCCTGGATTTCCTGTGGATACATCAAGTATGAAGCTTTAACGTTCTAATCCACAAGAAGTTGATTTTTGCTCTTATACTAATGGAGGATCATACCGAGCAAATCTCAGGGGAGTTTTTCTGTTCTAATTCTTTTAATTTCCAGTTTTTAACCTTTTATACAAACAACGAGGACGTTGTTTAACTTAAGTGGGGGGATTGGAGAATTAGAACACTTAACAATTACTTGTCCTAAACTTTTTCAAAAATTATGCTTAAAATGTGCTTAATATATCAAACTTAAAAAATTTTTTAGCATGTTTTTGTTTAAGATCTAAGTTGCATAACTGCACACATGACGTTATTTTCAAAAATTGTGATTTTTCAAAATTCACAAATCTATGAGTGTGCCGGTGACTTGTAAACTTTAGAACTTGGCTTGTATACTATTCGAGACCACCATAATAAGTATTATTTATATAATTGGAGTGACTTGTCTAACTTGGTAAATTTCTAGGATTACACCCAAATAGCCTATTATATGTTATGTGTTATTAACTAACTACACTGGTTAGTTAACCCCCGTATAAACCCTTTTGTTACTCTCATTTTTAGAGTAAGATACCCCTAGAAAAACCCTCAGAACCATTCCTTTCGTTTCTTACACCTATGTTTAAAATGTTTCGTTACACCCTTACACCTTAGCCTACCCTGTAGATTAGAATCCGTGGTTGGTTGATTGCTATAGGCAAAGTGTGTTTCCTTACATTACCTGTGTTCGCGTGCGTAATTCATTATCTATGGTTAGGTCGGGAAATTGCACAATGCAATTGGAGTGAAAGTAAATATTGTATATTTTGGAGTTTATTTTTCGTGTGTTTACTACTTTCACTATTACCATTATTTCTGAAGTCATGAAAAGTATGGAAAAATTATCCGGAAAGAAAGTTATAGTGATGTGGTGAAATTTTACACATCTATGTTTATGTTTAAAAAAAAAAAAAAAAAAAAAAAAAAAAAAAAAAAAAAAAAAAAAAAATCGAAAAAATGAGAAAAGAAAAAGAAAGAAAGAAAAGTTGGAAGTTAGTTTTAACCAACTTATGTAAAGTTATGTAAGTGGTCGATATCACCACTATTTGTTGTACTATATCTATGGATTGAATGGGAATTGGCAGTTATGGGAACGCCAATTAAGGTTTATTCTTTGATTAAGATCTTGTTGAGTATAATTCGTGTCTACCTAAAGCGTGTGTTTCAAGTGTTAAAGCGTGAGTTATTCGATGATATGAGTCTTATTCATGGGATGGTTGGGATAGTGATTAACCACACTTAGGATTTTAATTTATTTGTTTTGTTTATTTTTATTTTTGCACCAATTTATATCCCAAATATTATCCATGCCCTTTATTATTCTTTATCCAACCAAACCTTTGATTTATTGAGATTAGGGATTTGAGCAATCTTAAGTATCGTAGTCATGGATTCGGCTATGTATTTATGATTTTGTCGCCCTTTTTGATATATTATTATTGGTGAAGTTTGGACCTATCTTTAGCCTATTCGAGTTAAGGATTTGAGCAATTGCAAGTATCGTGTTCGTGGATTCGATCATGTATTTGTGATTTTGTCGCCTTTTCTGGAATTTGAGATCGATAGTGAAAGAGAATAATTAACCCTTAAGCCTAAAAACCCTTTTTACCGCTTTAGACTTGTTACTCCTTAGCTTTAGTGGTGGAGATGTGTATACTTGCCAAGCTTATGATAGAATATTCGTCGCGACTGGACAGTTAAACGATTAGATTTGCTTTTATCGACTTATTTTATTTTACTTCTGAATCGTTAAGTGTTTAGTTGTGTGATTATGAAATGAACGAATACATGCTTAAATATAAAAATAAATCCTAACATCTTTTAGGATACATTTTCATAAAAGAAATTCTAAGGTTTACTTGGGGACAAGTAAAGTTCAAGTGGGGGGATATTTGATGAACTCAAATAAGTACATTTTATTACTATCATTTATCCTATTAATTTGACTTGTTTTACTATATTATGTATGAGGATTGATACTTAATCGTTTACTTTTGTAATTCTCAGGTAAAAACAAGCATTTGGTGAAACTTAGCGATTTTGGACTAATTATGGAGCAAAACGTGCATAAAGTTGAAGGTCTACTGACATGGACAAGATCAAGTCAATTCTGCTCCAGATGCGCCGCATCTCACTCTCGACATGCGCCGCATCTCTATCAAGATATCACCAGATACGATCCAAGATACAAGAGGACATGCGCCGCATCTAATCATGGAGTTACGCCGCATCTTCTGGCGGTGTACGAATATTCCTGAATATTATAATCTTGGACCCCACGCGAAGTTAAGTACATGCGCCGCATCTACTTAGTAGATGCGCCGCATCTTCCCTCAGACAGAAACTATAAATACCCCGTAGACCAGACGAATTACAAGTTCCGGAAAACCTAAAACCGAAGTTCGAACAGGAGAAACAAAGGACGAATTCAGTCAAGGAGGCAGCACAAGACACACCCAAATCAAAGATACAAGAGCTGTAAGAAGGTGCTGCATGTGTTTAATTCATTAAGTAGTTTTGTTTTATTGTGTTAGCAAACTTTAATTCATCAGGATTGGTGGCTTGTGTAATGTGACAACGAAAGATTGCACTCCCTTTAATACTTGCTTTCCCATCAATTAAAGTTTATATGTTGATGTCTTTGGTTACTACTTATTAGTGCATTGATAACTCTGTGTTTATTAGTGGCTTGCGGGCATTTGACTGCGGGACATAATGTGGCTCCCACGGTTATTACTAAATTGATCACTTAGGAATAACTTTTAGACATAAGTAATCATTAAGGGTTTACTCGCCGATAAGATTATGACCAACGAGAAAGGGTTAACTACATACACTTCATATAAAGCTATCAATAAAACAAGTGACAATCTACTTAATCATAAGGACATCCCTCTTATTGTCTCAAGTATTTATCTGTGTACGTGTGTGCTACTTGCTGATTCGTGCCTATTGGTTTATTTTATTATTTAATTGCAAACAAACCGTGCCAGTCTCTCAGGCTGAAACCCCCTTACGTTAGGATATTAAAATACTGATTAGAATAACGAGATAATACGTTCCACTCTTAGTGATCGACACTCTACTTACCATTATCTTCATACTGACCGGGTACACTGCTCGTTAAGTGTGTGTGTTATTGATAAGTCGGCTAAATATAAATTTAAAACTTGAGTAGGCATTAAAACTGCTAAACCGCAACGACACATCACGCGCATCAAAACCCATTGCATGGGCTTAGCCGATCGGTTTGGGTTTGTATAACCCTAATCGATCCTAATCTTGGAGCACAAGATACTTCCACTATAAATACAAACTCATGGGTCATTAGTTTTTTACTTTGTGCATTGTAACTATAACCCTAAAGTTTTCTCTTCTCCTTTTCTTCTAAAATCCGGTTGATCACACCTTTAGGGGGGGGGTCGATTTGTGTTTTAATTAAAAAAATTGTTTTGGTTTAATTCGTGTCTTTACACTAGCATCTAACGTTAATTGGTTATAGTACGTGTGTACAAGACCTCGGTAATAACTTACTTTAGTTATTCCATCTTGGATTGTGAAACAAAACGGTAAGGGGTTTCACGTTAATCCTATTGTTTAATCAAGAGAAGAAAAGAGAAGTTCGATCCTTGTTTTGCTAGGATAAAAGGTATGTGACTTTTATTATTCGGTAATCTTTATACATGTTAAATATATGATCATTGCTTCCACTACTTGCTTTGATGTGTGTTTATATATTTAGATGATTGTCATGTTATTTAAATTCCAACAGTGGCATCACGAGCCGTTTAACATGTAATTGAATTACCGAAACGCATAATAAAAATCAAATCTTGATTTGGATTATAACATGTTAGTCGATTTTTTCTAGGGTTTTTTAGCATACAAAAAATCGAATCATAATTTGGGGGGGGGGGGGGGTTCGACCCTCTTTTAATAAAAATTTAGTTTTGTAACCCTAAATTAGGAACACGTGTGTTTATGTGTTTATATGAATAAGGGTTACGTTCCTGGATTAATCCATGATACTTCATGCAAGGTTATCATGGATTAGGGTTTGTTTTATGTGCTACATGTTTTAGATAAATCTAAAATTAGGGAAGACCTAATTATTAAATTAATGAATCCGTTATGTGCAACGTGGTATATAATTATTAAGGTTTACGCGACCAACTTGTTGGTGTCTGTGGTCCATTGGGTACAATGCGCTCGAAAACCAATGGGAGTCTTAGTAATTATATACATAATAATTCACATAGAGATTATTAATAGGATTTATCAAAAGGTTTGCATGTGACTATATGATTTAATGGTTAAGATTATATGCGTTATTAAGTGTTTATTTATTTTTTTGTTAAATTACTTGTCTTTTTTGTTTAAATTGTTGTTGTATTGTAAGCAAAAAGAGGGTAATTTTTGGTATAAAAAATAAATGGACCTAATAACTATGAAACCTTGATGTGGTAAATTATTTATTGCCAAGTCTTATGTGCCGACAGTGGTTCGCTTCGCACGGTAATTTGCTCCCAGGCGAGACTAGCAATTTTATAATTTACAACATAAATTTTATAAGACTTAGAATCATAAACTTTTAATTTGATTGATGATTTTTTGCACCAATAGTTGAACGGCGGACCTAGTTCGACAAACTATAAGGTGGGTATAAGGTTGGTTGCGCATTAAATTGTGGCCTTAAAGAGACTCCACTCTGTCTCTCCGCTTGCTTGTGCGTCAAATTGGACTTACCAAGTACCACTATTATTTGTGCAAAATCATCTTAAGGGTGAATTGACCTCAATTTCACGCGCCACTTTTGTGGTAATTATCCGAATAACTTGAGTCTTTTGACTCATGCAGCAGTAGGATATAGTGGGCGATAATTGTAGGTAATTCTTTGATTGGTGAACCCAATACCTCAATTAAAACTTTGTTGATTTAACTCTTAGTGAATTGGTAACTAAAAATTGTTTTGAAAACTTATGATACGAAGATGTGTGCATGCTTCTTCGTACATATTTTGATTGTCACATCAAAATTAATACCCTAAAAATTTAAGTCCATGCTATCTAATTATAAGAGACATTTGGAGTTAATATCTAGCGTAAGTGAGACCTTGACATAGATATTAATGACAAGGTAAATTACATACTTTCATTACTAGCAGATCAACTGATGTAATGAAACTATGTTAATTTGCAAGTTTCTAAATTAGACGACTTAATTAAGTTGTAAGTGAGACCTTGAGACTTAAAGCATGAGATGGGAAGAAACATGCTCACATTGCAAATTGTTTGGCAAATGTAATTCCCATAATAATCTAGGAGTCGGAAATTGTTTTGCCGATTATTGTACGACAAGTTACCATCTTTTGTACTTTCGCTACTTGCAAATCAACTGATGTAGTGGAACTATGGAAAGTTGGATCCTAGTTTTTCAAGAAAATTAATTGGTTATATGTATATTTCCTGGGTAATTTTCTTTTCTTGAAAATTGTATTATCGAAAATACTAATATTTGAACTTTTTCTGTAGAAATGGCTCTACCCAAAAACACTCAACTAAGTTCCGCTTTCAAAGCTCACTTTGAGTGGGAAAAACTGACTGGCCCAAATTTCAATGATTGGCATCGGTCACTGAGGATTGTCCTGCGTGTGACCAAGAAGCTAGATTATTTGACTAAGCCTTGCCCTACGCAGCCTGCTGACACTGAATCTGATGAAGTCAAAGCAGCCTGGCAAAAGGAGTATGATACGCATAATGATGTAGCATGCTTAATGCTCGGAAGCATGATTCCCAAGTTGCAAAAACAATTTGAGCATCATTTTCCTAAAGATATGCTAGATGAACTCCAAAAGACCTATGAAACACCTCCAGCTGTCGAACTGTATGATTTGATCGATCAATTCCATAGTTGTAGGCAAGGGGAAGGTCAACCCGTTCGCGATCATGTGTTGGAGATGAAAAGTTACATCGATCGTATCCAACAGATGAACTATGCCTATGCCGAGAATGTTAATGTGAACTTAATCAATAAGTCCTTGAACAAGGACTTTAAGGGTTTTGTTCAAAATTACAACATGCATTGCTCGGGGAAGACAATAACGGAATTGCTCGCAATGCTCATTGATTATGAAAATGGTTTACCAGGCAAGGACAAGGCTCCTACTCCTCAAGTACTAGCAATACAAAGGGGTAGGGTTCAGAAGCCAAAACCGCAAGGGAATAAGGGGAAAGGTAAAGCTGACAAGGGCAAACAAGTTGTGACCTATCAGCCTGCACCTAAGAAGGCCCCTCAGAAGAAGAAGCCGAATCCCAATAAGAAGGATCAGGGTTATCATCACTGCCACGAGATGGGACACTGGAAGAGGAACTGTCCTCTCTATCTCGAGGAGTTGCGAGTGAAAAAGATGAAGGGTGAGACTGGGAAAGCCAGTACTTTAGGTAACTTTTTCATGATTGAATTATATTCATTAACTCATAAATTAAATTCCTGGGTATAAGATAGTGGATGTGGTATTCATATTTGCAATACACTACAGGGGTTTAGAGTTTTGAAGAGACTGGCCTATGGGGAGCAATTTCTGCAAGTGGGCAATGGAGCACAAGCAGTTGTTGAAGCCATAGGAATTTTTGAATTAGTTTTGCCTTCGGGCTTAGTACTGAATTTGAATAATTGTCATTATGCACCCGCAATTGTTAGGGGTGTGGTCTCTTTTTCTTGTTTATTGAATATTGGATTTCATCATACTGTTTCTAGCAATGGAATTTCTATTTCGTTAAATAATGTTTTTTATTTTAATGCTATTGCTGTGAATGGTGTTTTTGAGATTGATATGAATGAACATAGTGATTATAATTCGATGTACAGCATCAATAATAAGATAGTCAAGAATGTCTTGGATTCGTCTTATCTTTGGCATTGTCGACTTGCCCACATAGGCAAGACTCGCATGCAAAAGCTGCAACGTGATGGGCTTTTGCAGAATATCAATGATGAGTCATTTGATAAGTGCGAATCTTGTATATCTAGGAAGATGACTAAGAAACCATTTAATAACCGTATTAAAAAGGCTAATGATCTACTTGGTTTAATACATATTGATGTGTGCGGACCACTTAGACATACGTCAAAGAGAGGTGCTAGCTACTTCTTAACCTTTACGTATGATTTCAGCCGATATGGATATGTTTATTTACTTAAACATAAACATGAGGTGTTTGAAACATTTAAGGTTTTCAAAGCTAAAGTAGAATTGCAACTTGGAAAGAAGATTAAAGCTCTTCGATCCGACAGAGGTAGTGAATACCTAAGTCAGGAGTTTAAAGATTATCTAAGTGAGAATGAAATTGTCCAGCATCTCACATCTCCATATACTCCACAGCAAAATGGTGTATCTGAGAGAAAAAATCGTACATTATTGGATATGGTACGATATATGTTTAATCTTACTAGTCTGCCGTTATCCTTTTGGGATTATGCCTTGGAATCTACGATTCGCATATTAAATATGGTTCCGACCAAGAAGGTTGATAAGACACCCTATGAGTTATGGTTTGGGAAAACGCCTAACTTGTCTTATTTAAAGGTCTGGGGTTGTGAGACGTTTGTTAAACGTGACTCAGCAGATAAACTCCAACAGTGATCTGTAAAGTGTAACTTTGTAGGATACCCAAAGGAAACGATGGGTTACTATTTTTACTTCCCACCTGAAAACAAAGTAATTGTTGCTAGGTATGGAGATTTTCTTGAAAAGGATCTCATATCTCAAGAATTCAGTGGGAGGCTCTATGATCTGGAAGATGATCAAGAGGATACATTACCTTCTGAAAACACTAGCGAACTTCCTGTGGAACCGGAAAGTCTGGGTCCTCCACCTGAAGTGATTCCCATTCGCAGATCCGTAAGGACTGTGAAAGCACCTGAACGTCTATGTCTTAACGTAGAGGTTGAGGA
Organism: Artemisia tridentata subsp. tridentata; assembly: GCA_021014915.2. NCBI lineage: Eukaryota > Viridiplantae > Streptophyta > Magnoliopsida > Asterales > Asteraceae > Artemisia > Artemisia tridentata. The sequence goes on from CP139504.1 coordinate 37,894,618, forward strand.
AACTATATTAGGGGACCTTGGAGAGCCTGCTAATTATAGAGTTGCCATGAATGATCCTAAAAAGGATAAATGGTAGATTGCTATGAATGGAGAAATGCAATCCATGAAAGATAATGAAGTCTGGATTGAAGTAGACCTTCCTCCCAATGCCAAGGTAGTTGGGAGTAAGTGGCTCTTCAAGAAGAAGACTGACATGGATGGCAATGTACACACCTATAAGGCCCGTTTGGTAGCTAAAGGCTTTTCCCAAACATATGGTGTTGACTATGAAGAGACCTTTTCTCCTGTAGCTGACATAAGGGCTATTAGGATTCTCATAGCCATTGCAGCATACTATGATTATGAGATTTGGCAAATGGATGTAAAAATCGCCTTCTTGAATGGTCGTCTAGATGAAGACATCTATATGGCGCAGCCTGAGGGGTTTGTGAATCCAGAATTTCCAAACCGTGTATGCAAACTTCAAAGATCCATTTATGGATTGAAGCAAGCATCACGGCAATGGAATAAGAGATTTGACGAAGAAATCAAAAGGTTTGGATTTACTCAGAATCTTGATGAGCCATGTGTATATCACAAAGCTAGTGGGAGTGATGTGATTTTTCTAGTTCTATATGTTGATGACATATTGATCATGGGTAAAAACATTCCAAGATTGAATGAGATGAAAACCTATCTTGATAAATGTTTTTCCATGAAGGATCTAGGAGAATCGGCATACATTCTAGGAATCAAGATCTATAGAGATAGATCAATGCGGTTAATTGGTTTAAGCCAAAGTGCTTACATTGACAAGATATTGAAGAGATTTAGTATGCAAAATTCCATAAAGGGATTTTTGCCAATGCAAGTAGAACATGGCTTAAGTAGCAAAGCTTGTGCTTCAACACCTGAAGAGGTGGCACGCATGAAGAGAGTCCCGTATGCTTCGGCTTTGGGATCTATTATGTATGCGGTGAGATGTACAAGACTCAATGTGGCGTTTGCTCAGAACATTACCAGTCGATATCAGCAGAATCCAGGTGAACTCCACTGGACTGCTGTGAAACATATTCTCAAGTATTTGAGATCTATGAGAGATATGTTTTTAGTGTATGGGGGAAATCCAGAAGCAGAGTTGTGTGTTACAGGTTACTGCGATGCATCCTGGAAGTGTGATAAAGATGATACGAAGTCTCAGACGGGTTATGTCTTTGTCATCAATGGAGGAGCAGTGGATTGGAAGAGCAAGAAGCAGAGTACTATAGCGATGTATGCAACAGAAAGTGAGTATATTGCTACCTCAGAAGCTGCAATGGAAGCAGTCTGGATTAGAAAATTCGTTTCAGGGCTTGGAGTTATGCCCTAAATCGAAAGACCTATAAAAATGTATTGTGACAATTCAGCCGCAATTACATTTGCCAATGAGCCTGGAATCAAGAAGGGCACCAGACATTTCCCGATTCGATATCACTATGTTAGAGAACAAGTGGAGATAGGCGAGATCGAGTTACTCAAAGTTCACACAGATAACAACTTAGCAGATCCATTAACGAAGGCTCTATCCGGTGGAAAGCTTAAACAACTTTCTGAAGGCATAGGACTTCGTTTAGCTAGTAGTTTCATGCATAATTGTGATTAGTGTTTGGATAATGAGATGTTTTGAACAGTTATTATTTTAATGAAATAAAATACTCGTTATGTTTGTTTATCATTTTCTTAATAATATATCATCTATTTGCATGTTTATATCCTTGAATAATTATATTATTCTAAATTGTCCGTTGTCGGTTAATGATATGGGAATATCATTAAACTAAGGCAAATCTGAGTATTGGTAGAATATACTTGAAAGTATATTGATGCATTGTCATACCAATTTCACATGATATTCAATGATTTGAATATAGGACTTATCCCGACTTCATGAGTTTACTTTATGGATCTTGTCATTAAGTAAATCATATGTATATAGTTATCCTCAGACTTGAGATGCCAGATAACTGTCATGCATGTAGTGCATTTCTGTGATTCAATTTACCGCTATACGTAACTGGTAGCTATAAGGATTGTTTTCAGAAGCATTTCGAAGTGCATGAGTTATGCTCGTAGTCAAGATAGAATTTGTTCCTTCAAATTGTTTGGAGTTTAATACTGCTGGGCCCCTCGTAGGATTAGTAAGATGTATGTGTGGCCACACCCAAGATCTCCCCTGAATAAGTTCAGAAGATTTGGTAATCTTATTTAATCAGAAACAACGAGAAACAGAATTATTAATAAAGAATGACTTAGATCCATATCTTTATTAATGTGGTATTAGAAACAAAAGGATGAGTATGATGATTAATCATCGAATGGTTTTTCCAGGAGACCACCACCCGAGTTGTACTAGGGGCATTGGCGTGTTGCTAGACGCTAACCAATGTCAATTACACTTTTAATAGATTTCCAAGTAGGAGCTGTTAGAGTTTGTGGAAATATATTAACTCGTGTATGACTAAAATCGAACCCGGGACCTTGGGATTGCACACTTTACGTATGAATGATTAACGTAAATAATTAATATATATAAATGTTATGTATTTAATTATTTGGACACGAAATGATAACTAACGGACGTTAAGTAATTAAGGGAATTGACTAACGACCGTTAAGTAAATAAAGGAAGGACCGTTAGTGAAATTTGAGGCTCAAGAAGGATCTAGAAACCCATTGCATGGGCTTAGCCGATCGGTTTGGGTTTGTATAACCCTAATCGATCCTAATCTTGGAGCACAAGATAATTCCACTATAAATACAAACTCATGGGTCATTAGTTTTTTACTTTGTGCATTGTAACTATAACCCTAAAGTTTTCTCTTATCCTTTTCTTCTAAAATCCGGTCGATCACACCTTTAGGGGGGGTCGATTTGTGTTTTAATTAAACAAATTGTTTTGGTTTAATTCGTGTCTTTACACTAGCATCTAACGTTAATTGGTTATAGTACGTATGTACAAGACCTCGGTAATAACTTACTTTAGTTATTCCATCTTGGATTGTGAAACAAAACGGTAAGGGGTTTCACGTTAATCCTATTGTTTGATCAAGAGAAGAAAAGAGAAGTTCGATCCTTGTTTTGCTAGGATCAAAGGTATGTGACTTTTATTATTCGGTAATCTTTATACATGTTAAATATATGATCATTGCTTCCGCTACTTGCTTTGATGTGTGTTTATTTATTTAGATGATTGTCATGTTATTTAAATTCCAACACCATTATCCCACAGTCATAAACATTTTATTTACTTAGGAATATTAAACCTATTAACAATCTGTGGAGCGTGGACAAGGAGAAAGAAAAAAAAAACAAAACTAAAAACTTTAAAGCGTGCTGATAACGTGTTATGAATAAGAATAGAGGGAATGAAAAGTATTCTTCGATTAATCATAAAGTCAAATACAAACACAAGTTTCATTTAAACAACGTTCTACCATCTTCAAAAAAATGTCTATGCTTGTCACCTCGTATCTACCAATAGCCATCAAGCTTCATTGAACTTAAACCTGCAAATTATTATTAATCATTCATCAATTGATGTGATTATCTTATCGGTGTCCCAAGCAAATCCAAAAACTTTTTAATCCCAACTTCTTTACTTGGCTAACTATAATAAACAACACACACACACATGGAGTTAAGGAGTTTGGGTTAGCCAACTTTTTTAAAGAGCTTGTGCTTATTGCCTTGTCAAGTAATAAGCTAAATAATTTTCTAAGATAAGCTAACCCGTCATAGTTTGTTTGACGCAAATACGGAGTAATATTTAAATAACAGTTTGCTAGGTTACTTAATATAGCTTATTGAGTTCCGACAATGCAATAAGCTAACAATTCCCTTTAAAAACTTGCCCATATTCCCCCTCACAAACCTATCTCAGTTATTAATTTTACCACATATTGGTGTGTTTGTCGCAAAGCTTTTATAAAGAGTGTTGTGATTTTTAATGACCGTTTGGCAATCAGCCAGTAGTTTTATCTATTTTGCGAAATGTTCATTTTCAATTCTAACGCTGCATGAAGTAGTATTTGAGATCGTTGAGCATTCAGGAGTTTTTTTACATATTATGATTACAACTACAACTACGTTAACAAACAATTTTATAGAAAAAAACAGGCATTGCTCACAATTGATGCTTGTTGCTGCTGTTTAATACTACTACTCACTGCTGCTACTTTTGTCAAACACACCCGTAGCCGCTTTAAGAAATAGATACATTGCAATTACACAAATGCCATACTTCAAATAATTTCGCTATCGTACTACATCTTTGGCCAAAAAATCACACAGGCCGAATTCCAACCGTACACGAAAACATAATATATGAGGCCGAATTCTAATCATTGACAAAAACATAATATACCAAACCGAAAGCGAAATTGATACTATCTTCTAAATACAACTTATGTAACAAGAAAAACAAATAAGTACCCCTAGACAAGGATTGAGACATTGACAATTTGACATTTGCCAAAACGCATAAAATATACACTTTGTGGCAACTACACCCTTTTGTAGGGTCAACTGACTCAACTCTTTTACCCTTATCTGAAAAAAAAAACGCAAAAAAAAAAAAAAAAAAAAAAAAAAACTCTTTTACCCTTATACTATAGAGTAAATTGCAAAAATAGTCCTTAAAGTTTGGCTAAATTGCAAGTTTTGTCCTTAATGTTTGGAAAGTGCAAGGATCGTCCCTGTGAGAAAAGTTTGGGGCAAAAATCGTCCCTGACTTACATCAAATGACTAAAATACCCCAGTCTTTTTCTTTTTCTATATTTCTTTTCAGTTTCTTACACAAATGGTCCTTGTGTTTCGTCAGGTTTTACAAATTTAGTATTTTTTTTTAATTATTTATTTAACTATTAATATTAGTATTATTTTTTTATACATTTTCGTCCGTATTTCTTATGTTTTTGTCCGTTTTTCTTATATTTTCATATGTTTTTGTCCGTT
>CP139504.1:37899688-37988475 GCA_021014915.2 Artemisia tridentata subsp. tridentata
ATTGTAACTGGTTTTGGGAACACGGGTAATTTGTTATTAGCAATTGTTGGCTCGGTATGTCATGATGCGGATAATTCGTTTGGGCCAGATTGTCATACGACTGGGACTGCGTATGTGTCGTTAGCTCAATGGGTGTCTGTGCTTTTGGTGTATACTTTAGTTTACCATATGATGGAGCCACCAATGGAATATTATGAAGTTGTGGATGAAGATGGCGAAATTGACATAGCCCGTGAGGTAGATAATTTAACTGTGAACGATCTTAGTAGGCCACTTCTGCATGAAGCAGAGTGGCCTGGTATGGAAGATAAAGAAACCGAGCATTGCAAAACCCCTTTTATAGCAAGGGTTTTTGCAAACGGTTCGGATTTGTCACAGACTTCCATACCAGACCCTGATTCATTAGAAGACGCGCCTGTGCAACCACAAAGCCCAAAATCTATTAGGTGTTTAGCCGAGCCACGAATGGTTAGAAAAATGAGAATTGTTGCTGAACAAACCCCAGTTCAACACATTATGCAGCCACCTACTATTGCTACACTTTTAGCACTAATTATCGGAATGGTTCCGTTTTTAAAGTCTATCGTGTATGGTGATGACGCCCCACTATCTTTCTTGACCGATAGTCTAGATATAATGGCTGGAGCCATGGTGCCTTCAGTGATGTTGGTCCTTGGGGGAATGATGGCCGAAGGTCCTAACGAGTCTAGACTAGGATTAAGGACCACAGCTGGGATTCTAGTCGCGAGGCTTTTGGTTCTTCCTATACTGGGAATAGGGGTTGTGTTTTTGGCGGATAAAATGAATTTTTTGATTCAAGGCGACCGAATGTTCCAGTTTGTGCTTTTGTTGCAATACACCACACCAAGTGCAATCCTGTTTGGTGCAATCGCTAGTTTGAGGGGTTACGCGGTAAGTGAAGCCTCAGCATTACTCTTTTGGCAACACGTTTTCGCGCTATTTTCTCTTTCAATGTATTCCATTATTTATTTTAAGTTGTTGCAAATGTATACGTGATCCATAATTTCTTTCAGAATAATTTGTACCACTTTTGAGGTCAAACCTGTTACTTGGTTATCTCGTATTTGTAAATTTGTGTTTGTAGAAGAAAATGTACCTTGTAAGATTTGATTTCTAACAAGTGTAAAGTTTATTATCGGATTCATATCAGCAAATTGTTGCATACTTTTTTTTTTTTTTTTTTTTTTGGTGAAATGTTGGATTAGTAACTTTATACACTATGTTGTGATCCTGATATTTGTATACCACTGGATATTGGGAATGCTGTGAGGTCTAATCTTAAAAGCAGAGGCCTTATAGGACCATTTTTGGGTCCTATGGTTAAGGATCAAAAGTGAACCTCATTGGGCATAAGGCAACATAACCTATGATTGGTTGTGATTCCTTTGTAAACTTTAATATTTTTCTTCAGGAACATTACTATTAAACTATTTTACCGGGTATTAATACTTAATAAAGCACCTTAGCAATTACTAGTAATGCCCCTATCGACCTCGGTCTTGTTTTTTGCTAGCTTTAGTCTAGAACTATACTATCTCGTTAAATGTTGAATATCCCTGGCCACTGAAAAAGGAATGAGTCTATTTGTTGGCTCGTAGAGGAAGGAAGCGATGATCGGTCTATCCCATTAAGCGTAATCCCGCTAGTTCACGCAAATCCGAAGAAGTTACCCAAAAAAAAAAAAACATTACTATTAAACTGTTATGTTAGAACAGTTCATTTATGGACTTGTCATCGTAGGAAAGTCCTTGATTATGAGGTTGTCATTTTGAGGTTTAACATATGACGCTCCAATTGTTGGAACAAAACATATACTCTACTATTTTTACTTTGGTCGTGAGAAAAGTTTGATAATAATGAGCAATGACATATTGACATCAAACAGACAAACACTACTGATATGAAGTCATGAACTAACGTTACGTTAGAAGAAGACTAAAATTCTGATGGGATAAGCATAAAGGACTTATTGGGTCCAAAGATATTTTGTTTAGAGCATAGGGTATGGTAACCCCGTGTTAAACTTTAACACACTGCCACATCAGCTTTAACATTTTCACCTTTAACTCAAAAAAAAAAACCCCCCTTATCATAACTCACCCTTAACTCACAAAAAAACATACCTTTAACGCACCTTAACTCACATGCATGATGTGGTAACTCACCTTAACTCACATGCACGGTGAGGTAACTCACCTTAACTAAAAAAAAACACTACCTTTAACGCACGTTAGGGGGTTAACGTGCCCCTTAACGCAAGACCTTAACTCACATGCACGGTGTGGTAACTCACCCTTAACGCACCTTTGAGTTAAACCTTAACAAACCTTTGAGTTACCATACCATGTGCTCATTCATAAGAATTCATGGTTACAAATCTCAGTGGCAGTGGTGAGATATTTTTACACTTAGGGCTTGTTTGGTAGGAACTTTTTGGGGAGCTGTTAGCTTTTTGTTACAAAAATAATCTCCTCTAAAATAAGTAGCTCCGTTTGGATACATTAACTTCAAGTTTTTATTTCAAACAAATAGCTCCTAAATGAAAAGCTGATTCATGAAGCTTTTTATACATCTTGGAGCTGTTAAAACTTTAAATTACTGATATACCCTCCAAACATTTGTTTACAATTATAAATATGTACTTTTATGTCATTTTACATCTTATAATTACATTTAACAGCTAACTTACCAAACACTTTTATTAAAAAAAAAAAAAAAAAAAAAAAAAAAGACACAGCTTGTAGCTCATGTTAACAGCTTTGCAGTCTACAGCTTACAGCTTACAGTTAATAGCTTACAACATACAACTTACAGCTAGTTTTGCCAAACATACCCTTAGTGGTTACGAGTTCAAGTTTCGTTTTGGAACAATGATGTAATTTGTTTGTAAATAGTGTGAGATTGTTAGGTTCTTTTTTCTTTTCTTTTTTTTAGTTTTCTGACTATGGTTTTATGTATATGCATTTTCATTATGGGTACTATTATGGGTACACCCCCTATGAGATAGGGCCCGCCTATTTTTGAAGAATGTACAATCCGACAAAGCAAGCAGTACAAGCGGCGTCAGCATGGTCAAAGTCAACACACCCCCTACAGGGGGTGTTTGACTATAATCACCCTTTCATTATTTGCCAGTAAAAAATAAGAGATGTTTTCATCTAAATGGAGATCAATCATTCTAGATGAATCCAAATCCTTTGGTCGAGTAGTATGTGAGTTGCCCACCAACCTAGAGGTTGTGGGTTCAAGCATCGCTGAAAGAATTTGCGAGATATATTATGAGATAAGTGGTATAGAGTGTGCAAAAAATTGCTTCAAAAAAAAAAAGAAAAAAATCCTAGATGAGTTTAACCAACTAAAAATTTTCATGTTCTTTGATGGTATATTCGCTTCTTGTTACTGTTTATATGGTTTTGCCGTAAAAACATCAAAATATTCCACCTTTTAGTCAAGCTATCGACTTTAATTATATCGTCATGTTTGTGTTAAACAACCCTTGATAGTGTTTCGGGAAACTAATTGGTAAAATATCTTATATGGGTTCTTGTTTATTTGCTTATTATCACGAAGTCAAAATAAGCATGTCTATTTACTAAGTTTGGAATTAAAGTAACCTCGTACCCTCATTTTTAAAACTCTTACAAAGATACATCAACACTATAACGTTTTTCTCTAGATTCATGAAAGTAATATTTCCATAAACATAAAATAAACACGTCCAAGTAAGTCATTTTTCCTAAAGTAAATAGGTATAAACTTTGCTAAAAAAAAAGGGCCAGTAAACCGGTGCCGAAACGAGCCGAGTATTGCCAAGCTCGAGATCGACTAGACTACTCAAAACTTGACTCGGGTTTCACAATTCAAGCTCGAACTCAATAAAGAATTGACACATGAAGCTCAACTCGACTCGATTTTATGAAATTAAGTAACTACATGTATATAAAAGAGTAAAAATGCAATTTTATCGATAAGGCTCCCGAGGCTCGAACTTGAGTCGCAAATGCACTCAAGTACCTTGATCTTGAATCGTTTATAACAAATCAGATTCGATCTCGAAGAATTAACGAAAGAAACATAGAACACCAAAGGGCACCCCTCTAAACTAAACTACTTGTTCATATATCCAAACACCCAGGTCCATTTTCAGCTTTCATCTATTTGCGCCTCTCTCTCGAACTCAACCTTTCTTTTTCGATTTAACTCTCAAAAGGTAATTTTAATAAACTTTTATTTTTCTGATTTCTACTAGTAGTATATATTTTATTTTATTTTATGGTTTCATTTCTGTATTAGGGTTTTAATATTTTGTCGCCCAAATTAATGTATGTTTCACCTAGGATTATAAACAGCAAACCGTTTGGGTTTTAAGGTTGTTTTGATTATGTTCTGTATCTTATATTAGGGGGTGTTTATTTCGCCGGCTTATAAGTTATTTGATTTTGAGCTTATGTTTCATAAGCTCACTTTTTGTGGCTTATTTTGAATCTTTTCGGCTTATATTCTATTGAGTATTCTTTTTTATGCTGACTTAACATTATATGAACGGGAACGAACAACCCTGATATTTTTTGTTTGGTTTTTGTAGCTAAAGGAAGTACATTGAAATAACTAGTAGAAGTTACTGAATGTTAGTACTTTTTTATCTTGTCGTTACATATATGGATAGCGATATACCTAATCTAAATACATTATAATCACTAAGGATTAACTTGACTATCACACACAACGTATTGGTTGAATTTATATAATTTTGTATGCTCGTATCTATGTATGACCTGTTTGTAATTGCCAAATAATAAGTGTTGCGTGTTGTCTTCCACTCTTCCGTGTTTCTTCTCTGCTTGATATGAAATTGTTGTTGTGTTGTTTTGGTTTTGATATACCTCTCAGAGTTGATCAGTGATTAATCATGGTGTTTGGGGCGATAAGATCCATAATCCGACCTGTATCAAGAAAACTAAGTTATTCTTGCTCTATCACAACCATCTCATGTTTTTCCTCCAAGCCGTTGTTTTCTGGTAAAACTTACAACAATGAGGTAAGTACGCTTTTCAGCTCACTTCACAAGAGCCACCTGTTCTGGAGACCCGCATCAGTAAGGGCAATCCAGAGCCTGACAGATACCCGCTTTCCGAAAAGAAGGCCTGTGGATAAGCCTCGAAGGAAAAGGGCTAGCTTGAAGCCTTCAGGTTATATATGGCTTAATTTCCTTATTTTTTACTTGAACCTGTTTTTTGGTCTCGTTAATTGATTTTATTGGAGTTCATAAACACACCGTTGATCGTTTCAAGGTTTTTGTTGGATGCTTAGCCATGATATAAATAATGTTTGACAAATCAGATTCTGAGTGTGAATATCTGATTTTTTTGGTCCAAATTAATGATGCATAACCATCAATAACTTCAATCACTTTTTGCAACTAGTTATTTGGTTCTGATTATTTATTGTAGCAATGTAGCTAAATGATTTTCAAAATGCACATCGAAACCCCCTATACTCATATCTTGAAGGGTTTTTAAGGGAAATTTGGTTATTGTTTTTTTTTTTGGTGCAAAGATCAAATATATTAACATTTCCACAATATATACACAAAATTCTAAGCTCTGCTAGTACCAATACAACATTATAGTACTAGCAGACTTTCTCAAAGGAAATACAGCTATACTAATACACCATTCAGTACATACAATCAGCTCAGACTAACAAGAAATTTGGTTATTGTTTTACCATTGGAGTTTTTGTGAATTTGCTTAGCACGATTGTTATATGAAAATTGCAATGTGATATTGACTTTTGGGGCATTGCAGGGCCTTATGCCTGGATTAAGCATACCCCTGGTGAACCAATACCTGCAAGTCAACCAAATGAAGGAAGTGTCAAACATAGAAACGAGAAAAAGCGCATAAGATTGCGTCGGGCCTTCATACTGGTACACATCTTTATAAACCAATATCTCATATCTAAAATTGTTACTTAATAAAAGGCTGAACTGGGATTCCAATTTTTGTTGACCATATGCTTATGTCTAGGGGTGTTCGCGGGGCGGTTCGGTTCGGTTAGTTGGAAGATTTAAATTATCCATCGCGGGGCGGGTAATTAATTTTACTATCCGAAACCGAACCGTACTAGGCGGGTAACCGGACAAGCGGGTACCCGAAATGAGCGGTTACCCGCGGTTCGGGTCACGGTTAACCATTTTAGACGTTTAATCGATAATAGTCATATAAAAGTTATCCCGTTAGAATAATTGCATTCAAATATCCATACATAATCAATTAACAAAATAATAGTTATTCGACGTTTATAGATTACGATCACATTTATCAACTTTCACACATAAATGTTTAGAAAAGTTCACATTAGGAGCGAAAAAGGCGTTATACAATAAAATTAGTGCAATAATATAATTAATACTTGTACAATTATTTGAATATTTAGTTAAAAAAAAACCTTCATGTATTAATCACGGTTCGGTTCGGTTAACCGCGGATATCAAAAAATAAAAACCGAAACCGAACCATGATAAGCGGGTTTTTTGGGTTTCGGTTTTTTCCGGTTTCGGTTTCTTCGGTTTCGGGTTTTTTCGGTTTCAGATTGAGCGGTTCGGCTCGGTTCTTCGGTTTCTCGGATTTTTTGAACACCCCTACTTATGTCATAACTTCTGATGTATGAAAGCTTACATTACACATGCATTCCCATGTGTGTACTAGGATAACCCAGAAACTTCATAATCATCTCACTTGTTCTGTGCTATTGTATAATTGCCTTATAAACTAAAGGCTCTTTTCACTTTGGTCTATACATTTTCCATTTACTTAGTTAGAGCCTTAGAGGTGGCAAAATAGAAACGTTTTATACTTTTATGACAGGTCATCTTTTGAGTAGGTGGCAGATTGGGGTTTGATTAACCATCCATTCTGCAGACACTTGTCCATCTTTGTAGTTCTTTTATAACTAATCAATCCGGTAATTCTGGTTGCAACTTACAATTATATATGTTGTTACAATCATAGTTAAAGTATTTGAATATATAAGATTATATAAGAGGTTGTATGCACTAAAACTAGACTCTGAGCAATATCCAACCCATTTGACTTATTCCCCTTATAACTATATTTTCTGGTGACCCGTTTGAGATAGGCACTTAAAGCTCAATGTTAAAAGCATCGTGCACAAAGAAGTTCAGCTTGACAATTCAGATAAAATGATTTAAGTGGTTGTATGCTTGTATGCATTAAAACTAGACTCCCGGCAACATCCAACTCATTTGACTAGTTCTCCTTTGACTAACTTTTTTGGTTTGACCCGTTTGAGATAAAGTACTTAAAGCTCTGTGTTAGTATTGTCATGCACAGAAAAGTTTAGCTAAGTGACAATTCGGATAAAATAAATTAAGAGGTTGTATGCATCAAAACTACACTCTGCGCAACTTCCAACCCATTAGAGTTATTCACATTTAACTATATTTTTTTTTTTTTACCCGTTTGAGATAAAGCACTTAAAGCTCTATGTTAAAAGTGTCATCCACTAAAAAGTTCAGCTTAGTGACAATTCATTGCATCTTCACCAACCTAAATAATTAATTTCTATGAAAAGCGTGCCTTATTCATTCTCTTGCTAAGCCACCAGCAGAAGTGGATCAGAAGTTTACTATAAAGGGCCGTGTTAGCGGCATAGAGTAAGTAAAAAAATCAGGTGTAGTGATAATGTGATAAAACATAGATAACTACTGCTGAAACATATATAGCAGATTACTATTGGGTTAGGAAACCGCAAAATGATTGGGTTTTTAGTTATCTAGGTTTTGTGAGAGATTGTTTTGATCAGAAAGGTTTCATTTAAAAAATCAGTTATAATAACATGGATGTGCTTGTATAAGCTATTAGAAAGCCCAATCATAGAAATCATTGAAACACTTGAATCGATCTGTTGAGTGGTTTGGAGTAGAGAACCCCCAAGTCAATATGTTGAGGTGTGCTCGGAAGAAGAAGCCAAACGTTGGAGTGGAGATCCCAAACAAGTTTTTAATGTCGACCCCTGTGGCTGGTATGGAGGATTCCCAGTAGTTATCTGAATCCTATTTTTGAAACTCACAGTTTTCAACCAAACACAACATGAACACCTTATATTACAAGAGCATAGGGCTGAGCAAACCACCCGAACGGACCGGACCGACCGAGACTGGACCGGACCGACCACATTCAGTCCGGTCCTCGGTCTCGGATTTTGGGCTAATTCGGTCTTGGTCTTGGTCGGTCCGGTCCGGACCACAAACCGACTATTTTGCCTTGTTGGACCCCGAGACCGGACCGGACCGACCACATTCGGTCCGGTCCTCGGTCTCGGCTTTTGGGCTAATTCGGTCTCGGTCTTGGTCGGTCCGGTCCGGTCCGGGACCGATGCTCAGCCCTACAAGAGCATATAGATTATGTTAAGGCCGGTATAGAGAAATAAAGATTGACCAACTAAGTGAATAGTGCAATGAATGATCTTGTTATCCAAGAAAAGCTATATTATTAGGATTTTTTATTTTTTGCACATCATCCATTAAATAGTCTTTCCACTTCACCATCGTTATGTTTGTTGAAAATGGGATAATTGATGTGAATTGGGTTTTGGTCATTGCACAGGCAGAGAAGAAGAAACGTAAGGCTCAGTTGCAGGAAGCCAACCGGAAGAAGAAAATTCAGAGGATAGAACGAAAGATGGCTGCAGTAGCCAGAGATAGAGCCTGGGCTGAACGACTAGCAGAACTGGAGCAGCTTGAGGAAGAGAAAAAGAAGGCAGCTACAGCTTAATTCTAGTCATTCATGTTTCTTAATGGAATGCTGATTTTGTTCATCATGTTATCTTATACTTGTTTGAATGATGCGGCGACTGCATCTTCCTTCTTTCTAATTTGTTCACTCATCTTTAATTTCATAAAACAGGTGGTAGGCAGGTAGCGCTTTTTATCTTTATTTATTTTATAGGTCGTTTAGTCCTTATCTTATGGATTGTATTAAACGGTATTAGAAGAGTAAAAGCTTGACTGATATGATCCTAAAGGTGATTCATGTTTATCACTAGAGGTGGCATAATGGGTGATATTATAAGTTCATCCTACTCCGTATTTGGTTTTGTTTGTTGTTGCCTATATACATATTGTGTGTGTATCTCTAAATTCATCTGATTTGGTTTATGTTGTGTATATGCATGCATAGTATATCATTGACATGAAAAGAAACATACAAACCATCAGAGTAGAATGGTGTGGTCGTGGTGTAGCCGGATGCCACATCAGCTTCCACTTCCACCATCAAAGTCACCACTAAACCCCTGTAGTGGTTAATACCAAACCCACCACATAAACATACCACACTTTCACTCCCACCATCAAAGTCACCGTTAACCCCCCTGTAGTGGTTAATACCAAACTCACCGCATACACATACCTCACTTGAACACAAACATTTCACACAACTTTCATTTAGTGACACCAACCACTGTGGCAGCCTTAACGCGTGAAGAGAAGGGGTGCACGCATGAACCTCTCAGCCTGACTACGCCTAGTCTCATGTTTCATATCATACAAATATCCATTCCTGACCATGATAATGACTAAGCATCATGATCTCCCCATGCATCTTTTGCCATCAGGCTCCCATACATAATCATGATCGATGAGACAATTTCCAAACAATTGTTAGGGGCCCAATGTCATTTACGATCCTTTTATGCTAATAGCCAACTTGGTGCATGTTCTAGTTGGCTAAATGACAAATAGGTGATGAAGCATGCCACGTTTACGACCAATAATCATATCAAGTATAACTCGTCTTAATACATAATGACAATAAAGTGGTTTTCTTTCATGATCATCTTCTGTGAGTTATGTTTGTTGTCTTGATAGAAATAGCTTTATACGTCATGTTCCTTGTTGGTAGTTTTGGTTTTTTTGGCCGACTAATTCACGAGGTTTGAACCTACCACCATACAGACTCAAACCGGATAAATCTCTCCCTTTTCAGGAGGTAGGCATGGTCACTTCAAGGTTGTTTGCACTTAACATGAATTGAACTTGAGATCTCACACATTTTAGAGCCATAGTCACAAGCTTTTTTGTCATTTGACCACCCTTGAACGGTTAATTTATACATCATGTTATAAAAAAATATATAGATGTTTTGTGAGTTCAAGTCTTGATGTTGATAATAGTCGAGTAGGTTATATTATAGTGTGTGTGTGTATTTTTACCTTTTTGAAAAAGAGTTAAAGAGTGTTTGATATGTACAAAAGAATAACTACGGGTAATGCGATGGGAAAATGTTTGTAAACCCACTATATTTGATGAGTTAGAAATATGAAATTTTAAATTTATGGGTTTGAGTAAGGTTTTTTTTAAGATCGGGATCCTGCTTATCATCGTCTATATCTTTGCATGATCAAGGTCATAAGATCAGATAAAGATCTTAAGATCCTACTATATGTCACGTTTTTAATAGGCATTATAATATTATACAAAATTACAAATCATTATATATCAAACACAAATTATATGGATGTTTCATGGAAAATTCAGCATAAACTATGATTATGAAATGTTTAAGACGATTAACCTCTTGAATTTTAAAATCTATAAAACTTGATACATAAATTTGTAGTTTTAGCTTGTGCTTCGAGCAAAATAAAATCGGATCAGATCGAGATCTTACGATCATATGGTCAAGATCGAGATCTCTTTAAGATCCTACAGTTGCAAATACCTTTCGTAAGATTGAATCGCTTTTGCTTTGTAGTTCCGGAAGATCTCAAGATCGGAACTGAGATCTTAACAACCACGTTTAACATCTATTTTCAAAAGTCAAACATACAAACCAAACATGTATACCAAAAAGAAAGTCATCCTTCAATTCCCGTAACCTAAAACCAAACACCCTTGGATTTTCTCAAAGAGATAATTTGCACACATGAATTATTAATTTGCACGCTTCAGTGTACACGCTAATTGAAACAAAATGTATATAAATGTATGAGTAAATTGCAACAATCGTCCTTGTGGTTTGGCCAAATTGCACGTTTCGTCCTTGTGGTTCATTAAGTGCAAAGATCGTCCTTATTTTGCACTGTTACGTGCACTTTTGGTCCTCCATCATTGCAAAAATCGTCCTTGTGGTTTGCCAAATTTCACTGTTGAAGGATCAAAAGTGCACGTAACAGTGCAGAATAAGGACGATCTTTGCACTTATTCAACCACAAGGACGAAATGTGCAATTTGGCCAAACCACAAGGATGATTTTTGCAATTTACTCTAAATGTATATAGGTTACAACTATTTAATGCATAAAAAAGTATAGTGTGCAAATGATTTACATTCTCTCAAACCAATGACCAAAGTTTACGCATGATTTGAAAAAGGAGGACCCACTTGTATAACGGGAAAAACCAAAATGAAGAAACGTGGTAGTTATGCAAACGACATTGATTGAAAATCCTATTTTTTCCTTGTTCTTGAATTCGATTAATAAAAAAAACATCGGTTATACGCAATCAAATTGCTTCAACCCAAAGCTGTAAAATATCAACAAACCCCAATGTATGGGCAACCAAAAGATTGCATAATTAAGCTTCTTTCTTATGCACATACTTCATTTATATCTTTGTAATTTCTCTTTCCCTCATTCTTAATTTATGCTAATTCTTTCGTATACATAGGTTCTGTTCATGCTTATGTTGTTATTGCATCATCTTATATTATCTTCTAGGCTTCCCAATAATCAACAATATTTTGTTTTTTTTTTTTTTTTTTTTTTTTTTTGCAAATGACAAAAAAATGAATCGAACTTGACACTTTTTGTGATTATGTGTAGCCAACTATTTTTTTTCTTATTGTGTGTACTGAACTTTCAAATTTCGATCATTGTACGTATTATGTGACTATTCTGCCATGTAAAATGACCATTTTACCCTTCGAAATTTGAAAAAAGTAAGGGTAAAATGGTCACAAAATACACACAATGATCGAAATTTCAAACATAATCACAAAAAGTGTCAAGTTCGATGCATTTTTTTGTCATTTGCCTTTTTTTTTTTTTTTTTTTTTTTGGTTGCTAAAATGCTAAAAGGTTATTGTAATTTGTATGAATTACGGAACAGGTTTGCTGTTTTTTAATATATAGAGAATATGATATTTGTAGTTTTGTTTCAAACTAGTTATTTTACGATAAGATTCACTGCAATATATGATTTAGAATTTATTTGACATTGGGTATGCTTGATACTTTAGAAAGCGCAAGTATCAAAATCCACATTTTCATAATTTGCATCAAGTTTGCTTGTTCTTTAGCTGCAAATACTGGCACACATATACGTTTTGACGAGAGTTCAACCCACATTCTGTTGTTGGCAGATCATCGTTGATGTCGTTTGGCCCTATGGTGTAAAGTTTGTTTGTATTTTCTACTTTTACAAGAAAGAAATATTGATTTTTGACAAATATCCAAAAGTTAATCAGGTTTAATCCCATTCGGTAGGTCTTTTTCAATGCTTGGTAGTATTTTGTTCTGTCTTGGGATATCCTTATTATCTTTAGAGGTACATTTGTAGTGTTATCGTTTTCCTCTCTTTGCATACTTTTGTCCTCAATGCAAGTGTGCAACCCATACCTTTCTTTATTGGGTACACATACCAATTAAGTTTGAATGTTAATAAGCATAATCTTGAGCCTGTATTTATGGCAGCAATTCAACTCATTCTTTCTTATTCTGGTGTAAATAATCTTTAATGTAAATGTCAGAAACGTTATAATTTATTTGTAATCTATCCGACAGATAAAGAAAGGTTGCGCGCAAGGGGTTTGCTAGAATTTGTACGTTTCTCAGAATCTCTGAACTGTTTCTGTTCTTAATAGAATCTATTTTGTGTAAAACCTCTGGAGGATGGGGGATCATCTTGTATTGATGGTTGATCGTTTGCTCACTGAATCCTCACTTGAGGCTGTCATTGAAAGTGTAAATAAACGCACAAATTCAGAAAATGAAGAAATTGTTACTGATGTTTCTCCCGATAGGATGGATCTCAGTATTGAATCATTGCCAAAGAAATTGACGCAATGCAGGATCTGTCATGATGAAGATGAGGACACTAACATGGAGGCACCATGTTCATGCCGTGGCAGCTTAAAGGTTGCTTTTTTTACCCGTAGTTCGTGAAATTAATTTCCCTTGGTAAAAAACTTCAAGAAATGAATTGAGTTACAGCGTATTCTTTTGTAAAGGTTTCATCCATTACACCAGAAGATCACGGGTTTGAATAGTGGACTCATACAGATTATGATCTTTGTCAAGGAAAAAACAAAAATGTATTGCAAGTTTTAGATGTGTAGAAAACTTTGTTAAACATGTTAGAATCTGTTGTTTCTAAAAATATGTCTCGACTCAATTTGCTAAATATGATTTATGTTTACAGTATGCTCATCGTAAATGTGTTCAAAGGTGGTGCAACGAGAAGGGGAACACTGAATGTGAGATCTGTCTCCAGGTTTGTAATTGGTATCTAGCAATTAAGTTATTATGGTACAATCTAGTTATACACAACACATACGATTGAAAAAGTTTCTTCTGTCATTATGAACTGAACAGATCCCCTCTTTTCAACTTTATTAAGGTGGTTATATAAGCATATTGCTTGGGTCTTATCATATGATTTGTGGAACAGTATTTGAAAGATTAGGCTCCATAATTTAACAATTATGTTTTATATGTTATCCCAAATATAAAGATTAATCTGGTGAATATTTGTGTTTATCATCGAATTTCAGCCATTCAAGCCTGGTTATACATCACCACCTCCTTTATTCCATTGTGATGGCATTCCAATGAATTTCAGGTGTCGTGTGACCTCACAAATATTTATTTACAAACAATTATGCTAGATTGCCACCGCCAATAAAATTCAAATGGTTCGTTACTTTCTTTTAGGGGAAACTGGGAGATCTCCCGAAGGGATCTCCACAATTTGCGGTTTTCAACAACGGCTTCTGCTAGTCATGATGAAACTGATTTTGATGACTATATCACTCCTAGTTCAAGAAGCCTGATTTGGTGCCGTGTAGTTGCTATAATTGTAAGTATCCTCTATCTGTCATATGCTAAAATAGTAAAATGCCGCCAAAGTTAAGTTTTTTCATGTGTATACTAGCAGTTTATGACTCTTCTCGTGCTGCGCCATACTCTACCGATCATCATAGATGGCACAGGAGGATACACTTTAACCTTATTCACGGTAACCCCCTAAACACTTTTTTATTTCATTAAAGATTGTTCATGTTACATTATTTATGAAGTAATTTTACTTCGATACAGTTGATCATGTTAAGGTGCATCGGCGTTCTGTTGCCAGTATATATCATGGTTAGAGCTTATGCAGTCGTTCAACAACGCCAGCAAACACAGGTAACAGTCTAAATCAAGCTCTGTATATTTCATCCCTCATTTATTATAGCGTGGAATCGCATATGATTATTTAGTTGTTTAGATTCTGCAATTTAAACTTTAAAACTGATTTGGTAGGATCTCGAGTACCTCCCTTCAGATGAAGAAAACAATATCCCGCAACCAACGACTCATTTACATCTTGTTCACATCCATTGATTTTGTGAAGTAAACGCGCACGCATCATAGAACATTACATTATTTGGGACTCTGGGTATTGGTAGAGAATTCTATAACCCTGTCTTTGTTTGTATAGAAATCGATGAGACATATTGGTTGGTGGAGGGAGGGTGGAGGTTATGTATATATATATGTTTATGAGTAATTATGTAACACGTTTCAGTTAAGCATTTGATTGTTGTAATAAGTTAGTTTGTACATGAACAAGAAAATATAGCAATGAAAAAGGCCTGCTTCTCTCGTTCACTTTTATAACAACTCCATGTAGTACCTGTCGCAATTGTGGTTCAAAAAATCTTGAAAGCCGTTTTCTATTTACGGTTAAACGAACAACGTTCTTACTTATAGAGTATGCTCTTTAATTGGTAAAATTGATTCTTTTCATACCTTAATAGAATTGTTGTGTAGTTAGGTGTGCTCCTTTATGGCACAAAATCCTTTAATTTCCTATAAATTTTCTTTAAGGATATGTATAATGGTATTTTTATGTGTGACTAAGAAAACATCTGAATTCAAGTTTAAATTGATTTAAAACATATGAATATCACCATGTGAGTATGAAGATGCTAATCAGTAGAGTATAAGGTAACATGATTATAGCTTGTAAGCATATACACCACCCTATTATTGGTGAGTGTGGTTGGCTTGGTTGGTTTTGTCTGGTTAGGCTATTATCAAACTTATATGTGTTTGGTTTTATTAAGCTGGAATTGGGTTGTTATCGGGTCGGGTTTTGAAAAAGTTGCCCACAACCTGACCCGGTAAGAAATCGGGTTATCAGGTTCGGGTGTTTGTCGGGTCGGGTTGAGTCAGGTCGGGTGATTCGGGTTGTCGGGTTACAAGATAAATCCAACTCTACGTAAATAAATTGGTAGATAGATAACTAATATAGTTTTCGAACAAAATATCACTGTATGTCTGTATATATATAGGCAACCAAGGCACACAAAATAGCAATTATATAATGGTATCATCAATTAGCTCTTCAGTATCAAAGGTTCGTTGAAGAACCCCTTTTCTATTTCTTATAGTCGTATCCTTGTACAGAAAGTGTAGAACCAACCCTAAAGTGACAGTAAAGACAACATAACTGGCAAACTAGAGAATCCGACCCGATAACAATATCGGGTTATCGGGTTCGGGTCAAACAAACCCGACTAGTTTTATTAACCCGATTAACCCGATCTTACAAGACCTTATCGGGTTCGGGTCGGGTTAACCCGACCCTACTGACACCCCTAGCTGCAAACCACCAACCAAGAGGTCTGTAAACGGTACCGCATTTTCGATATGGGTGGTTGGGTTCACTTTTAACCATGAAATTATATGGTGCAATGCTGTAATTTAATAGTATCTCTGCTACATATAAAGAAAAAATATTTTTGCTTAAAACGTAAAAAACTTGAAAACGAGTAATGTTTAATCCCGAAATACCTTTTTAAAACTTAGATTCCTACAAAAATACAAATATGTTTTCTTAATGAAATATTGACTTAACAATGTTCCCACTCAAAATTTCAAAAAAATGCATGACAACTTTTTCTTTAATGTAGTTTCAAAAAAATAATAAAAATAATAAAAATAAAAGAAACGTTTTTCATATCTAGTCTCAATATTAATAATTTCTAAAAATTCATCTTCAAACTCTAGTATACAAAACACTATATTACAACTTTTTTTTATTATTGTGTTAGTTCATAGTTAATGAAATTGAATAACTACAATATCGTAACTATAAATGTTTAACACTATAAAATCTCGTTGGTATGCACGGGAACTCGTGTAGTATTTGTAAAATTAGGGTACGCTGTTAAAAGTCTCATATTCCTATGGGTAAATAAGGTAATTAAACTCAACTTACTAATCGTGGGCTTTAGGTTAAAAAGAAGGCGAGATCAAGAAGCCCATAATGGTTGCATCATTAGTTCATTACACATGAAGCTTATCAACAAGGAGTGACGGTTGTGTTTGGGAGAGGGCTTATAAGGGGTTACGGGAGCTTAAACTTATAAAATAAGTCAGCTTATAAAATAAGCCTTGTTTGTCGCACGGGCTTATGAAGGTTTTTATAAGCCATAAGCCCAAGCCCAAGCCCAAGCCCATTGAAAGAGGCTTATGAGGGCTTATAGCTTGTTAAATTACTTAAATACTCTTCAAGTTATACCGGATTATCACGCAAAAGCTTAAAATATATCTGAATTTAATTTGATGTGTTTTTATGCGATTTTACATTAATAAGCTTTAGCTCCAACTAATTCGCCAAACAGTCTTATAAAATTATAAGCTGCAGCTTTCAGCTAGGGGTGCAAACGAGCCGAGCTACTCGAGCTCGACTCGATAAAAAGCTCGAAACGAGCCGAGCCTTGTCGAGCTCGAGCCGAGCTCGAGCCTGAAAATCAACTCGTTTACTTATCGAGCCCGAGCTCGAGCTTCGCTTATCGAGCTCGAGTAGGCTCGTCGAGCCTTATCGAGCCTACGTTATAACATAGCAGCCCAATGTGTTATCTATTTTGGATCATAATGCTCAGTCCATTTTCGTTTGATATATCATGTTAGCCCAATAAACGAATTGAAATACCCGGGCCCAAATCCAATACCCGATCCACACCTCACACAGTTAGTAAACCCTAATCTCATATAATCCGCCCCCTCCTTTTCTTTGCAGTCATATAACTCTTATCACAAACAATAAGAACACGCACCATCTCTAAAAACGCAGACACCAATTTTCTCTTAGTAGCCACTAAACAAAACCACAAATCACACTTCTTTCTTTTCTTTTGTTATAACAACCGAATCACAAATTTATTAATTTTTTGAAGCTAATGAAGACCACAGTTTCAAGATCCTTTAAAAGGGTCTCAAAATACCCTTATCTTCGTCTTTAACTTCGAGCAACAAACAACCCTTTGAGTTCGAATCACTTAATCGTTCGAAATGAAGATGAAGTTGTCACGGCTTTTAGATCTTTTAAATAAGGTCTTGGGTAGGTTTGTTTTTCTTAGACCGAAAGGAAGGAAGAACGAAACATAGTTGTTTATGTTCTTTCATTAAAATTTTCGAATATTTAGAAGAAGTGTTAAGCTTCTCACTGATCTATGATGGTAAATCTCTTTTGGTTTCGTTCTAAGAACGAATCTTAAAAGAGATAAACTGAGATCTATTTTCATTTCTTTTACGAGTCTTGTGTGGTTGGTTGACAGTGGATTTGTTATATTGATGTTGGTTTGTTTGGGTATCGATTTGAAGCAGATAAAGCGAGCTCGATCAGGCTCGTTTAAGCAGATCGAGCTTTGTGAAAAGTTAACGAGCCGAGCTCGAGCACAAAAATAAAGGCTCGGATCGAGCCGAGCTTGAGCTCGAGCTCGTTAAAAAACTGACGAGCCGAGCTCGAGTATAGTAAAGCTCGGGCTCGGCTCGGCTCGTTTGCACCCCTACTTTCAGCTCATAATATAAGCCCCAGTCCCAGCTCCATCCCTAGCCAGTTTCGCCAAACATACCCGTACCTCTCAATCTTTGATTAGCTGAAAACCCACAAAATGTATAAATTCCATCCTGAAGTCTTTAAGTTTACCTTGATAAAACATACTGAACTGGTCGACTAATGATTTTTCTATGGCCAAAGTCTAGCAAACTTGTATATACATACTAAGCATGGATGGCTAAAACTTAAAGCGAAATGTCTTTACACGAACTGGTGACTTGGCATGTTTGCAATGGATTTTACATATAAAACACCATTATTTAACTTTGCCACCTTGGCCCATTATGGATGGCCTAATTCACTACAACACCAAAAACAACTCTCCCTCCTATCATATCAAAATGTGGTGCCATGTGTACTCTATGGCCCACACATAACCTACTAAAATACAAATATAACACAAAAACACACAAAAAGGAATTACCAGACCATTGGGTTGGCTGGGACGGAGCCACACCCGAAAACGCGAGCTCCGGTGTGGTTGTGGCGTTGTACGGTGCAGGGTACCGTGGGCTCTTATATTCAAGGGGCAGGTGTTTAAAATTAAGGTACAACATATTAATGCATATATGGATACTTCAATCACACCAATTTTAAACAATTTCACAAGAATGAAACAATTTTGAAACTTTGATACTTTTTAATGGTTGATATAAGGGAGATGATTTGCACACTCCAATGTACAACTGGTTAAAATATAATTTTTAAACAATAGAACTGTTTAATGCACAGGTTGGAGTGTACCAATCAAAAAGTGGAGTGTGCAAATCATTTCCCTTGAGTGAACAAATCGAAACACTTATGAAACTTGGTTCCTAGGTCAAGTAAAAACCGTCAAGTATACAAACTCTAGGGACCATCTCTAAACACTTACCAAAACATACATCCCAAACCAATACAACCACGAAACCTCAAAGATCAAACAAGGCAATCTAAACCGTCGATATAGTGGGTCGGCAAATCAACGGTCAAGATGAAACCTACACACGTGGAAAATCGTGCATATATATATATATATATATATGTCCAATAGGGCTGCCTCATTCCATTCATCAATCAATCAAACAATCGGCCGCACTTGAGAAGAGAAGCAAACCCTAAAAAAAACAACTCATCTTCATACCAATCTATCTGTAAGTTTATAATAATTATCGATTGCTTTTAATTTGGTTGATTAGTTCTGGATCTAGATTTCAATTAATTTACTTAGATCGGGTTTGTTTTTTGTTTATCTGTTGAATCGTTAAGGTTTATTGTTTAAACTTACTGTATTAATACTTCCGTTCCAAAATAAGTATCCAGTTTGATTCAACTTTGACCTTTTCTATTTTTGCGGGTGCTATATAATACTTGATTCAAAATATATGAATGGATTGGGTTTTAAGTGTATTTATCATTAGTATATTTTTTTTTATCAAGTATTATATAACACAAAAAATATATTTAAGGTCAAAGTTGAACCAGTTTGACTATGGACATTTATTTTGGGACGGAGGGAGTATTATTTTAGGTCTAGGTTTTTATTGTTTTTTGTTATCGATAATATTAGTTAATTAGGTTTAGGTATCCTGTGTTATGCTAATGTTTTCATATACTTCAGATAAGTCCTAGCGTTATGCTTCGTATATTGTCTGTTAGTAGTATTATATTAGCGCGCTGAATATAAGTTGATATATTAAGTTTTATATTTATGTATAAATTTGAGCAACTGTAATTGAGAGATGGTGTTTCTGTTTTAGGGATTCGTTCATTATTTATTTAGTTCGTGTTACTTAATATTTGTTTAGTATAACAATGTGTGTCGATTATTCTGCTAATACACAGTTACACACATGGTTGAGTGAATTCATGATATGATGTATTCTATTTTCAGAGTTACCATCTAGGGTTTAGGTGCGCTCATTCTGTGTGTAACTGGTCATGTAATCTTGAACGTATGCTCTATAGTTGGCAAGTTGCAAACCTAGGGGCTCTTTAGGTGATACTGCATTTAAGTTGTGTATTTTTGTAGATTTTTGCATTAAACGTTTAAGCTTTTGTACGTCACCAGTTGATCTAAGTAAATGTCTTTTATTGTTAACGGATATATGCTTTTAAGTTAACACGTGACAATTATAGCAATCATTGTTGTGAATATTTCGTACCTCTATGTGATTTATACTTGTATTTGGATACTAATTTTGTGTTTTGCTATTTTGAAGGTTGCGTTGCTATCTGCTCTCTGCAAATTGCAAGTTGGCGCTGTGAGTAGTTAAAAGTGTCTTTTATGTCCGAGAAGACTATTATCCATTTAGGGTGTATCGGTTTACTGGGCGAGTATTGTCCTATATTTAAGGAGGAAACTCCATTTATCTCGAAAAAAGTTTGTATGCATCGAGCGCCATTTCAGGAACATACTGATTATTCTGGTTGCAACTTGCAGCAACCTTCAGTCTCTACAGCTGATCATTCTTTTCGTTCACAAAAAACTTTTAATTCAACCCCTATTATTCCACTGATCTGATACTTGATCTACTGAACCAATCATGGCGTTGCAAAACATTGGTGCGAGCAACAGTGATGATGCCTTCTACAGGTACAAGATGCCAAAGATGATCACTAAGATCGAGGGCCGTGGTAATGGCATCAAAACAAACATTGTCAACATGGTTGATGTTGCCAAAGCTTTGGCTAGGCCAGCTTCCTACACTACTAAGTATTTCGGTTGTGAGCTTGGAGCACAATCCAAATTTGATGAAAAAACCGGGGTTTCACTTGTCAATGGCTCTCATGACACTGCAAAGTTAGCTGGCCTTCTTGAGAACTTCATTAAGAAGTATGTTCAGTGTTACGGTTGTGGCAATCCAGAAACTGAGATATTGATTACGAAGACTCAGATGGTCCAGCTGAAGTGTGCTGCCTGTGGTTTTGTTTCTGATGTGGACATGAGAGACAAGCTGACATCGTTTATTCTTAAGAATCCACCTGAAGCAAAGAAAAACTCTAAAGACAAGAAGGCAATGAGGCGAGCTGAAAAGGAACGGTTAAAGGAAGGTGAGGCAGCTGACAAGGCTTTGAAGAAGCTGTCAAAAGATGGAAAGAAGACCAAAGACGGGAAAACCACCTCTTCGAAAAAGAAAGGCAATGGGTCTGATGAGGATCGTGTTTCTCCAACTGTAAGCCAGGCTGGTGACAAGGATGATACCGAGGAAGATGACGATGATGTTCAATGGCAGACTGACACGTCAGCAGCAGCGGCTCGCCTGCGTATCCAGGAACAACTCAGTACCGTGACTGCTGACATGGTTATGCTCTCTACAGAGGAGGAGCCAGTGAAGAAGGTGACCAAGCATGTTGCTGAGGAGAATTCCAAATCTACTAATGGCAACGGAATCAGGAAAAGCCTAGTTGACACTGCCAAAGAGAATCTGAAGAAGGGTGTTGGTGCAAAGGAGCTATTGGCATCACTGTCGGGCTCACATCAGGAAAAGGTGAATGCTATTTACGAGGCTTTGCTGGATGGAGTTGAGAAAGGGTTTTCAAAACACGTGCTTAAGAAGAAAAACTATTTAGCAGCTGTTGTGGCAGAAGGGGAGGATTCTCAGTTGGTTCTTCTACGGGCTATTGAGGAGTTTTGTGGGAAGGCGAACCCGACTGCAGTGAAGGAGGTGCCACTTGTTCTGAAAGCACTTTATGATGTCGACATTCTGGAGGAGGAATATGTTGTGAAGTGGTATGAGGAGGGATTGAGTGGTGGCAACAAGAGCTCCCAGATTTGGAAGAATGCCAAGCCTTTTGTGGAGTGGCTTCAGAGCGCCGAGTCTGAAAGCGAAGAAGAATGAAGGGGTTATGCTGTTCTATCTTGTTTTATTTAATGAGTTTATACTTTATTGTGTGTGGGATTGTTATGCTCCGAGAGTGACTTTTAAATTGTCTTGTTTTTTCTTAATGTTGGATGTTAGAACCTGGTATGGAACAATAAATTGTGGTTGTGTTTGTTAATTTGTTTCTGTTTTGTGCTGTCATCATGGCTTTTATGTTTATATTAGTTGGTATCGGTTTGTGATATTTGGGTTTTGGATCTTGGTGCGCTAAGTATTACAGATTATTCATATATTAGGTAGACAATGGATTGATGTGTGTGCATCAATTCCAGTTTAGGAATTGGATTTCTTGTTGCGCTTCAATATGTCCGTGGGTAATCTGCATTGTGTTTTACTTTTACCATCTATCCTGAGAGAGTCTTGAGTTCAAGTGTTTATCCATTAAATGTTTTTGAGTGTAACGACTAATAACTTGATGTGAGAACTATTGGGTGAAATACAAGATGTTTTAAATTCAGAGGAAGAGAAGCTCAATGGGGCTGGGGGTATTTGGTTTATGTATGATTTCTTTTGTGTTAAAAATTGGGGTAAAGACGTAAAATAACAACTTACTTTCTCCATTTTACCGAGATGAAACACGTACTTTTTTATCAACATTTAAGCCAACGAAACTATCAAGTATCGTTTCGATATCAACAAAAAGTTGTATTATATTTTAAATAATACTTGAAATAACTATATCTTAAACTATACCATTTTGTCAGATCTCCTCATTAGAATTTCCATCCTCATTACCTGATCACTTCTTCGTCTTTTCTTTGAGCCAAGACCCTCATTAGAATTTCCATCCTGACCACCACCTTCACTGTATTCAGCTTCACCAGTCCCATTATTGCCCGAAAAACCAGAAACACCCTGTTTAGGTTGACTTCCATCATTAGCCCCACAGTCAACAGGCAATGACATATCTTTCGACCGAGGAACAAGCAGATTACTTTTTCTAAACCCTAAAGACGAAGATGAAGTTGTCGGATTATTTTGCAAATTCACATCACAAAAAGCACCTAAATTTTGTGAACTTGTTGGATGATTATCCCAAATATTGCTCATAGGATTACTCATAGATGTATTTGTAAGCTCATTAGTACCATTGAAAGGCCAATCAGCTGATAAATTAGCTGAATTGTAATGAATTTGTTCCTCGTCTCTATTTCCCCCCTCAATCTCATCCTCACCAGCCATAATCCCCTATCTTTTTCACAAATCAAAAAGTCAAAATCACTGAAAAAAAACCCTAATTGCTAAACTAACACTAATAACAAGAAACACCCAAATCAATTAAACCCCTAAATCATATCAAGAACCAAACTTCATAATCCAAACATCCAATTTACCTACCTTGCTAAACTAACACGAGTGTGAATCAATGTTACCTACCTTGTATAGCTCGGATCTACAAAAGAAATGACGGTTGAAGCTCGTGGTGATGGTGGTTGGTGATATTTGGCGCGTACAGTGATTGTGAGTAACAGGGGGGTCACTAAACAAGGTGTGGTGGTGGAGGTATGTCACTCTAAAAAGGATGGACCCGTATTTTATTACTGCTTTGGTGTGGCCTGATGCGACACTTTTGTTTTAGATCCAAAGGATTACTCTAAGGTGGTGACATCTTAGGTCTGTTTTAATAAAATGTAGAAAGGATTACTTTAAGGTGCTTCATAGCCCAGCACTAATGAAAACGACACTTTTTAGGGATCAAACTTGTGAAACCTCAGCATACGTAAAATCTGACATCTTTTGATACACATTTGCTTTAGATCCAATTGCAGGATAGGGTTGGTTATATATATTTAAATAAGGGAATATAAGATGGGTATAGTTTAAGAAGACAAGGGTAATATAGTCATTTTAATTATTATTTTTAATATAATAAGTCTTTTTGTTGACCTTAGAACAATATTTTCAAGTTTCGTTGGCTTAAATGTTGATAAAAAAGTACGTGTTTCATCTCGGTAAAATGGAGAAAGTAAGTTGTTATTTTATGGTCTTTACCCTAAAAATTGCGAATCTACAATTTTGACACAATTGCTCATGCATGCTTCTTGAGGCATGCTACCAAATGCCTTTTGTTTGGCTTCTTTTCATTATGTTTGGAACAATTCCAACTTCTTGAATTTCACCAATAACTTTTTCATATAATGGATTGCAGAAAACCCTTTTATGTAAGCACTGTTCTATGACAACCCCTCCAAAACATGACAGACAACATATTCCACATATATCGACTTTTAATATATCAGTGTTGGCTTTGAGTGCAAAAAGATTTATGATTTTAATGGGAAGATTGTGATATTATGTGCTTGTTCCGATAATATCATTTGAGTTGAAAAATTCAAAATCAGAAAAAGAAATTCGATGTGCATTTGGTTACCACCTTGGTCCTCAAAACACGTACCCTACTAAAACGCAAAAATATCCCACAAAAACAATTTAAAAATACACTCACACACGACAAAGGGAGGACTCCGTCGTCCAAGCGACCAAGTTCTTCCTTTTTCCTATATGGGTGACACGTTTGATTGGACCTGCGTAATGGTGGGGACGCGTTTGGAAGGCCGACCGACCGCAACTTTAACCATCCATTACAGATGGTCTAACAATCTCATATCCTCTTCACTAATCGGCAATTCAAACCTCCGAATCGTATAATATTTTAATCGGATCTTTCATCGGAAAAAGAGAATTCATGAACACCCGACTGACAATTGTAATTTTAGGTCCACGAAATTTATGAGTGATAAAATTGTTTTTGTTATCTTGAGTTGTAAACCTTGCACCACTTAAACTTTCATCTTTGGATCAACTAAAATACTAAAGTTGCAAACGTGAACCACTAAAAGAACATGAGGATGGTCTCAACATTTTCTACAAACCACTTTTACGGTCATATATGCTGAAGATGAAGTTACTTGGACAATAGACTCTTTTCGAGAACCAATAACATAATTAAATGGGACAAGGGACCAAATTTATAGTTTTCAATATGCAAGGATCATTTATGTAATTATAATATATACTAAAACCCGTTTGAGATTATGCAAAATGGTGTGTGATTATGTGTTTTTTGTGTGTGCTGATCTTTTAATGTGATTGGCCCTTGTGTTAAGTTTAGCAACAAAAAGATTATTTTAATATGTGCCGACCCATTGTGGCGAGATATGATTGGCCTGTTAGAAGGCTTCGATTTACTGTTCACGCATTCGATTTACTGTTCACGCATTAGCCTGGTAATCACCTTCCTAATATGCAATGTGATTGGCCTGTTCCAAGGGTCCACTTTCTTGTACACGCACTAACCTGTTACCACCTTGCTAATACAAAGTTTGCATGTTTACTTATACCGATACATAATTTAAACTATACATGTGTACACTAATCATACTCTTATTCTGACAATGAAGCTTCTTGAATACAGTACGCAATAAAAGTAATTAAAGGAAACTCAAGATTATACATGTTCTTAAACAAATACATTGAACCCACCCAAAGAAAGAACAAAGCAATAAAATAAAAAAAAAATAAAAAAAAAAAAAAAATTACAAAGAAGAAGGCACCATAACTGCTTGATACATCAGGTAAAATCCGCAGAAAGTAGGAGCCTTGCCTGCTTGAACGAATACAGATTAGAAGCATAGGCACATTGTAGTGTTTTTGATCACCTGTGAATATGTTACAACGGCATGTTTATGCCTTTTTTTTTTTTTTTTTTTTTTTCATTCTTCTTTTGACCCATTTTCCCCTGTACATAAACTTGGTGTTCCATTATTGAACTAAAAAAAAATATTTTTTACATAATATATAAGCATATTATTGTTTTGCATCTTACATATACACAGTACCTCTTTGCTTCCTGTTGTTTCTGCATCCTTTAGTTTCCCATGGATAGTGGAACTCCTAAGAAAATAAACAAAAATTGTACCATTAGTTGTAGTATACCAGGGTATGAGAAAAAGAGGTATGGAAACACCAATTTCGCAGGAGTTACTGACTTTTTAAGTGAAATTGAAAAAATAAATTGTCATCCCAATGAAATTCCACCAATGGCCTGCACATATGAGAATGTTTAATTACCAGTTGTATATTATACGAATGTAGAAAAAAAAAGGATACCATGAAAATAAAGATGCAAGTGGTTCAGCAAGCAATTGTGGAATCGAGTGTGTTCAGAAAACTAATAAGGCAATTGCACCGTTGCAATATGGTATAAACCAAACGGGTACACAGATTCAACAGAGCTCAAACAAAGAAATACCATCTACCATGTTACCTCATCTATTGCAACAAAGAAAAGAGCACATCGATATACAACAGGGTTCATTGAAATACCCAAATGCAGAATACCGTCATAATACGCCACCTAATGCTACAGGTAAGTTTTACAATTGTCGTTTTTATAAATAAATAAATTAAGTAAAAATGTACAACCTACTACATATGCCTTTTGTTTTGCAGAATTTATAAAAGGGAAGTCGGTGTGTGAACAAGTAATTCATGCAGTCAAGTTGCAAAGAACGAATTCAAACAGTACTTTGGGAATTTTGGGCAATATTAACAACTGCCAGCGTAAATGTATCACAACTGAATCAACAATAGCTAACCAGCAAAACAAAATGAAAGGTAACGGTTACTATCATCATGCACATATACAAATTAATATAAACAGTTGGACTTAACAAATATTAAACCCGTATTGCAGATACAGGTACACAGTCAGAAACAGTTTACTATCCACCTTTCGTGCACCAGTTTTTGGGTTCCAATATTAATACCAACAAGAGAAAGCAAATCCTTGGTGGAAAAGAGACTGATGCAGCTTCAAAGAAAACGAAAGGTAAATTGTCTTTTTTGGGGTTTCCCCTTTTTTTTGTCATTCAGATTTGCACCCTTAGTTTTTAACATCTAAAGTTTGGTTATAGTCTTATCAGCAAACAATGCGACATACGCGTCCTATGATCTATCTTGCAATGTGCAAAATCAACGTGTTGGCCAGAAGTCAGACATGCTTATGCAGAATGCAATTACCTCAGGGTCTATTCAGAGATGCAATCTCCAAAGGCCCATTGTTTGTCCGCGACCTACAAATGCAGGTATGCAACCTGAAAATAATACATGACGAGTTTAGCAACCATTTGTCTATCGTCAACAATGATTTTTTTAATGTAGTGTTACACTGACGCACTGTTGTACATTGTGTTCCAGAGGAGTTGTCTGATAAATTAAAAAGAAAATGTCAGTCTCAAGTGACTGACGGAACTTTCACAAATACAAACTTCAACTGGAAAAAAGGACGACTTGTTGGGAATTAAATATTCTGAAGACTAAGTATCGGAAAATTCTCTTAAGTGATTAATTGCTGGTTAAGTCTGGTCTTTGATAGTTAAGTCTGGTGGTTAAGTCTAGTGGTTAATTCTGATGAGTGCCAAAATTAAGTCTGCTCTTCTAAAGTTAAGTCTGCTTGCTGGATGGATAAGTATACACTAAAGTCAAATATACACGGTAGATAATATCTTACCCCATGTGATCAGTCATTATGTTATATTCTCAGAACAAGTTGTAAACATAGATACATGTTGTATCTTAGTTACTGACTCACATAAGCTAGCAAGTAGTTCGACAAGACTTGACAAGAATTAACAATATTGTAAAGATCTCCTTGGA
The DNA here is from genome assembly GCA_021014915.2 of Artemisia tridentata subsp. tridentata. Lineage (NCBI taxonomy): Eukaryota > Viridiplantae > Streptophyta > Magnoliopsida > Asterales > Asteraceae > Artemisia > Artemisia tridentata. The sequence goes on from CP139504.1 coordinate 37,927,366, forward strand.
CTATAAAAGGAGATCTTAGCTTAAGTCATATGTGTGACTAATAGTGTGTGTCTTTTATGTGATTAAGTTTTATATGTTGAATAGAACCTTTGATAAAACTTTCATATTCATAACTGTCAAGAACAAGAACAATCATAAACATTATCAATAATATTGAATCCTTTGGTATTATACTTTCGATGTTCATTGTTTAATATACACAAGCATCACTGTTCCATTTCCATAACCAAAATAACCTTCTAAGTGTGATTAAGTAGTTTCCGCATACTTGATCATATTAACTCAATATATCATATACACAAAGTCACAAAGGTTTAACCACCTTATAGTGTATTGAAGAATCCTCTCAATTGGTATCAGAGAAAGGCTGATATAGTTGATTTAGAAGAAGAAGAAGAAGAAATGGATGTTGAATCTATTCAGACCAATGTTGCTGCAAAATTACCCATGCTCAATCAGAATGAGTTTGAGATGTGGAGGCTGAGGATAGAACAATATTTCCAAGTGCAAGACTATGCACTTTGGGAAATTATTGAAGATGGAAACTCTTACCAGCCTACCACCACTACATCAACAGTGGACGGCAAAGTGGTGACAACTCTGCAGACAAAGCCAACATCTGCAGAAGACAAATTAAAGAAGAAAAATGACTTAAAGGCAAGAAGCATGCTGATGATGACCATTCCCAATGATCAACTTTTAAACTTTGGCAAGTTCAAAGATGCCAAGTCATTATTTGAGGCCATTATTGCCAGATATGGTGGAAATGAAGCCACCAAGAAAACCCACAAGACACTGCTCAAGCAGCAGTTTGAAAACTTCTCATCTACCAACAATGAATCTCTTGACCATATGTTTAATAGGCTTCAGAATATTGTGAGCCAACTTGCTATTCTTGGTGTTGAAATACCTCAAGAAGATTTGAACTCAAAATTTCTGAGAAGCTTACCAGAAGAGTGGGCTATACATGTTGTTGTCTGGAAGAATAAGCCAGACCTTGATACAATGGAATTGATAGATTTGTATAGCAACTTTAGGATTGTGGAGCAAGATTTGAAGAGAAGTGGAGGTACTAGTTCTAATACTGGGAACATGGCATTTATGTCAACTCCTAGTACCTCAAAATCAAGTGAAGAGGTGAAAGTTATTGATGGTGTTGGTACTGCTAGTTCATCAAGCAGTACCATGGGTATTTTGGATGAGAAGACTTGTTGTGCATTTCTCACAAGTCGAAATGATGGGTCAATGCTCACTTATGAAGACCTCCAAGAGATCAATGATGATGATATGGAGGAAATGGACCTAAAATGGCAAATTTCTCTTCTTAGCATGAGAGCCAAGAAGTTCTATCAAAGGACGGGGAAGAAGCTCTTAATCAGCAACACTGATACTGCTGGTTTTGACAAGTCAAAGATAGAGTGCTATAACTGCCACATGATGGGGCACTTCTCAAGAGAATGTAGAAGGCCAAGGCAGCGGGATAGCAAAAACAAAGGTTTTGGAAGCACATCCAAAACAAGGGAGGTTTCTGAGCCAAACTCAAAAGCTATGGTAGCTATTGATGGGCTAGGTTTTGATTGGAGTTTCATGGCTGATGAAGAAGAAGATTCTTCACAGATGGCACTCATGGCTTTCTCTACTGAGGTACAAAATCATAAAGTTTGTTCTAATGCTTGCACTGCTCTTAAAGAATTACAAACTTTAATCAAACATTATGATGAACAAAAGAAAGAGCTAAGCAAAACTCATCAAAACTATATAGACTATAAGTGTGGTTTAGAATCAGTAGAAAAGTAGATCCTATACTACAAAGAAAATGAACTTGCTTTTTCTGATGACAAAGCTCTTCTTAGACAAGACATATTCTTTAGAGATGCTGAAATTAAACTTTTAAGAGAGGCTTTTGATAGGGTCAAAAAGGAAAATGAAAACATTCACTTGACTACACAAACACTAGAACATGCTTCTAGAGGTGTAACCAACATGATAGAATGTCAAGTGATCAACAGAGCTAAGTCAGGAGTAGGATATAAGAGTGTCCCACCTCCATACAGAGGTATCCCTAAACCCCCAGGGATTGACCTAGAACACTCAGGCTTACCTGAATTTCAACTACCAAAGTTACAATATGGTGTACAACCAAAAACCAATGTAGTTGTTGATGAGCCTAAGAAGGTAAGTGAAAGTTTAAGTAAAACTTCACTTTCTGAGGACAAGGTGTCCTCTGTTAGAAGATCAGATAGAGTAGTCATTGAAGACTGGGTATCTGATGATGATGAAGATGAACAGGTTATGTCTAAACCTGAAGTGGTTAAGAAAGCAGGAACAAGTGTTCCTAAGATAGTCAAACACAATACTGATAGACCTAAGTTCAATGTAAAACATGTTAGGCAACCAGTTAGATATTGTGAACAATATAGATCCACAAACAAGCCCAGAGGTGACCAAAGAAGTTGGAATAACCTCAAGTCTCACCAAAACAGTGATGACTTTGGATTTTATAATAAAGCTTGTTTCACATGTGGAAGTTTTGACCATCTTACAGCTTTTTGTAACAAATGGGTATCTGGGTATGAAAACAATAGGGTGAATTTCAAAAGGCAAACTCCTCAAACTCACTTTCACTCTAGTTCTATTTTTAATAGATCAACACCCAAAACAGTTTCAATTAAGTCTGGCTTAAAACAAGTTAAGTCTGCTAGACCATTTAAGTCTGTTTACCCAAAACCAGCAGTTAAAAATGCAAAATCAACTTTCAAATATGCATTAAAAACTGCTAGAAGGCCCATTCAATCAAAAGCAGTGGTCCAAAAACAAGTTTGGAAAATTAAGGGTACAACTACAAAGCCAGCAGTTAATACTGCTAGGCAAGTAGTTAATTCTGCTGCTTGGAAAAATAGGGCAAATGCTGTTAAGGCCTCAGCATGTTGGATTCTTAAATCCAATGTTGCATCAACTGTTCTTAAGAGATTAAATTTCATTGATGCAAGAGGCAGATCCAAGTCAGTAATGGCTTGGGTCCCCAAAGGAAACTAATACTCCTATTACTGTGCAGGAACATTCAATTGATAAACAAGAGGATCAAGGATACTCAGATAGTGGATGTTCAAGGCACATGACAGGCAACAAGTCTTATCTCTCAGATTTTCAATCAATAGATGGAGGCTATGTTACCTTTGGAGGAGGTGTTGGTGGCAAAATTTTTGGTAAAGGTACAATTAAAACTGGAAATTTAGATTTTGAAGATGTGTACTATGTACAAGAGCTAAATTATAATCTTTTTAGTGTCTTACAAATGTGTGATAAAAAGAACAAAGTTCTTTTCTGTGACACTGAATGCCTTGTGCTTTCTCCTAATTTTAAGATGCCTGATGAAAGTCAAGTACTTCTTAAAATTCCTAGAAAGGGCAATATGTACAGTGTGGATATGAAGAACATTGTTCCTAAAAAGGCTTTAACTTGTCTTGTAGCAAATGCCACATTGGATGAATCAATGTTATGGCATAGGAGGCTTGGTCATATTAATTTCAAAACCATAAATCAGATTGTTAAGAATGGTTTGGTAAGAGGTTTACCTAAAAAACGATTTGAAAATGATCAAACATGCATTGCTTGTCTTAAAGGCAAACAACACAAAGCCACTTGTAAGCCTAAGATTTTTAACTCTATCAATCAATAATTGTTTATGCTTCATATGGACTTATTTGGTCCTACAAATGTTAGAAGTATGCAACATAAGAGATATTGTCTAGTTATTACTGATGACTATAGTAGATTCACATGGGTTTTCTTTTTAAGATCTAAGGATGAGACACCTAGCATCCTTAAGACTTTCATTACAGAGATAGAAAACCTAGTAGACAAGAAAGTAAAAGTCATTAGATGTGATAATGGGACAAAGTTTAAGAATAGAGTTATAGATGACTTCTGCAAAGAAAAAGGTATTAGGAGAGAATTTAGTGTTGCTAGAACTCCACAACATAATGGAGTTGTTGAAAGGAAAAATAGAACACTAATAGAAGCTGCTAGAACTATGTTAGCTGACTCTAAGCTACCTATAACTTTTTGGGCTGAAGCAGTCAACACTGCTTGCTATGTTCAAAATAGAGTTTTAGTTGTCAAGCCTCACAATAAGACATCATATGAACTTTTTAGAGGTAGAACTCCTGCAATAGGATTTCTTAGACCTTTTGGATGTCATGTGACAATTCTGAATACCTTAGACCATTTAGGAAAATTTGATGGTAAAGCAGATGAAGGATTCTTAGTTGGATATTCTCTCAATAGCAAAGCTTTTAGAGTATACAACTTAAGAACCAAGAAAGTAGAGGAAAACCTACATGTGGAATTTTTAGAGCATAAATCCAATGTAGAAGGTCAAGGACCGAAATGGCTATTTGATCTTGAGACTCTAACCCATTCAATGAATTATGTGCCTATTGTTGTAGCAACTAATGAATTTTCAGGTTCAAAAGCTGATGAAACTTCAGATGAGGCAAGGTTAGAAAAGGAGACAAATCAAGATTATGTGATGATGCCAATATGGTCAAGTACAAGTGTGGATTCAACTTCAATAAATGGTGAATCTTCTTCTGCTAAAGCTAAAGAAGATGTTGAAGATGAACAAAAGGAAGATGGAACAAATGATCAAGAAAATAGTTCTGCTGTTGATAATGCTGGTGAAACAGACTTATCTGAAGGACCAGAATTAACTGCGAAGCAGAATTAACAAAGGAAGCAGAATTAACTGCTGAAGCAGATTAACAAAAGATGAGGTGGATTTGAGCAATCTCCCACCTGATTATCTAGTTCCTTCTACACCACACACAAGGATTCACAAAGTTCACTCCCTAGAAAATGTGATTGGAGATGTACAATCAGGTGTGAAGACAAGACAACAACTGATGTCTTCAGACCAACAAGGGCTTCTTGATGTCCTTTATGCTTCAAAACAGCATGAGTTTTCAAACTCTTGCTTGTTTGTATGTTTTCTCTCACAAGATGAACCAAAGAACATTCTTAAAGCCCTAGGTGATTCAAGCTGGGTAGAGGCTATGCAAGAGGAGCTTCTTCAGTTCAAGATTCAGAAGGTATGCGTGCTAGTTGCTTTACCTAAGGATGCAAAGGTAATTGGCACAAGATGGGTTTTCAAGAATAAAAGGGATGAAAGGGGAATAGTGATTAGGAATAAGGCTAGATTAGTAGCCCAAGGGTACACACAACAAGAAGGGATAGACTATGATGAGGTTTTTGCTCCAGTAGCAAGACTTGAGGCAATTAGGCTTTTCTTAGCTTATGCTTCATTTTTAGGCTTCACAGTTTATCAAATGGATGTCAAGAGTGCATTTTTATATGGTACTATTGAAGAAGAGGTTTATGTATCACAGCCTCATGGTTTCATTGATCCTGACAATCCAGACAAAGTGTACAAAGTTGTAAAAGCTCTATATGGCCTACATCAGGCACCAAGAGCTTGGTATGAAACACTGGCTTCCTACTTAATAGAGAATGGATTTCAAAGAGGAAAGATTGATCAGACACTTTTCATCAAACAACACAAGAAGGATCTTCTGTTAGTGCAGGTGTATGTGGATGACATTATCTTTGGGTCTACAAGGAAGGAGATGTGTTTGGAGTTTGAGAAGCTTATGCATCATAAGTTTCAGATGAGTTCCATGGGGGAACTTACATTCTTTTTGGGTTTGCAAGTTAAACAGTCATATGAAGGCATATTTATTAGTCAAGATAAATATGTTGATGAGATACTTAGGAAGTTCAACTTTGCTGATTCAAAAATGGCAAGTGATTCGTCGTTTTTAGTATATATTTTTCCAAAGGAAAAGGCAACGGATGCGTTTTCCCCGGGTCGTGTCCCAACGAAGGTCGAATTCGAGTTTTCGTTTCGGTGTCGAATATGTGTGGTGAATGGGTGTGAAAAGAGTGATTGATTGGTGATTTTATACTACAAGCAATGAAATGTATAAAAGAAACAACTAATTATGCTAATGAAACAATTAAACTAAGCACGTAATCCTAAAAACGAAAATTGAATTTAAAAGCGTTACGTGACGAAATTTAAAACGTAAATAAAAAGTGATTTTCTAAAATTTAAAACCTAAAAATATAAAAATAATTTTCCTATATTAAAACTGATAAAAGAAAATTTTTGGAAAAAGAATTTTTTTTTTTTGACTTTTTAATAATTTTTTATGAATTAAAAACTAAATAAAACAATTTAAATGATTTAAAAATATTAAAACACTTTGGAAAAATCTGAAAATTTTTGAGTAATTCTAATTTTTAATAAGAAATCTAGGAAAAATAATTTGAGAAACTAATTTTGCCTAAATAAGCTGTAACAGAGAATAAGCTAATGAGAAATAAGCTAAAAATAAGCTACAGCTAACCAAAAATTCCAAAAAGCTCAGATATGATTCAACAGACTAATATAAGCTCAAATCAGTCAAAGGAAACCAAATAATCACAATGAATAAGCAGAAAAATCAGATAAGCAGTTGCAATGCTAGGTAATAGCAGTCACCAAACACCCACTTTGCAGCTTAATAATAAGCTAGGCCAGATCTAATTGGGAGAATCCAAAAGCAAAACCTCAAAGTTCATATGAGATACTACTTAACTTCCAGTAATGCTCAAATTTAGACTTAAAATGCTACTCTAATTGAGGCTTAAAACAGGTTAGGTTGGGACTGAATGTTTTGTGCAGGTCTGCACAGTGGTGAGGAGCTTAATTGCAGACCTTAAAACAGCTATCTAATAAGCTTAAAATGAAGATTACAGATATTGCACCTTTAGCCTACCATTTAAACTACTTACAAACCAAAATTGAAGGCCTGAGCTTAATTAAATAAGCCACAAAATAGCTTAGAACAGCAGCTTAAAAACCCAAGTCTGCACAAAAAATCTGTGACAGCAGTTATAGAAAAGTGGCGCAAAAGTGGTGCAAAACTTGACCAAGGCAAACCAGACTTCAGAATCTGACTTAAACTACTTAAACTGACCTAGAAATGTTAAATTTGGATTCCAAATAAGCTCAGCTTATTGCTGAGCTTATTGAAGCAGGTTTGGGCTTAAAAAAGAAGATTTAGACAAAAGGCTTCTAATAAGCTACCAACCTCAAATTCTCTACTGATTTAGACTCAACACACCTAATCTATCCTAGATCTATTCTCACCTAAATGCAGATCAACAGTAATAAGCTCAGCTTCTTATAATCCAAACACTCTTTTGAAAACAGATTTTGAAATTTTATACTAAACTAAGCTGATTTAAGCTACAAATTATACTAAACTATGATTATCTAATCTCTTTATAATCTAATAAGCAGAAATAATTGACAAATAAGCAGAAATTAAAGCTGAGCACAAAACAAGCAATTAATAAGCTAGAATGAGAATTTGAAACTCACAAGGTAAATTCCCCTCAGCATGAACAGAGGGGATTCACTATGCTTGCCTATCTTTAGATAGGCTAAAGGCTTCCCTTTCTCCTTTTAGACTATCAATTCCTTCTGAATAAGCTCAGCTTATTGGATAAGCTGATGTTTGACTTTTGTTGACTTTGAGATAAATTCAGAATTGAACAAAACAAAAGCTCACAAATAACTAAATAGCTTAAATAAGCTTATAAAATGGATAAAACAGCTTATTGAAGCTGGCTTTTGTAAATTTTTTATTTTTTTTTATTTTTAAGACTTTTTTCAATATTTTTGGATTTTTGCAATAAGGTGAATAAAGTATGAGAACAAAAATGTAAATAAGCTAGAAATTGTTTATATAAGCTACTGATAACACAAATAAGCTAAGATCAAACTGAAAACTTAAAGAGAATCGAATTGATAAGAAATGGAAACTAAAATTTCATTAATAACTTTTGGAAATTACAACTGAAAGATAGAAATTACAACTGAAATAAAATGATTATACTAAAAAACAGTAAATAAAGTGGCAACAATTTTTTAAAACATAAAAATTGGACAAAACCTAATAAAGGAGGAGGTCTCCTATTTATAGCCATCAACTGAAGCTTCCAGGTTGTCCATGCTGGCAATCCGTGTGCATCCTCAGCTAACCTTCACCCTTAGATCATTTCTTGGACATCAATCCTTCAATCTTCACCGTATGATCAAATTTGTGATGTGTTCGGTCCAATAAGCAGCTGCCACGTGTCCACTCGTGTGTGCTCTGCCCTTCTGACACTTCTGACATCCAATGATTTGACAATCATACCCTTAATCTCAGTGAAAAAGTGTACGGGGTAATTAGGGTTCTTAGCTCAATGTTTTATCTGGGTAAATTGGGGCAAGTAAAAGGCGGGTTTGTTTTATTTATTTTTGTTTGACTGTTGTTTAATGCTTTGACCGAGGTATAAAGTTGGGTAAATGGGTCCGGTTTTGTGGATATCCGGGTCTGTGTAGTTGGATCGAGGGTTTATTTAAGAATAAGTGGGCTCGGGTTTATTTATTGTTTGGGCTTGGGTTCTTTTTAACGAGAGTGGACTTGGGTTTAAGTTTAAGATAGGTAAAATCCGGATAATGTGGAATTTTAGTGAAGTACTAAAAGTGTAGTTTTTGAAATCAAAGGACCATTGCTGTCATTTTTCCAATGTATAATCCAAGGGCTTGATTTGTAATTTGATGAACTTTGAGGATTGACTTTGACTTTTTGCATCCCGGCTTCGGCTTTTGACACTCTTCCAAATCTCGTGCTCGGTTTTCCGTTTTTCTTGTCTTTTTGTCGGTTTTTCGCGATATCCGTCCCTGCATAGACAAAAACACTATATCTATTGGCATTATGGTCGGGTTTTTGGTCATTTTGGTTCGGTTTTGGTCGAGAAATGGTATGTGTTTAAGCACATACCAAAATTCCCCTAGACTAAGATATTGCTGTGTCCTCACGCAATGTTATAAAAACACGTTTTTGAAACCGAAAATTTCCAATCTCTTTTTACTAACTTTGAGAAGTAGCAAAATTTTCAAAAGAGATTAAGAAATCTTAAGTTCTAAAAACTCCCCGATTTTCCTTTTATTCTATTTTTGTATTTTTCTTATTATTCAAGTGACGGTTTTGTTGACAATCATTATCTCACGATAACTTTTAGGGTCTTCGAGCAGGAAACACTACTCATAAAGAAGTGACCATACGGATAAAATTCGTCGTTCCTGATTTTTCACGAGTCCCCAAACTAAGCTTAAAAACGAAATCATTGTCATTTACAAGTTAGATTGCCGACACTACCCATGGAAGTTACTTGTGTAATTACTTCTCGTTCCCAGATTCCTATTTTCCTCTATTTATTTTATTTTTGGTGAGAAATGAATTTCTTCAAATTCTCGTTTCGATAAGTTTTAGTCCGATAAAGATACCTAGTTTAGACGCTAAGTAGTTTCCAAACCTTCCCTCGAAAACCGTTGCATACAAAAATGAGGTCCACATCAAGGTCTCTGATTTAACACGATTTTGAGGATATCCCTTTTATATACGACCGAAACAACTCATCTACGAGTCCAGAGACAGAAGCTTTTATTAGGATATCCCCGGAGTCGAAGTTTGGCATTATAACACTTTATCTACATATTCAAGCACATTAACGTATTTAATCCTTGGCCCTTTATAACAATCACAACATCGGTTGCGAGCCGGCAAGATGTGATAGTCTATTATGACCTTGGAATTTTTCCTCTGCCTTTATTAGAAGTCTACAACATCGGTTGCGAACCGGCAAGATGTAGAAAACTTTTTATGGCTTTGGATTATTATTATACATTATCATATTCATTAATTATTTGTGTTGCCAAACCCCATGTCCTACGGCTTTTATAACAATCCCAACATCGGTTGCGAGCCGGCAAGATGGAATAGTCTATTACAGCGTAACACTGGCAGTACCTTGATGTGTACCCAACTTTCATAAGCAAGGACTCTCTAAGGAAGAAATAAAAACTAATTATCGCCAAAACCAAAATACCTTTAATTATTCCTAGATTTCTATTTTTTTAGTGAAACAAGCTTATGGGAACAAAAAGCCACAAGTAACTTCGATGAGCTCTAAAGAAAACCAACTACTCCACGTTTAGCAATCTAACTTATAAACAACTCTATCATTTCTCGTTCTTCGCAAATTTAAAATCTTAAATAATAAGATCCGCGAATGCTTAGCCTTATAATCAAGCCATGCATATATAAAGTCAATACGGGAACTTGCAAACTCTTAAAAAGAATTCGCGTTTTATAGCTCCTTGTGTAAAAGACTAGCACGAGCTTATAGATTATAAATGGTTAAGGGGACAAGCTAGGGCTCAACACGCCCGGTCAAGTCAAAATTTTATTCCTACTCTCACCAGCGGAAAGTCAACAAAAATGTCAAAAATTATTATATTTTTGCAAAAATTTTTAAATTTTTCTCATTTTTTGGATTTTTTCAATTTTGGAGGAAAAACGGGGTTGCATGAGAAAATGGCAAAGAATGCAAGGCAAAAATCAAATCGCAAGATTACCCCCCAGACTAAAACGAGACATTGTCCCCAATGTCTTAAAGGTAAGGGTTCTCCTACATAAATCTAAGGCCGTTTATTAATTATGCCAAAAGATAGATGTAAAACGATAAGATTAAGGATATCGGATAAGCAACGAATGATGAAACTCGAGTGGAGAGAAGCAAACCACGAGCACGAGAGTCTTCAATCATCGGGTAAATCCTGGACACATTACAGAAAACACGAAACACAAGATATGGAAGAGGTAGCCCTCCTCACGTTTTATTAGAAATAAGAAAAGAAGATAGAAGGATAAGCATGGGGTGCCTCCCACGAAGCGCTTGTTTTTGGTAACTGAGTCACATGAGCTTGACTCGACCCCGAATTTATTTGTCCATGGGGGAGCAAGTGGAAAAAGAAATCTCCATCGGACTTTCGTTCAAGATGTTTGGATAAACACTGAAGCATACGAAAGTTCCACTCCGATGAGATACCCACGGTATTTTTAGAAAGAAGAACCAGAAATGGTAATACCGGGGTCAAATATGGTATCCTCACTCCCGAAGGAGTGAAGGATAGGAGAAGGCACAGTATATGTGATGAAGGGGAAGAAGGTCATGATAACAATCATGATTAAGTCATCTTCTTCAAAAAGAGATTTGTCGTTTAAGTTCGGTTGTTCAAGAAATGAGTCGGGAGGGAGGGTTGGGATGAAATCTTCATGAGAAGGTACACCTCCCCCCAGACTAGTATCTTCCTCCAGATCAAAATAGAATTTATCATATTCTGGAGGAGATATCAAAAGAGAAAGTTCATCGGAGAACTTGTCGAGATAAAGATCATTCATATCAAAATGAAATGATTCATATTCGGGAGGAGAGATATGAGCATGAGAAGTGGTACTGCCACTACTCGTCTCCTCCGAATGGTCAATATCGAAGAAGATGGCTTCAAAAGCCGGGATAGAGAAATCAGAATGAGAAGTGGGATTGCCACTACTCTCTTTATCAGCATCGAATATGAAACTCTCATATTCGGGACAAGCATCCTCGAGATCAAGCTCCAAAGGATCTGGTGGCTTCTTTTCAAGATTAACTTCTTCATAAACTTCCTTCGGGGGAAGGGAAAGGAACGGTTCATCAATTATTTTTAATGAATCATCTTCCCCCGGATCACTGTCAGTCTCAACAATTTCCGGAGAAATTGGAGTTTTATCAAAGAACACTTCGACCTCTTCCCTAGAGATAACATTCTCTTCAATCGTAGGAGAAGGATGGGAAGAGTCGGAATCAAGAATCTCGATGTGATAAACTTGTTCTGGAGGTGGGACAAGTGGTGTGCTCTTAGAGCTAGCAATTTCCACCACTTCCGTTGTAGTCTCCGATTCATCTTCATCATCGTCGTCAAGAACACTCTTAGTATTTGCAGCACAACACTCAAACCATTTGCTCGATCCAGGAGTAATGGTCTTGAGCTCAGCACGTTTTTCTGACATACTCTTGACCGTGAATCTTGAAAGGTTTGGATCAATTCTTTTAGGAGCAATTACGGGATCGGACTTTTGATCAACCGTAGCGACATTGCATTTGTCGGTTTGAGGTTTCGAGTTCGGATTAATGTTGAACGTAACTTTTTCCTTATCGACCCGCAAAGTAATTTCTTCACCATAGACATCGATCAAAGCACGCCCGGTCCTCAAGAATGATCTTCCGAGAATGAGAGGAACCCGGGGGTCGGCGTCAAAATCAACTACCACAAAATCTGCTGGAAAATGGAACTTCCCGACCTTTACAAAGACATCCTCGGCTACACCTTTAGGAAGGGTTATGGACCGATCCGCAAGCTCGAGGGTCATGCAAGTGGGGGTAAGTTCGAGCAAAGAAAGTTTCTTCCAGATGGATAACGGCATTAGGTTGATGCTCGCACCAAGATCGGCCAAGGCGTGGCATTCAACCATTCCCGAAAATTCACATGGGATGAGAAATTTTCCTGGATCTCCAAGCTTTTCCGGAAGCTTTTTGAGAATTGCCGCATAGCAGTTTTCGTTCACTGGAGTTTTTGTCATTTCAAATAATTTTTCTTTATTGCTCAACAAACTTTTGAGGGTAGAAATGAATTTTGGCATCAGAAGTAAAGCGTCCGCGAAGCTTATATCAAAATGTAATTCTTGGAATATTTGAAAGAATTTTTCCATTTGACTCGAAGCTTTATCGCGGAGCTTTTGATCATTCATTCTTGAAGGGTAAGGAAGTGTGGTCTTAACGGGAGCTTTTTCGGGCTCAAGCACAACTTCTGGTTCAGATGGATGGACAACCGGAGGTTGGACGTCTTCGGTTCTTCCGTTATTAGTAGGAAGTTCCGTGTCCTTGGTCACCTCGGTCTCACGGTCGGCTACCTTGGGAGGTAGAGAAGAATCGGTAGTCGGAGCCGTGGGTCCATCATATGAAACACCGCTCCTAGTAGTGATCGCCTTAGCATCGCCCCTCGGGTTGGCGATCGTGTTGCTTGGAAGAGAAGTAGTACCCGAACCCGAGGGTCGATCATTTAAAGATTTTTTCATCTCAGTCATTTCCTTAATCAAAAACCTAGTTGTTTCTTCTTGGCTTTTGTTAAATTTTTGTTGTTGTTGACTTTGAAGGAGTAGCTGTTTCAATATCTCATCCGAGGGCGATTGGTTTTGCAAAAATCCTTGATTTTGATTATTGTTAAAATTTGGCCCTTGGTTGTTTTGATTAAAACCCTGGTTGTTATTTTGAAAATTTCCCTGATTCTGATTTCCTTGGTTTTGAAAATTTCCTTGATTCGGGGCTTGGTTATAATTTCCTTGGTTTTGATAACCTTGATTGCCCCGATTTTGATTCTGGTTATTTTGAACATTGCGGTTTTGCACTTGCTGATTTTGATTTTGGGTAAAACTGGGTGGTCCGAGAAAGTTGTTAGAACGGTAGCTGAGCAAATTACGGTCTCCTTGGGGTTGGTAACCGTTACCTCCCTGATTGTAGGATCCCGTAGCAGCGTAAACGTTCTCTTGAGTGTAGCCACCGGAGGCTGGGCACTCGAAATACTGATGTGGACCACCACATGTCTCACAACTATGATTAACAACATTCACTTGATTGTTGTTGTTTTGATTCATATTCTGATGAATTCTTAAGATAGCCGTTGACATATCATTCATTTGTTTAGAAAGAGCGGCTATCTCGGAGGTAGAAGAATCAGTGCTAGATCTTGTTGACTCATTCCTCTCGGCAGAGGAATCCCAAAAATTATGGTGGGCGGTCATGTTTTCAATAAGATCATAGCACTCTTCGGGTCGACGTTTCATAAACGTACCACCGGCAGCAGCATTAATCGTATCACGGTGTCGTAATGTCAAACCGTTATAGAAGGTATCTATAATAGTGACCAATAACATATTGTGGTTCGGACACCGATCAATCGACAACTTGTAGCGTTCCCATGCCTCAAATAATGATTCATCGGGAAGCTGACGGAAATTGCTAATCTCATTCCTTAATTTCGTCACCATCGATGGTGGGAAATATTTCGCCAAGAACCTTGTAACCATTTCATCGAAGTTATGAATGGAGTTCTTGGGAAGACGATCAAACCAAGCGGTGGCATGATGCGTCAAGGAATAAGGAAAGAGATATAGACGGAGGGCGTCATCGGTGACCCCATTTTGTTTCATACTTTGGGTGACGGTTATGAATTTATCAAGATGTTTGTTCGCATCATCACCCGGCAAGCCATGAAATTGGCACGAGTTTTGGACTTGTTGAATCATATGGTGCTTAAGTCCAAAATCGGCGGCTTGAATATTGACGGGGGCAATCGGGCCACCACGTCCGTGCATTGTGGGTTGGCACAGCTCCTCCATCGTTCGGAGATCGGGAGCTGGCATGTGATTATCACCACCCATCGGCGGGTGTTGATTGTTTGGGTCATCGGCCATTTCCTCAACGGTTGAGAAATGAACACGGTTGTTATGACGAATAATCCTCTCGGGATTTGAGAGTGGTGAAAGAAGAGGGTGAGAAGAAGAAGATAGGGTGTGCATACACCAAAAACAAACACAAAATCAAAAAGGAAAACCAAATTTGAAAATAAAATATTTTTTGGATTTTTATATTTAATGAAAAATTAGATTTATTATCTTTTTGGTGATCGTTGATCAACCGTACTCGTTTCTTTCAAAACTACGCGCAGCGTGGCGGAGAAGCAAAGGTCCACTCGAAAGTGATTAAAAACCTGCCTCTTTCGGTCTGCAATTTAATGTCAAGACCATCCTTAAACCCCGTGTATAGGTTGTAGTAAAGAAATAATCTGAGAAACGTTTAACTTCACGATCTCTTTTGTTGTTTATTCGGAATGGTTTACAACGCCCTCTCGAGAGCGAGGATTTATTATTAATGGTGAAAACACTTTAGGAAAAGTGTTTTTTAATTATTATATTTTTGTATTTTTTTATTTTTATGAAAACGAAAACTTCCGAGGAAGGGTCTTCAAAACACAATTCTTCGGCGAAACTCCAACTCTTTTCAAGCCTTCCCCGGCAGCGGCGCCATTTTTTTTTGATTCGTCGTTTTTAGTATATATTTTTCCAAAGGAAAAGGCAACGGATGCGTTTTCCTCGGGTCGTGTCCCAACGAAGGTCGAATTCGAGTTTTCGTTTCGGTGTCGAATATGTGTGGTGAATGGGTGTGAAAAGAGTGATTGATTGGTGATTTTATACTACAAGCAATGAAATGTATAAAAGAAACAACTAATTATGCTAATGAAACAATTAAACTAAGCACGTAATCCTAAAAACGAAAATTGAATTTAAAAGCGTTACGTGACGAAATTTAAAACGTAAATAAAAAGTGATTTTCTAAAATTTAAAACCTAAAAATATAAAAATAATTTTCCTATATTAAAACTGATAAAAGAAAATTTTTGGAAAAAGAAAAATATTTTTTTGACTTTTTAATAATTTTTTATGAATTAAAAACTAAATAAAACAATTTAAATGATTTAAAAATATTAAAACACTTTGGAAAAATCTGAAATTTTTTGAGTAATTCTAATTTTTAATAAGAAATCTAGAAAAAATAATTTGAGAAACTAATTTTGCCTAAATAAGCTGTAACATTGAATAAGCTAATGAGAAATAAGCTAAAAATAAGCTACAACTAACCAAAAATTCCAAAAAGCTCAGATATGATTCAACAGACTAATATAAGCTCAAATCAGTCAAAGGAAACCAAATAATCACAATGAATAAGCAGAAAAATCAGATAAGCAGTTGCAATGCTAGGTAATAGCAGTCACCAAACACCCACTTTGCAGCTTAATAATAAGCTAGGCCAGATCTAATTGGGAGAATCCAAAAGCAAAACCTCAAAGTTCATATGAGATACTACTTAACTTCCAGTAATGCTCAAATTTAGACTTCAAATGCTACTCTAATTGAGGCTTAAAACAAGTTAGGTTGGGACTGAATGTTTTGTGCAGGTCTGCACAGTGGTGAGGAGCTTAATTGCAGACCTTAAAACAGCTATCTAATAAGCTTAAAATGAAGATTACAGATATTGCACCTTTAGCCTACCAATCAAACTACTTACAAACCAAAATTGAAGGCCTGAGCTTAATCAAATAAGCCACAAAATAGCTTAGAACAGCAGCTTAAAAACCCAAGTCTGCACAAAAAATCTGTGACAGCAGTTATAGAAAAGTGGCGCAAAAGTGGTGCAAAACTTGACCAAGGCAAACCAGACTTCAGAATCTGACTTAAACTACTTAAACTGACCTAGAAATGTTAAATTTGGATTCCAAATAAGCTCAGCTTATTGCTGAGCTTATTGAAGCAGGTTTGGGCTTAAAAGGGAAGATTTAGACAAAAGGCTTCTAATAAGCTACCAACCTCAAATTCTCTACTGATTTAGACTCAACACACCTAATCTATCCTAGATCTATTCTCACCTAAATGCAGATCAACAGTAATAAGCTCAGCTTGTTATAATCCAAACACTCTTTTGAAAACAGATTTTGCAATTTTATACTAAACTAAGCTGATTTAAGCTACAAATTATACTAAACTATGATTATCTAATCTCTTTATAATCTAATAAGCAGAAATAATTGACAAATAAGCAGAAATTAAAGCTGAGCACAAAACAAGCAATTAATAAGCTAGAATGAGAATTTGAAACTCACAAGGTAAATTCCCCTCTGCATGAACAGAGGGGATTCACTTTGCTTGCCTATCTTTAGATAGGCTAAAGGCTTCCCTTTCTCCTTTTAGACTATCAATTCCTTCAGAATAAGCTCAGCTTATTGGATAAGCTGATGTTTGACTTTTGTTGACTTTGAGATAAATTCAGAATTAAACAAAACAAAAGCTCACAAATAACTAAATAGCTTAAATGAGCTTATAAAATGGATAAAACAGCTTATTGAAGCTGGCTTTTGTAAATATTTTTTGGATTTTTAAGACTTTTTTCAATATTTTTGGATTTTTTCAATAAGGTGAATAAAGTATGAGAACAAAAATGTAAATAAGCTAGAAATTGTTTATATAAGCTACTGATAACACAAATAAGCTAAGATCAAACTGAAAACTTAAAGAGAATCGAATTGATAAGAAATGGAAACTAAAATTTCATTAATAACTTTTGGAAATTACAACTGAAAGATAGAAATTACAACTGAAATAAAATGATTATACTAAAAAACAGTAAATAAAGTGGCAACAATTTTTTAAAACATAAAAATTGGACAAAACCTAATGAAGGAGGAGGTCTCCTATTTATAGCCATCAACTGAAGCTTCCAGGTTGTCCATGCTGGCAATCCGTGTGCATCCTCAGCTAACCTTCACCCTTAGATCATTTCTTGGACATCAATCCTTCAATCTTCACCGTATGATCAAATTTGTGATGTGTTCGGTCCAATAAGCAGCTGCCACGTGTCCACTCGTGTGTGCTCTGCCCTTCTGACACTTCTGACATCCAATGATTTGACAATCATACCCTTAATCTCAGTGAAAAAGTGTACGGGGTAATTAGGGTTCTTAGCTCAATGTTTTATCTGGGTAAATTGGGGCAAGTAAAAGGCGGGTTTGTTTTATTTATTTTTGTTTGACTCTTGTTTAATGCTTTGACCGGGGTATAAAGTTGGGTAAATGGGTCCGGTTTTGTGGATATCCGGGTCTGTGTAGTTGGATCGGGGGTTTATTTAAGAATAAGTGGGCTCGGGTTTATTTATTGTTTGGACTTGGGTTCTTTTTAACGAGAGTGGACTTGGGTTTAAGTTTAAGATAGGTAAAATCCGGATAATGTGGAATTTTAGTGAAGGACTAACAGTGTAGTTTTTGAAATCAAAGGACCATTGCTGTCATTTTTCCAAAGTATAATCCAAGGGCTTTATTTGTAATTTGATGAACTTTGAGGATTGACTTTGACTTTTTGCATCCCGGCTTCGGCTTTTGACACTCTTCCAAATCTCGTGCTCGGTTTTCCGTTTTTCTTGTCTTTATGTCAGTTTTTCGCGATATCCGTCCCTGCATAGACAAAAACACAAAAACTCTATATCTATTGGCATTATGGTCGGGTTTTTGGTCGTTTTGGTCCGGTTTTGGTCGAGAAAAGGTATGTGATTAAGCACATACCAGCAAGCACACCAATGGACTCTGAGAAGCCACTTCTTAAAGATTTAGATGGAGAAAATGTAGATGTACACACTTACCGATCTATGATAGGCTCTTTGATGTATCTCACATCATCAAGACCTGACATCATGTTCTCTATTTGTGCTTGTGCAAGATTTCAAGTAACACCAAAGGTTTCTCATTTAACAGCAGTCAAGAGAATTTTTAGATATCTCAAGGGTCAACCTAGGTTGGGGCTATGGTATTCTAGAGAGTCACCTTTTGACTTGGTAGTATTTTCGGATAGTGATTATGATGGTGCTAGCTTGGACAGAAAGTCAACAACTGGAGGATGTCAATTCCTTGGGTGTAGACTTATCTCATGGCAGTGTAAGAAGCAAACAATTGTGGCTACTTCAACAACTGAAGCTAAATATGTAGCTGCTGCAAGTTGCTGTGCTCAAGTCCTATGGCTTCAAAACCAACTTCTTGACTATGGGTACAATTTTATGAACACTGTCATTCATATTGATAATAGTAGTACAATTTGCATTATTAAAAATCCAGTACAACATTCTAAAACAAAACACATTGAAATTAGACATCACTTTATAAGAGGCTGCAATGAGAAAAGATTAATTCAAGTTCTTAAAATTGCTTCAGAACAAAACTTTACAGATCTGCTAACAAAAGCTTTTGATGTTGGTAGGTTTCAATACTTGGTAGCAAGTATTGGAATGCTAAATCCTCAATGATTTAAATCTATGTGTTTATGTATATAAATTTTTGTTTGTATTGTTGGCTTTGTAAATTGGCACTAGCTATTACTTTTAATTGTGTTTATTCATACAGTTAGTCATATGTTTATTCTAATATAAGACAAGTACTTTGTACATTGTTCTTTTGGTTTTAGACTAACAATTTCAGGTATGAATATTTGAGCACAAAGGAAGTTTCAAGTGAAATGGAAGCAGTAGAATGATGATACAGTTGCTAACATAATAGGTTCATGATAGAAAGAGTTTGGGAATTTACACCTCCTTAAAACTTCTTTCTTGAAACCTGATTATGAAATTTCACATTGAATTGATGACTTAGTTGATCAGAAAGTAACTGATACAACTCACTTTCTATCATTTTATACTTTTAAGTATAATGAGCAAGTCTAAGGACATCTGATAGAAAGAACAGCTAGTAAAAGTGAATCTAACACTTGTGTTAGAGGTAACAATTGCTATGAGCTGGAAACCCTGTAAAGAAAGCCTTTTGAATAGGTTTATCTTTTCACAAGCAGTTATTTATAATTGAAACACATTGGTTCTCACACAACCAGAGGTTGCTTTAAACCGAAATCTTAATTAAGTGTCTGTTATACACTTAATCCCTTCAAAATGGTTGGAAGCAGTATGATTTTTCATAATAAAATCAAGTACATACTGCTAAGGCAAAAGTTTCTTAAAAGAATGTTTTTGGAATAAAAAATGGCTCAAAAACCCATCAAACGATGGATTATGAGTTATTTCCCCATGAATCACCTCTCATAGGAGTTAACACACCTAGAAGTGATGAGGGCAGCAAATTAAAACTCTTAAGGAATTGATGGCTTCATGTACAATATTGTCTGATAACAAGTTCTAATTGATAGCTCAGATGATGGGGAGAGAAATATTTTGGTACATGGTGAGAGATCTTCCAAACAGGGGAGGAAATATCTCAGGGGAGGAAATAATCCCAAAGAAGGAAGATTAACCAATGAAAGGGAGGAAAAGACAAGAGTATACAAGATGATGACATAGAGGTTGAAAATGACAAGAATAGAGCTGATAATCTCTTATTCATGAACAAGATTCTGGAGTATTATGTATATTCAGAAGGGATGAAGCATTCAAAAGGAGAAAGTTCTATCTAGATCAAAAGGAGAAAAGTTTCAATTTCAGTTCACTACGTTTGTTCATTACTTGCTCAGTTCACTACGTTTGTTCATTACTTGCAAAGGCATGCTGATAGATGATTTCACTTGTTGAAACAAGCATCCAAGATACACAGCACCATTGCCTCTTATAATTCCTCCATCCAAGGAAATTGCACCATCTTTTAGGTCAAGGAATGAAACCTGAAGATTGGTATTGATATTGTTGAAGTCAAAGAACAGAAAGCAGATGAGTTACTGAGAAAGATATTCAATCTCACAGATCAGAAGAAAGCTCAGATCAAGGGTCTGACTATGAAGTGTTTGCAAGATCCTCACAATCAGAAATTCAATTCAGAAGAAACATGTTGAAAAGGGTTCACATGTTTAGGGGAGGATTGTTGGGAATTAAATATTCTGAAGACTAAGTATCGGGAAATTCTCTTAAGTGATTAATTGCTGGTTAAGTTTGGTCTTTGATAGTTAAGTCTGGTGGTTAAGTCTAGTGGTTAATTCTGGTGAGTGCCAAAATTAAGTCTGCTCTTCTAAAGTTAAGTCTGCTTGCTGGATGGATAAGTATACACTAAAGTCAATTATACACGGTAGATAATATCTTACCCCATGTGATCAGTCATTATGTTATATTCTCAGAACAAGTTGTAAACATAGATACATGTTGTATCTTAGTTACTGACTCACATAAGCTAGCAAGTAGTTCGACAAGACTTGACAAGAATTAACAATATTGTAAAGATCTCCTTGGACTATAAAAGGAGATCTTAGCTTAGTCATATGTGTGACTAATAGTGTGTGTCTTTTATGTGATTAAGTTTTATATGTTGAATAGAACCTTTGATAAAACTTTCATATTCATAACTGTCAAGAACAAGAACAATCATAAACATTATCAATAATATTGAATCCTTTGGTATTATACTTTCGGTGTTCATTGTTTAATATACACAAGCATCACTATTCCATTTCCATAACCAAAATAACCTTCTAAGTGTGATTAAGTAGTTTCCGCATACTTGATCATATTAACTCAATATATCATATACACAAAGTCACAAAGGTTTAACCACCTTATAGTATATTGAAGAATCCTCTCACGACTTATCAGAGATAGTATTGCCAATACTGGTATGGAAGCAGATATACAATCCTCTCAAAATAATCAAGGTGACATTTAAGATATGGATTGATTTCTTACTTTCATTCTATAGTATTTATAACACCTTAACTTTCCATTTTAATACCTAAAACTTGGTTTCAGACTTGGGAGTAAATAATCAGGCGTCCGTGTTACATGGTCTCTCTTGCAATACACACATTCCATATGGTATTCAGAGTTCACAGATGCCCATGGAAGCAGATATACAAGGCTGTCGAAATGATCAAGGTGACCTTTAAAATATGGATTAGTTTCTTAATTTCATTATATAGTATTAATAACATGTTAAATTTTCATTTTAATATCTAAAATTTGGTTTCAGTCTTACGATTAAACAATGAGGCGTCCGTGTCGCATGCTATCTCTTGCAATGTGCAGACTCCATGTGGTGTTCAGAATTCACAGACGACAATTGAAAATCCAAACACCTTTGACTCTATCCATAGTTTTAATATCAGAATGCCTCCTCTTCATACACAAACTAAACATGCAGGTACGCAACCTGAAAATAATACATCAGTAATCCGCCAACCATTTGTATATAATAAATAACAGTTTATAAATGTACGCAACATAAAAAGAGGATGTACGGGCACAAATAATATTGACAACACTGCTATGGAACCCGATATACAACCCTGTCCAAATAATCAGGGTGACTTTGGGAATCAGCCTGTACAATACTATGAGTGCACTTCTAATATAAGCGAACAGCAAAGGCGGAAAAGACGACGGCCAAACACTTATAATAGAATTAACGCATCATCAAGTATACCTGGAGGTAACTTTTATATTCATATATTCGTACTCTTATTGCAGGATGAAGAAAAAAAGAAAATTAGTTGACCTGAATTTGGTAACAATTTTTGTTTATAGGTGTTACAAACTTCTACATTGATTCTGGAGACTGCGACTGGTCGTGCGAACACTGTGGTGCTAGATTTTGGTATGGTGAAAGGCTCAAAAGTTCTACACAGCAAAGGGTTCGGTATAGTCGTTGCTGTGGGGAAGGCAAAGTACGTATGCAAGAACAAATTGATCCACCAGATTCTATAAAAGAATTACTGAGAGGCAAGCATTTTATGGAAAGCATACGTGCGTATAACCAAATGTTTAGTATGACATCATTTGGTTCTCAGATAGATGATCGTGTGAACGATGGAAGAGGCCCTTATGTCTTTAAAATTTCAGGGCAAATATACCATTGGATAGGAACAGTATGTCCCGCAAACAATGAAACTCCTAAGTTTTTTGCAGTTATACATATACCAAAAATGAAGTCGACAACAGACTAACGACTTTGGGTGCAACAAGCTCACTTTGAAACCTGAAATTGTTCGACAACTTATACAAATTCTAAATGAACACAATCAACTAGTAGCATTGTTCAGAACAACACGTGACATATGTGATCAAGAAAGTGTACCTGATTTCAAAATTCACCTTTACAATGTTGATGGAGCTCGCGAATACCAACTGCCAACTGCAGACATCCTGGGTGCTATAATTTTTGAAGATGGACCTAATACCAATACAGATTACGATGTAATCATACACCAAAAAGGTGTAGGTCCTCAAAGAATTAACAAACTTCATTCAACATATATGTCGTTACAATTTCCGCTCCTTTTTGTAAATGGTGAACCAGGATACAGCACGAAGTTGAAGTTACACATACGTGATGTGAATGGTGAAAGAAAAAAAATGTATTTGAATACCTATTACGCTTACTAGTTACATGAAAGGCCGCATCTTTATGGGTTACTATTCAAAGGAGGAAGGTTATTTCAGCAATATGTTGTATCAGTATATTGTGCAATCAAACAAGATCGCCTTGATTTTGTAAGAGCAAAACAAAATAACATTAGAAGCGAGTACTTATCAGGCATTTATGATGCAATTTCGAAAGGCGAACGCTGTGGTTCCGACATAGGTCAACGTATAATCCTTCCTTCAAGTTTCACTGGTGGCCCAAGGTATATGTACATCCATTACCTTGATGCTCTTGCCATCTGCCGAGTCCTAGGGAATCCGTAGTTTTTCATTAAGTTCACATGTAATGTAAACTGGCCAGAAATCCGCAGACACATGGAACAGTTTCCTCTACTTTCACCATCTGACAGGGCTGACATTATTGTCTGGGTGTTCGAACAAAAGGTGGACGATTTTGTACGAGTTTTAAAAGAAGGCAGCCTATTTGGACATGTTACTGGAGGTATGTACAACTTCTCACTGCAATTATTAAAAAAAAAAAAAAAAAAAAAAAAAAAAAAAAAAAAAAAAAAAAACTTAGTAAATTTACATAACTAACTTTCTTTTTCCATCATAATTACTGCAGTCTTATACACAATTGAATTCCAGAAACGTGGCCTACCACATTGTCACACTCTACTATGGCTACATTCAAAAGACAGAATACAAGCACCCGAAGATGTGGACAAATTCATTTCTGCAGAATTACCAGAAAAGACAACAGATCCGGAAGGGCATAAGGTTGTGTCCGAAATGATGATACATGGTCCATGTGGAGCAGCTAACCCAAGTGCTCCATGTACAGACAAAGGTACATGTACAAAGAACTTTCCAAAAAAAATACAATGACAAAACATTTTTTGACAAAAATGGTCATGTACATTACCAAAGAAGGAAAACTACAGATTACGTGATGAGAAATAAAGTAAAGCTGGATAGCACGTATGTTATCCATACAATAGACAACTATGTCTCATGTTTCATGTACATATAAATGTTGAATATTGTGGATGGAGCATGTTGATAAAGTACTTATTCAAATACATATCAAAAGGAAGCGACAGAATTGCAGCACGAATTGGAAGAGCACTAGGTCAGCCATCAACATCAGCAAATGCTCCAAGGATCAATGTTGACGAAATCAAAAACTTCATTGACGGTCGCTTTATATGTCCTCATGAAGCTTGCTGGAGAATATTTAACTTTCTGATACATCACCGAGAACCAGCCGTCCAAATTCTTGCTGTTCATCTAGAAGGTATGCAAAAGGTCACTTTTCGTGACAAAGAACCTTTGGGATATGTTGTCAGTGACGATGGAAGAACATTGACAACACTTACTGAATAGTTTACATTCAATAATTCATACGAAGAAGGACGACATCTGACGTACTTAGATTTCCCTTCTGAATTCGTCTGGTATGAAATTTCAAAAACATGGAGGCGTAGAAAAAACAGACCACGATCATCAATTGGAAGACTCGCGTACGCTCATCCTGCTGCAGGAGAACTCTTCTATTTCAGAATGCTTTTATGTCATCAGAAAGGTTGTCGATCATTTTCTGATGTGCGCAAAGTAAACAACACAGTTTTCCCTACATACCGCGCCGCATGCCAGGCTATGGGTTTACTCAAGGACGATAGAAAATGGGAGATAGCATTGGAAGAAGCAGCTATTTCAGCAACAACTTAAGATTTACGAAAGCTATTCGCTCACATCTTGCTGTATTGTGACGTTGCAGACACCATCAAATTATGGGAGAAGCATTGGACACTAATGATTGATGATATTCCAGCAAAAGCATCAGACATGACTCACATCAGAAATCTCCATCTCAATGATCCAGAATTGAAAGGATATGTTCTATATGAATTGGAAATGATATTCAACAGTTGTTCCAAATCAGTCACAGATTTCGGTCTTCAATTGCCTCCAAAAGACCTGTTAGACGACTTAAACAACAAGCTATTGATGGAAGAAAAAAATTACAATCGGGACGATCTGAAAGAAGAAGTTGCACTTGCTATTAAAAAACTAAATTCAGAGCAACACAGAATCTACGATCTTATTGTTAGTTCATGCACTAACAATTACCAACAGTAACTTTTCGTATATGGCCATAGAGGAACAAGAAAAACTTTTTTGTGGAAGACAATAATTATCAAGCTGCGTTCAGAAGGAAAGATAGTATTAGCAGTTGCATCGTCTGGAATTGCTTCTTTGTTGCTTCCATCTGGCCGCATAGCCCATTCAAGATTCAAAGTGCCTATTGAATTGACAGATGAATCGATGTGTCATGTTAAAAAAAACGCTACTTGCACAACTACTATCAGACACAGACTTAATCGTCTGGGATGAAGCCCCAATGAATGATCGAAGATGCTTTGAAGCACTTGATCGAACACTTAAAGATGTTCTGAGCAACCTAGATAAACTATTTGGTGGCAAATCAGTAATGCTAGGTGGCGACTTCAGACAAACATTACCGGTAAAAAAGAAGGGCACAAAGTCAGATATACTTGCTGCATCAATAACTTCTTCATACCTTTGGCGACATTTTAAAGTATGCAGGCTGACACAAAACATGAGGCTTTTACAAAGGGAACTTGATGATAATGAAAGAAACAAAACGACACAATTTTTTTCGTGGCTACTAGACATAGGAGATGGTAAAATAGGAAGCACTGATGAAGAAGATGCGGACAATGCCGCTTGGGTGACGATACCTGAAGAATACTGATGAACTCAAATAAGTACATTTTATTACCATCATTTATCCTATTTATTTGACTTGTTTTATTATATTATGTATGAGAATTGATACGTTAATGTTTACTTTTGTAATTCTCAGGTAAAAACAAGCATTTGGTGAAACTTGGCGATTTTGGACTAATTATGGAGCAAAACAAGCAAGAAGTTAAGAGTCTACTGAAATGTACAAGATCAAGACATTCTGCTCCAGATACGCCGCATCTTACTTATTACATACGGCGCATCACTATCAAGATTTCACAAGATACGATCCAAGATACAAGAGGACATGCGCCGCATCTATAAATAGTTTTGTTTTAAGTAGTTACAAGAGTTGTAAGAAGGTCCTGCATGTATTTAATTCATTAAGTAGTTTTGTTTTATTGTGTTAGTAAACTTTAATTCATCAGGATTGGTGGCTTGTGTAATGTGACAACGGAAAGGTTGCACTCCCTTAAAACTGCTTTCCCATTAATTAAAGTTTATATGTTGATGTCTTTGGTGACTTTTATTAGTGCATTGATAACCTCTGTGTCTAGCTGAGCGTTGATCGGGTCGCCATGCCTCTGCCCTCGCCTATTTATTAGATCGCCTATGCATTCTATCGTCTGTAGAAAAGTAGGAAGAAAGATAAATAGGATAGTCATAAGTAATCATTAAGGGTTTACTCGCCGATAAGATTAGAACCAACGAGAAAGGACTTAATCTCGGTGCGTTGCATCGAACTATACACTTCATATAAAACTAGCAATAAAACAAGTGACAAGCTACTTAACTATCAGGACAGGTCTTCTTATTGTCTCGAGTATTTATCTGTGTACGTGTGTGCTACTCGCTGATTCGTGCCTATTAGTTTAGTTTATATTTAATTGCAACCAAACCGTGCCAGTCTCTCAGGCTGAACCCACTTGCGTTAGATTAGGTTGTATAGCTAACTTAAGAAATTAAAATACTGATTAGGATAACTAGATAATACGTTCCACTCTTAGTGATCGACACTCTACTTACCATTATATTCATACTGACCGGGTACACTGCTCGTTAAAGTGTATGTGTTATTGATAAGTCGGCTAAATATAAATTTAAAACTTTAATACTGCTAAAACCACAACGACATACCGTGGGTATAAATTAGAGCATACGCACACGCGCATCAAGTTTTTGGCGTCGCTGCCGGGGAGTGAATTGTTATTATCTGTTAATTTGATATGTATTTTAATTAGGTTTTTCTTTTTAATTTTTAATCTAACCGCTAACTCTGTTGTATATTAGTTAAATTGCATTCATTGTATTATTTGCATATTTTCTGTTTTGTGTGTTATTTGTTTTATTTTATTTTTGTTTATTTTCGTTTGTGTTTTTATTTGTTTTTATTTTTCGTATTTTCTGCATACTGCTATCGTTGTGCTGAGCATATTCAAACGATACGGCGCATCTATTTTCATAGATACGGCGTATTGCGTTTAATTTTTATAAAATACATCGCGTTTAATTAATTCGATACGACGCATCTTTCCCCAAGATACGGCGTATCTGTTTTTAATAAGAAATTTTTTTCTAAGCGATAACGTGATACGACGCATCTGCTTTTGCAGATACGGCGCATCTATTATTTTAATTAAAAACAGTTTTCGAATTATTAAACAGATACGACGCATCGATTTTTATCGATACGGCGTATCTTCTGAATCAAAAATCTTGTATTTTGAAACGTAACGAAAATACGGTGCATTAACTTTTGTTAATACGACACATTTAATTTTAAATAAATATCGATTTTTGAAAATTAAAACTGATACGGCGCATTCTACTTTATAAGCGGCGTATCTATTTTCTGAATTAAGTCTGATTAAATTTTAACGATTATAAGATACGGCGTATCCAACTTTTTGGATACGGCGCATCGTCTGCAGATATTAGTAACTTTGATTTTTCATATTCCGTTTTCATTGTTGATTTTCTGATATATTACTTTCTTGAACATACCCTACTGATGCTTTTGTGGTAGTTTCAGGAAGTGCATGACCAGGAGTTCTACGAAGAACTTGATTCAACCTTTCGACGATCCTGAACGAGCCTTTCATTCGCTTAAAAGGCTTTTCAACACAAAAAGCTTTGATACTTCAAGTTCATTCGAGCTTGATTATTTTTCTGAAGAGAAAGAGGAAGAAGAAACAGAAACAATGGGCGAAAACACTACTATGGAGGAATACATGAACAGTACCCGTGCTGATTACACTTCAGGAGTTGCTAGACCAAAGTTTGATGATAAGTCAAAATTTGAATTGAAGGGTCAGTTTCTCAAGGAGCTAAGAGAGAATGCTTTCAGTGGATCGGAACATGAGGATGCTAATGAACATGTTGAAAAGGTCCTCGAGATTGCAGATTTGTTTACTACAGAAGGAGTCACTGACCCTGCTAGATCAATCACTACATGGGAAGATTTGAAGAGCAAATTCCTGAAGAGATATTGTCCACCTGCTAAGACTGCTAAAAAGATGGAGGCTATCAACAGTTTCAAGCAAGAGCCTGATGAAACTCTTTATCAAGCTTGGGAACGATTTAAAGATTTACTGGTAAAATGTCCTCAACACTATCTAACCCCTATGCAGGAGATAATATTGTTTTATCAAGGATTGGACGTGCCTACTAGACAAATCTTGGACGCTAAGGGAGCTGTGCCTCAAATGAGTGCAGCCAATGCTAGGAAAGCTATCCAAGAAGCTGCTGATCATTCTCAAAAATGGCACGATGGGACCTCTACTAGATCTAAGAGCAACACTAATTTTGACGGGTTTGCTGCTATTCAAGCTCAATTGGATAAAATTAGTAGAGAGATGAAGAAGCGTGATGAAAAAGTGTATGCTGCCCAAGTTGGATGTGAAAAATGCGAAGGACCTCACTACACTAAAGATTGCCCGAATAAGAATGAAAGTGAGACGTTTGAAGAAGCATATTACACGCAATTTGGACAACCATTCCGACCTTCAGGAAGATTTAGGGAAGCTACCCCGGGATTCTATCAAAAGAACAACTTTAATCCCGCTTATCAAGAAAGGAGGCAAACTTTAGATGACACTTTAAAGCAAATTATGGCCGATGCTGCTAAAAGACATGAAGAGAATACTGCTATGATCAAAGAAATCCGAGCTTCAATGGACACTATTACAAGAAATCAAGGAGCTTCGATCAAAGCATTGGAACAACAAATTGGTCAAATGAGCAAAGTTCTTCAAGAAAGGGGATATGGAAGTTTACCTAGCTCAACTGAAACCAACCCAAGAGATCATGTCAAGGCCATAAGCACCACTGAAGAAGTCACTCCTAACATTCCTTTTCCTAGAAGACTGATGAATGGTAATGATGGTGCAAGACCCGAATTTTTCTTTAATTCTTCAATCAGTTTAAGAAGGCTACTCAAAGAGAAGACAAAGATTGAAGAGGAGATCAAGGCTACAATGAAAGAAGAGAGCTCTGCAACCGACTTAAACGCCTTGCCTCATAAAGAAAAGGACCCAGGAAGTTTTACTTTACCTTGTTCAATTAATGATATATCTTTCAATAATGTGTTAGCTGTCTTAGGAGCTAGCGTTAGTGTAATGCCCCTTAAGACATTCACTACCCTAGGACTAGAAAAATTAGCACCAACTAAGTTACTTATTGAATTGGCTGATAAAACGGTAAAACGACCTGAAGGGATTGCTAATAATGTGCTAGTTAAGATTGAGAAGTTTATTTTCCCTGTAGACTTTGTTATATTAGATATGCCCGAGGATGTTAAGATTCCTTTAATCCTTGGAAGACCTTTCTTGTCTACTGCCCGTGCTAAGATTGATGTGTTTAAAAGAAAAATCTCATTAAGGGTAGCGAATAATAAACTAGTCTATAAGTGCCAAGATCCTGTTAAAAGCATAATTAGAGGCGTCTATGTGCTAGGATTAAGAGAACGTATGGACCTTGATCTTGAAGCTAGGCTTATGGGAGAAACATTGATTCAAAACAACTCAACTAATCCTAATCATGAGAACTTTGAGAAATTTATTGACCTTAATGTACCCACCGAACTTAGACGCGATATTGTTAATGATTCTGATGACGAGTGGTATGATTTCGTAGTAATTAACAAACGTAGGAGAATAGTTGAGAAAACGAATTTGAATAATGATGTGTTTATTGAACTACCACCTCACCTTGCATATTTGTGCCTATTTAATAATAAGAATTTCCCATCTATCATTTTGTCATCTCTGCCCGAAAGGGACAGAACTTTATTTATACAGATATTAAAGAAGAACGGCGTGGAAATTAAGGACGAGCAAGGAGTGTTCAATATTACTGAATTGGCAATGAGGGAGCGCGATGTTTCCGACTCCTTCAATGATCGATATTAAAGAGCTGAACGTGAGTCTAACTTGAAGACTCTGGAATAAAGACAAGTGCTGACCGGGAGACAACCCGGAAAATTTTTACTATTCTGTTCTGTGTCGAGTCAGTCAGGCCCGCAGAGGATACGGCGCATCTCCATCCTGAGATGCGACGCATCTCCTGCACTGGTCATATCTTTATTTTCTGCATTTTTTATTTTTTTTAACTTTAAAACTTTTTGTCTGTTTATTTTAATGCGGCGCATCCCTGGTTAAGGATGCGACGCATCTTTTATTCTGATTCGTATTTATTCCAGGCTCGATATGGCGTATCTTCTTCCATAAGATACGGCGCATCGACTGACCTGATGATTTTCATTTTAATTTTTATGTTTTATTTTTTCTAACTACTAATGTATTATGCAAGTTTGAACCTTCTTAACTTAGGTGTGTTAAAGTCTTGGTGGTATTATAGATTCCTGCATTTCCTGTGGATACATCAAATATGAAGCTTAAACGTTCTCATCCACGAGGAAGTTGATTTTTGCTCTTATACTAATGGAGGATCATACCGAGCAAATCTCAGGGGAGTTTTTTCTGTTCTAATTCTTTTATTTTCCAGTTTTTAATCTTTGATACAAACAACGAGGACGTTGTTTAACTTAAGTGGGGGGATTGGAGAATTAGAACACTTACTTGTCCTAAAATTTTCAAAATATGCTTAAAATGTGCTTAATATATCAAAATTTAAAATTTTTTTTAGCATGTTTTTGTTTAAAGTCTAAGTTGCATAGCTGCGCACATGACGTTATTTTCAAAAATTGTGATTTTTCAAAATTCACAAATCTATGAGTGTGCCGGTGACTTGTAAACTTTAGAACTTGGCTTGTATACTATTCGAGACCACCATAATAAGTATTATTTTATATAATTGGAATGACTTGTCTAAATTGGTAAATTTCTAGGATTACACCCAAAAAGCCTATTTTATGTTATGTGATATTAGCTAACTACACTGGTTAGTTAACCCCCGTATAAACCCTTTTGTTACTCTCATTTTTAGAGTAAGATACCCCTAGAAAAACACTCAGAGCCATTCCTTTTGTTTCTTACACCTTTGTTATAATGTTTCGTTACACCCTTACACCTTAGCCTACCCTGTAGATTAAAATCCGTGGTTGGTTAATTGCTTTAGGCAAAGTGTGTTTCCTTACATTACCTGTGTTCGCGTGCGTAATTCATTATCCTTGGTTAGGTCGGGAAATTGCACAATGCAATTGGAGTGAAAGTAAATATTGTATATCTTTGAGTTTATTTTTCGTGTGTTTACTACTTTCACTATTACCATTATTTCTGAAGTCATGAAAAGTATGGAAAAATTATCCAGAGTTATCATTATAGTGATGGGGTGAAATTTTACACATCTATGTTTATGTTTCACAAAAAAAAAAAAAAAAAAAAAAAAAAAAAAAAAAAAAAAAAAAAGGAAAAAATAAGAAAAGAAAAAGAAAAAAGGAAAAGTTAGAAGTTTGTTTTAACCAATTTATGTAAAGTTTTGTATTAAGTGGTCGATATCATCACTATTTGTTGTATATTATATCTATGGATTGAATGGGAGTTGAACGTTATGGGAACACCAACTAAAGGATATTCTTTGATTGAAATCTTGTTGAGTATAATTCGTGTCTACCTAAAGCGTGTGTTTCAAGTGTTAAAGCGTGAGTTATTCTATGATATGAGTCTTATTCATGGGATGGTTGGGATAGTGATTAACCACACTTAGGATTTTAATTTATCTGTTTTGTTTATTTTTCATTTTACACCAATTTATATCCCAAATATTATCCATACCCTATATTATTCTTTATCCAAACCTTTGATTTATTGAGATTAGGGATTTGAGCAATCTTAAGTATCGTATTCGTGGATTCGGCTATGTATTTATGATTTTGTCGCCCTTTTTGATATAATATTATTGGTGAAGATTACTTGTTCCTATCTTTAGCCTATTCGAGTTAAGGATTTGAGCAATTGCAAGTATCGTGTTCGTGGATTCGATCATGTATTTGTGATTTTGTCGCCTTTTCTGGAATTTGAGATCGATAGAGATTAAGGAGAATGATTAACCCTTAAGCCTACAAACCCTTTTTACCGCTTTAGACTTGTTATTCCTTGGCTTTAGTGGGGGAGATGTGTATACTTGCCAAGCTTATGATAGAATATTCGTCACGACTGGACAGTTAAACGATTAGATTTGCTTTTATCAAAATATTTTATTTTACTTCTAATTCGTTAAGTGTTTGGTTGTGTGATTATGACAAAAATGAATACATGCTTAAATATAAAAATAAATCCTAATATCTTTTAGGATACATTTTCATAAGATTAATTCTAAGGTTTACTTGGGGACAAGTAAAGTTCAAGTGGGGGGATATTTGATGAACTCAAATAAGTACATTTTATTACTATCATTTATCCTATTGGCGATTTTGGACTAATTATGGAGCAAAACAAGCAAGAAGTTAAGAGTCTACTGAAATGTACAAGATCAAGACATTCTGCTCCAGATGCGCCGCATCTTACTTATTACATACGGCGCATCACTATCAAGATTTCACCAGATACGATCCAAGATACAAGAGGACATGCGCCGCATCTAATAATGGAGTTACGCCGCATCTTCTGGCGGTGTACGAATATTCCTGAATATATTAATCTTGGACCCCACGCGAAGTTAAGTCAATGCGCCGCATCTACTTATTATATGCGCCGCATCTTACCCTCAGACAGAAACTATAAATACCCCAAGACCAGACGAATTTCGAGGATATATAATATATACGAAGGACGAAACAGAAGAAACCCTAGGACGAATTCAGTCGAAGTAGCAGCACAAGACATGTAATACCTGAAATTCAGATAACCCGTAAAATGACCAAATTACCCCTGAAAGTATAAAACCTAATTAAATAACTTATAAATTCTGAAACAATTCCAAAACTTCTGAAAACGAGCTATATCTGAAACGAACAAATTTCTGGGACAACGTTGCATCATTTCGAATGTTAAAAAAATTATTATTCACATACATATGTATTTATAAAATTCCGAAATATATATATTAAACTAAATATAATTACTAAATCATTTATATTAAATAATATGTAAAAGTAAATTAAGAAAGGGTTATATAAAATCAACCCAAATTATTATTTGATCCTAATACCGAAAATACTGATTCAGCCCCCCTAAGTCGGTGTTACAAGATATAAACAAATCTTATATTTTCCAAAAAACCCTAATCGCATAAATTACAAAAAACCCTAGCGATCACCAAAAATTCGACCAAGGCAGCCACACAATTTCTGGACGTGAACAAGCAATTTTATGGGGTTCTTGGAGGTGCAATCAAGCTAGGAAAAATAAGGGTTGGTGCGTGGATTCACTGGTTCGTTCTTGGTTCTATTTTCTTGTCGATTTTGCCCATACGCAAGGTATAAATCTATACGCCTAAACCACACGTTCTAAAATTGATATAACAATTTTCCTGTGATCTTTACATCTTATATAACTCATATAAATTATGTGAATCAAATCATGCAAGCAAATCTATGCGTACAAAAATATTATGATCATAGAACACGTAAATTATGAATATATATAATCAAAATTTCTGGGCATGATAAGTACTTTATTTAGACCTCATATGAAGTAATAGACCTGGGAAAAATGTTAGAACGATTTATGGTAGCCTAGATCATGTCGTGGTAATTTTGATGTCAAAAACGTACGTAAAAATCAAATATATGTTAAACGATTTTTCTGGGCATGCTATTTATTTTTCGTGGGTTCTTTATAAGTCATATGATCTGGGAAAAATATGAGTTTGATTTTTGGAAGCCTAGATTTAACGTGGTGAATTTTATGTATAACCGGATTTTGTGAAAACAAAGAAAACAAATAAAATACAAATCGGGGTTATTAGGGTTAGGTTTCTTGGGCATAAATCTGATCATTAAAGGTGTTTTAAGGATGAATTAATGATGATGCAATGATTGGTAAATAGTAGGGTTTGTAATTGTTTCTAAAAAGCATAATCCGATTTAAAATAAAAAGTATAAGGACCTGTTTTGTCAACTTTGAAACTTCTGGGATATTTTTGTAATGTCATATACATCTGTAGGAATGTGGGAAAAATATAACTTTGGGGTCCTAAGTGTAAATATTGCATTATAATGAATTAAATGGATATTAAAGGGTACGAATGGAAATTAAATAAAAGAGAGGGACCAAAAGTGTAAATCTGAAATCTTGAGGTTATTTTGAGTTAATACTGATATAAAAAGGCTATTGTGTAATTTTGAGGAATTATGGGTTAAATATGAAATTGTTATGAATTATGATTTAATTTATAAGTTTTGGTAAACTAAAAGGACCAATTATGTAAATTCTGAATTCTGAGGGGTCTAATCTGTAATGTACTAAGTTCTGATGATATATTCTGTAATTATGAAATATAATATGTTTGGTTGATATATATGGATATTGTAGGGTTTAATTTGTAAAATATGTAATTATAAGGTTGGTTTTGTAAATTATATAACTAAAGGGGTGTAATCTGTAAATTGTGAAACTTAAGAGAATAAAATGTAATTCTGAATAAAATGTGTATATAATTCTGCAACTTAAAGTATTTTCCCTAATGACCTTGGAAATTGATGAAGTTACATTTCAAACCCTAAACTTTGTGATCATGTCATAATTAACCCTAAACTTCTGTAACTTGATAAAATATACTGTTATTCCATAATAATCTTTGAATAAGGGTTCAACCTAATCTGAAATGATAATATCTGTTAATTCTGGAAACCTGCTAATTATGGGAACTTACTAAATCTGGAAAGTTACTAAAAATAGAAAGTACTTAAAATGAAGAGGTAAACTAAAAGTAATAATCTGAAATAAAATCTTTAGTAATTCTGTCTTCCTCTTCCTTAGGTGTGAAGAAGGAGAAGTCCTGATCATTGTTCTGTGTTTGTTTGTTTGTCTGCTGTGCTAATAAGGTACAAATATTCTGCCCTATTTCAGTAAGGGTGTTTCTTTCCCTTTTCTCTCAGTATTTCATTTTCCTTATTAGGATTCCCTATACCATTGCTATGTTCCCCTCTGTTTGTGAATCTCTGTTGTGATCTGTTATCTTGAACCTTTGTTTGAACCTTCTGCTATGATTTTCCATTCTGAACCTTTGCATAAACTCTGATTTGAACCTTTGATATTTCTGGACTTTAACATGAACCTTTTTACCATGTACCCTTAAGACATGACTTTCTGATTTTGATAGTTCATTTGACCTCTGACCTCTGACCTACAGTTTGATATCCGAGCCAATCACTAGGCATGAGGGTTTCATGTCCATGTCATTGATGCACCGATGGCATGACTCTAGGGCAGGAGAGTGATGACCTGTTCCGTCCCTGATTTATTTTATCTGGTGTGTTAAGGAGTTTCTGGCCACCGGGGGCGTATGGATGCATCCTAGTTCTGTTATCTGTTATCTGTTATCTGTTTATGTTATATGTTATTATTATATCTGGTGACTGATGGTGTGTGCGATACACGTCTCTCACATTATCTGGGAGTTGGCCACTCTACACAGGTTTGTTGTATTATATGGTTATGCTATGGTATTATCTGTTATCTGGGCTCGTGATGGATTTCTGTTTTCCCTAAACCTGATTTGTTTCATTATCTCTTCTTCATTCTTTTCTTTTTCCTTATTTCTTTTCCTATTCTTTCACTTTGATTCTGTATCTGTATGATCTGTATTCCTGATTTGTTTTGTACTGCTATCTGTTATCTATATATCTGTTCACTGAGCTCTCGTAGCTCAGCCGCATTTCTTTTCCTGCGGCAGGTACTTAAGCTAGGAAGCTGGGTTTTAGCTTTGGGATGAGAGCAATCTGATTTGGAGTTTTGACCTTAGTGATTTTTAGCTTTGCCATCTGGATTTCTATTTATTTTGATATGCCATTGTTTAGGCATTTGAATATTGGATTTTGTACTTCAGTTATTTTGTCTTGCATTTGATATAAGTCATGTTGACTTATTTTGGATTTAATGTTAAGACTTCCGCTGTTTTATTATTGAATGCTATGTTTGTTCTGATATGAAACCATATATTTGTGACATCTTTGCCCTTGTCGGGTTGGGGTGTTACAATTTGTGGTATCAGAGAAACAGGCATCCGAAACCCGTAGGCTTAGGCCATTGACCTGTGAGGATTGGGTAGACATTAGGTTTCCTTTCGCGTACTCTTTTTCCTTATTCTGCTCTGACATATTTTCCTTGACCTTGCAAATCGTTTTCATAATCCTGTAGATGGTTAACACTCGTCACCAGGAGTATAATGCTGGAGGGGATGCTGAAATCCCCAATCTGGAGGCTATGGTGGCTAATGCTATAGCCAATCTGCTACCCGGCCTTAACACTGATGCGGTGATCAATCGGCTTATCAGTGGTGGAGCTAGTTCATCTGGAGGTGCTGGCAGTTCTTCTGGTGGTGGGGGCTGACCCACTACCATTAATGGGTGGCTTGAGAGTTTCAATAAACTCAAGCCGTTGTCTTTCAGTTCTACTGCTACTCCTCATGCTGCAGAGGACTGGATTACCCACATGGAGAAGCTGTTTGAGGTGCTAGGTTGTGAGGACGAGTTTAAGACTCGCCTGGCTGTGTTTAAGCTTGAGGGTGATGCACTTAACTGGTGGAAGGCGCACAAGGCAGCTAAAGGAGGCGATCCGTATGTTCTTGGTTGTACTTGGGCTGATTTCCGCACTACATTCTATAATCGGTACTTCCCTGACTCTGAGCAGCAGAGGTTTATTCGGGAGTACAACACTATTTCCCAGCTAGATTCTGAGAACGCAGGGGAATATCTGGAGCGGTTTCAGAGATTGGTTAGCTTTGTGGGCCCCACTGCTGGAGATTCAAGGCGTCAAGCCAAGCAATTCAAATGGGGACTCAAAAGGTTAGTAACCTGTATAAAGTTGATGTTTGGTACCAATAGACCCTAATGCACTTTTCCATTTTACTACTGAATTAGGTGGGTGCTCGATCGTATGCTTAATGATGAGTTTCTGGATCCGTCAGCATGTTGCGATGCAGCTCGCAACATCGAGATTTTTCATGAGGGAGTTGGTTACAAGCGAAACCGTGATGGCGACAGGGTTCAGCAGCAGAGTCAGAATCGGGACAACAAGGGGTATTCTGGTAGGAACTTTGAACAGCGAGGTCAGTCAGATCGTGGACGTGACTATCAGGGTCAGTCAGGCAGGAGTTATGATCAGAAGAGGCACGACTCGAAGGGTCAGGATTCGAGGTCGGTTTCTAGGCAGGGGAGTGATCGTCATGGACGCAGTGACAGTCAGAAACAGTGGAAGGATCAGCCTTCCAAGGGTTATCAGCAGCAGTCTCGAGGTTCTGGATCGGGTTCTCAGACTTTACCTCCTCCTCCCATTTG
The DNA here is from genome assembly GCA_021014915.2 of Artemisia tridentata subsp. tridentata. Lineage (NCBI taxonomy): Eukaryota > Viridiplantae > Streptophyta > Magnoliopsida > Asterales > Asteraceae > Artemisia > Artemisia tridentata. Next base: position 37,964,954 of record CP139504.1, read on the forward strand.
TACTACTTGTGGGAAGAGTCATCCCAGACCGTGTCGTAGGGCTTCTGGTGCATGTTTCTGATGTGGGTCTTCTGAACATCGGGTGAAAGATTGCCCTAAGCATAATCCGACCCCAGCTATGCAGTATCTTCCTCCTCCTCTTCCGAATACAGGCCGTGTGTTTTCGACTACTCGGGATCAGGCAGCTAAAGCATCAGGTACCATTACTGGCATTCTGTATATTGGTGATCACACCGTATTCATATTATTTGATACTGGCGCAACACACTCTTTTATATCCGTAAAACTAGCTAAGAAGCTTAAAACGACTCCAACACCATTAATAAACAAACTATCTATTTCCACCCGAATGAAACAAAGTGTCCTTCTCGATCATGTATATGTTAACTGTCCTCTGCGCTTTGATGACCGGATTCGTCCGGCTAACTTACTTCCTCTGGATATGATTGATTTCGATGTCATCCTGGGCATGGATTGGTTGGCTTCCCATAGAGCTACCATCGACTGCCATGCTAGGAATGTGATTTTTGGAGATCTGAACCATCCTGAATATGTTTATCATGAATCTCGCCCTCTGAAATCCGTTAAAATCATCTCTGCTATGAAGGCACGGACCTTGATATCTCATGGTTGCCAAGGCTATTTGGCTTCTGTTAAGGATTCATCTGTTGAGACTTCTGATATTTCTGATGTTCCCATTGTTCGGGATTTTGCCGATGTTTTTCCTGAGAAACTTCCTGGTCTTCCTCCGGCTAGAGAAGTTGAATTTGTTATTGATCTGATTCCCGGTGCCGAACCTATCTCTAAGGCTCCGTACCGGATGGCACCTGTCGAGCTGAAAGAGTTAAAGGAGCAACTGGAAGAGTTGTTGGACTGTGGTTTTATTCGCCCTAGTGTTTTGCCATGGGGTGCTCCGGTGCTTTTCGTGAAGAAGAAGGACGGTAGTATGCGGTTGTGCATTGATTATCGTGAGTTAAATCGTATTACCATCCGAAACCGTTATCCGCTTCCTCGCATTGATGACTTGTTTGATCAGCTGCAAGGAGCCAAGGTGTTCTCCAAAATCGACTTGCGATCTGGTTATCACCAATTACGGGTTAAAGAGCAGGATGTATCTAAGACTGCTTTCCGTACCCGTTATGGACACTATGAGTTTCTGGTTATGCCTTTTGGCTTAACAAATGCTCCTGCTGTGTTTATGGATTTAATGAATCGGGTCTTTCATGAATTTCTTGATAAGTTCATCATCGTTTTCATTGATGATATTCTGGTGTATTCTAAATCGTCTGAGGAGCACGAGCAACATTTGCGTATTGTTCTGGGTATTCTGAGGCAGCAGAAATTATTCGTGAAATTTTCTAAATGTGAGTTCTGGCTGAACCAAGTAGCTTTCCTTGGTCACGTTGTGTCTGCAGATGGTATTGATGAAGCGAAAAGTGTACCGCTTTTAAGGGGTCATTTATGCCCTAAATCGTATTTATTTGATCAAATATTGCCCTAAATCGTTCCTTTTGTCATTTTAGGTACTTTGGAGAAGAAATTTGGAAAAGGAAGCATTTTGGACGTTTTTGGAGCATAAAAGTGAAGAAAACGGCAAATTCTCAAAATTGTGCTGGAAAGTACCTTTGACGGTGCCGTCAGGATTTGTTCTTGACGGCGTCATGGCTTGGCAAAAGTGGTGGATATGAAAATTACTCATGATAAGCCAGAGAAATTTGCATGGGAATTCTGACGGCGTCACCCTTTGGAGTGATCAAGGTCGTCACGACTTAATTTAAAGAGGGACGGCGTCACGCCTAATTATGACGGCGTCAAGCCTTGATAAGCCAGAACGGATTTTGGAGAGCTAAAGAGGGACGGCGTCAAGAAGGCCATCCGGGAACCCTAAAAGCGGTGAGGTGACGGCGTCACACTCCATAACGTGACGCCGTCAGATCTGAAAGTCTATATATAGTTTTGCAATTTTTTGTCATTAGTGTGGAACTAGTGTGGAACTTTGTGTGTGAAAAACCCTAAGACGATTTTAGCAGCTTTTTCAAGGCTTTTTGCCTTGAGATCTTCCATGTTACATTGAAGATAAGTTATCAATTAATCATTCAATATGTCTATGTGTTGTTTGATTCTATCTTGTTCTTGTCTTTTGTTTAACATGCTAGGCTAGATTTATCTTGTGTTTGCTTAGATCTAATGAAACCTAGCTATTGATTATTGGTTATTAGTGTGTTATTAGTTGTATTGGATGATTGTTCATCTATGTTAGGCTTAAGAAAACTAGCTAACTTCCTATTCGGTAACTTGCTTGAACGTCTTAAGAAGCATGAACCAATGCGTACTAAGGTTTTTATGGTTGTATTTAATGCACAAGCGAATTCTAGTGATCCCATGTTAGGAGCTTCCTAGCCGGCTCGACATAGGAGTGAAGTAGGAGCTTGTAGAGTTGGGGAAGTACGTACGCCACCCCACGATTGGTATTAAGGAATACACCCGTCATCCACGCGATTAATACACACTAATCAACCGGTAAAAGATAGTTAGGGAGTAAGAAAATCTAAGTAAACACATTTCTCACCACATAAGTTTTACCACCTTTTCATTTTCAGTTATTTTATTTTATTTGCATTCGTAGTTATTTGGGTTAGTTGACTAGCAACTAATTCCGCCCACTCTTTCAAACCCGAGATTTTACTTGCTTTCATAAAATTATAAAAACATAAAAAGAATCTTCTCTCACCCTTAGACCTATTAGAGTAGTTTTTCATACCTAACGAACACTATTCCCTGTGGAGAACGATCAATCCCCCGTACTTACCACTACACTATACTACATCGGTCAGGTACACTGCCTGGTGGGGTTGTAAGCCTCTTGAGATCCCTTGAGAGGTAAAACCTGTTGTAAGGTTGCAAAACCACGCATCAAGTTTTTGGCGCCGCTGCCGGGGAATAGTTATTGTTTAGGTTGAATTTTTATTTTATAGGTCTACTCACTAGATTCCTTTCTAGTGAGATTTTTATTTTATTTTTCTAGGTTTTCTTTAGTCTATCTTTTTTCTTCGTTTCTTTGTTCGTAACCATTACCATCCGACATCATAGAAGGTGGTAATATCCTCGATCCCAACAACCCACCACCACAACAACCACCACCTCCTAGAGCCCGTACTTTAGGAGAGTACTCCCGTCCTAGCCACCATGGCTATCGAAACACCATTGAGCTCACTCAAGGAGCCAATGTCACTCCCCTGCGATCCGACACCATCCGGTTGGTGCAAAGCGGATGCGCATTCCATGGACTTCGTTCTGAAGATCCTAATCAACATCTCAAGGACTTTCTCAAAATCGTTGATTCTATAGACCTTGATGTTGCCACTCGAGAGACGACCCGACTGCGTCTCTTTCAATTCTCTTTGCGGGACCAAGCTAGTCAGTGGCTAGAACGTCAACCCGCAGGTTCCATCACCTCTTGGGATGATCTCACTACTCGTTTCCTTGCTCAGTTTTTCCCACCGGGAAGAACTACCAAGCTAAGGAATGATATCTTGATGTTCCAACAACGTCAAGGCGAAACCCTCTACGAGGCATGGACTCGATTCAAGGACTTACTCCAAAAAGTCCCTCACCATGGCATAGAACTTTGGCTCCAAGTCCAAATCTTCTATGACCATATCAATCTCTACACGAGGCAAACCATTGACCAATCGGCCAGTGGCAAGCTACGTGATCTAAGTGCGGAACAATCATGGGCTCTCCTGGAAGATCTTGCTCTTTATGACAACGAAAGTTGGAGTGATCCCCGTGATTTGAATAAAACAGTCAAGGCAATATCTTTTCCTTCGAACAATTCAAGCACTTCCGACCGTAGGATCATAGAACTTGAAGACCAAGTCAAGTTTCTCATGAAATCCTACGAGGCTCCTAAACCTTCAAACCAAGTGAACAAAATCACTTCTTCATGTGAATTATGTAGTGGTCCCCACGACGCTCGTGATTGCATGGAACTCCCCGAACAAGCTTTTGCGGACTACGCATCCTCACGTACCGACGGAGCGGGAGACAAGTGGTACACTTTCAAACCCGAGCCAAACCCCTACGGTGATACATACAACCCCTCATGGAAAAATTACCCGAACCTTAGGTGGAAACAAAACCAAAACGCACAACAAACCAATTCTTCCAACCCACCTAATCGTTTCCAATCAAGCGGTTCCAACTCGAACCGTACTTTCAACAACAATCCTTCCGGCAATGGTAGTACCGATAACTTTGAAGGATTGATGTCCCAATTTATGGCATCTCAAGAAGCTCGTTTAGCCAAGTTTGAAGCCGATTTCAAACAAAAACAAAGCGAGATGACCAATAAGATTGACACTTTGTTGAAAGCCCTCAATGACCGAGAAATGGGAGCACTCCCTAGCAACACAGTCAAGAACCCGAAACTAAATGTCAACGCCATCTCGTCGGTTTCGTCTCCTAGTTCTTGTCCACAATATTATTCGGTCAATTCCATGAGCTCGTGTTTCAAACAAACCCAAGTCGTTCAAAAGGACCAAGAAGTTAGGACATCCAAATTGGTCAACAACATAGTTGAAACACCTCCCACTCAAAACCTTGACGAAGAATTCAAGGAGCTCCACCTTGAAAGTCCGGTTATTGATGTGTTGGATGAGAAGAAGCTCAAGTTAGGCGAAAAAGGGACCGCCTTTGTTCAAAACAAGCTACCTAAGAAGTTAGATGATCCGGGCTTATTTGTTCTACCTTGCAAGATCGGTAATTCGGAGGCTTATGACACATTAGCCGATCTTGGATCAAGCCTTAACCTACTTCCGTTACCTCTCTACACCTCTCTAAAACTAGGAAAACTTGAAGAAACCGAGGTAATTATAGGCTTAGCGGATGGAAGTGTTGCTTACCCGGTTGGAGTTGTTAAGGACGTGTTAGTACACATTGGAAAACTAACCATTTTAGCCGATTTCCACGTCCTTGATATGGTTAGCGACCCTACATGCCCCTTATTGATAGGTAGAGGATTTTTGGCGACCGCTAGTGCTATGATTGATTGCAAGGAATCTAAGATAGCGGTAGGAGAAGGTGATACTTGGTCAGTCTATGATGTTAAGAAACATGCCTATGATACTAGTGATGAACCGACACCCCATTGGTTAGAATCAAATAGGAGACCATCTAGATATGGACCTTGGATCGATAGAGACTTCATAGGACCCCAACGCCCATTTTACCTAGAAGAGGACTTTGTTAACCGAACACATACGGTAGAGCAACTCTTGGCTAGGGACACCGAATTGGATCCATTTGAAGACCCTCTAGTTTTTAGGAAGATGATTGATTTCCTAGGAGTTTTGCCAATTAACCTAGGGATGAATAAGTGGAATTGTGAGAAAGATGATCATAAGTGGGATTGGGACAAACCACCCAAAGATGGAGATGGGTCATGGCATATTAAAATGACATTGTATGACCCGGATGGAGAGAAGTTTGAAAAGATATATTGTACTAAGCGGACCAATAGGAAACTTCAATCCAAGCTTAACCCTAAAGACGTCCTCGATGACGAACTCACTTACATAGGGTAGAAGGACTTTGAGTCTAGCTACAAGACTCGTTAATAAAGAAAAGCGCTTCTTGGGAGGCAACCCAAGTTTTATTTGCTTTGTGTGTTTATTTGTTTGTTTGTTTGTTTTTATTTGCTTCCGTATGTGTGTTTAAATTTTATTATTATTGATTCATGTTCAAAAACTAATTGTGAAAATGCTTTATCTTGTTTTTAACTTCGTCTTAACTACATATAAAGGTATTTTGCAAAAGATAAGTGTAAGGGAAATCTAAATCGGTTTATTAGAACACAAATGAACATGAATCTTAATAATAATAAATTAACATACATATTAGTATTTGTTTGAGTCAAATGCTTGTATCGAGTCATAATGATGTTTTGCAGGATTTCCAGGAAGTGAGGTATAGTTTTTTCCAAAATTTTTCCGGAAACTTAACATGAGAATTCTGTCAGATCATTTCTGACGGCGTCAGGATTTACAACCTGACGGCGTCAGGTTTAATTTTCTGAAAATTTTTGAAAGTTTTGTTTTCTTAAAAAGTTTTTATTAAATCTCTAACTTATAATCTCCAGGAATCTGCAAAATTATCATTCCACAAGCATTATATCCTTATATATAGAATTTATCCCGCCGATGTTATGCAGGTTTTCGTGTTTGTTTTCTCAGGTTTAACAGGTTATTTTGGACAAGGAAATGTTTGTTGGATCAAGCTTATGGCGATGCATTAGTCATGGAGCTTCAACATTACTTTGGAAGAAGATTTAACCATGTTACTTCATTATCCACCGAGCGAATCAGGGGAGTATTTGATTTCATTCTTTTACTTTTTTCTTTTACATCTTGTTATTTGAACATTGGGGACAATGTTCATCTTAAGTGTAAGGGGGGGGGGGGTAAAAGTACGATTAGAGAATGCAATTGCACTTGATTTTTGTTTGTTTGATGGTAGATGTGTAATAAAACTGAGATAAATACCTGTTAGGGCAATTTTAGTGCCAAATTTAAAATTTTTTACAACATTTAGGAGTGAAACTTTGATCTTAATGAGCGTCTCACGGATAGGAGTTATATGACTAGCACAAAAACCGTACCACTAAAAAATTTTCCACCCCCAAATATGTGAGGTTCGCCCCTAGAATTGGTAGGAAAAGCATTTATGCTATGATGTGTGTACCGGTAGCACTTAGATTCTAGAACTTGCGTTAGGACCATTCCGAGGCCACAAGTGAGACTACATTCGTGTAGTTAGATTTACTACATGATAAGAGGCATTAGGATTAACCCATTGTTTTACACCTGTGTTTTTGTTATAATTACATTGGCTACATTGGTCAAGTAATTCTCCCACACCCTTTGCGTTGTACTCATTTTTAGTACACGATACCCCTAGTACACCCCTCAGAGCCTTTCTTTTCGTTTCGACCTTTAAGCATTTTACTTAAAGGAAGAATTTGTTACAATCCACTAAAATGTACACCCAAATCGCCTTAGCCTACCTTGTATGCACTCATTTTTAGTGCATTATTGTTACAACATTTGTTTAAACCCAAGTTAATTATCTAGTTGATTACATGGTTGCTAAGTCGAGTCATATCCTTGTACATATTGTTTTGGGACGATTGGGACTCATGGGTAAAGTACTAGTGTAATGGAGTAATGGGGAAGAACATCATTTATTACCCCCATATGTGCTAAATAATTTTAAAAGTACTCCAAGTTTTTCGATTATCTTAATTCGAGTCATTAGAATAGTTATTTGTAAAGTTATGTAAAAGTTCAAGTGTAAGGGGAATGCAACGCCCCTATGATGTATTATTTTGGATGGTAGGGCAAGAGTGTATGAAAAAAAAAATGAGAAAAAGAAAAGTAGAAAAAACATACGGACTACCATCCCGTTTTATTTTATGTTTATTTTATGTTTTTGTTATTTTGTTTTTAGCTTAAGATTGAGTCGAGTCTTGGCTTAGCAACATTGTATAGTACATGTAATTAATCAAGATCTTTAACTCGCCACCAGTAAAATATCCCTTATCCAACAAATCCGTGTTTATCATATCCCTACACCTAACGTTATAACCCATGTAAAAGCCCTCTTTGATAGTTTATCTTAGGTGCTTACGCCTAGTGGAGGAGGTTTTTGATCCTTGCCCAAGCCTATGGTAATCTATTTGCTATGACAGGTAGTGAGAGATATTATCCGTTTTCATTTATGAGATTTATTTTGATGACACTTGAGAGATGTGAGTATCTAAACACTACTTGTGAGGGGCTAGTTTGTAATCTCCATGCTTATTATGATTAAAGTGGAACGAATATTTGTTGTAATTACTTTTATGTTAGCATTAAATGACCCCTAACTTGTATTTTGATTAGAATAAAAGCGCATTTGCTTGAGGACAAGCAAATCTCAAGTGTAAGGGTATTTGATGAAGCGAAAAGTGTACCGCTTTTAAGGGGTCATTTAAGCCCTAAATCGTATTTATTTGATCAAATATTGCCCTAAATCGTTCCTTTTGTCATTTTAGGTACTTTGGAGAAGAAATCTGGAAAAGGAAGCATTTTGGACGTTTTTGGAGCATAAAAGTGAAGAAAACGGCAAAGTCTCAAAATTGTGCTGGAAAGTACCTTTGACGGCGTCAGGATTTGTTCTTGACGGCGTCATGGCTTGGCAAAAGTGGTGGATATGAAAATTACTCATGATAAGCCAGAGAAATTTGCATGGGAATTCTGACGGCGTTACCCTTTGGAGTGATCAAGGTCGTCACGACTTAATTTAAAGAGGGACGGCGTCACGCCTAATTATGACGGCGTCAAGCCTTGATAAGCCAGAACGGATTTTGGAGAGCTAAAGAGGGACGGCGTCAAGAAGGCCATCCGGGAACCCTAAAAGCGGCGAGGTGACGGCGTCACACTCCATAACGTGACACCGTCAGATCTGAAAGTCTATATATAGTTTTGCAATTTTTTGTCATTAGTGTGGAACTAGTGTGGAACTTTGTGTGTGAAAAACCCTAAGACGATTTTAGCAGCTTTTTCAAGGCTTTTTGCCTTGAGATCTTCCATGTTACATTGAAGATAAGTTATCAATTAATCATTCAATATGTCTATGTGTTGTTTAATTCTATCTTGTTCTTGTCTTTTGTTTAACATGCTAGGCTAGATTTATCTTGTGTTTGCTTAGATCTAATGAAACCTAGCTATTGATTATTGGTTATTAGTGTGTTATTAGTTGTATTGGATGATTGTTCATCTATGTTAGGCTTAAGAAAACTGGCTAACTTCCTATTCGGTAACTTGCTTGAACGTCTTAAGAAGCATGAACCAATGCGTACTAAGGTTTTTATGGTTGTATTTAATGCACAAGCGAATTCTAGTGATCCCATGTTAGGAGCTTCCTAGCCGGCTCGACATAGGAGTGAAGTAGGAGCTTGTAGAGTTGGGGAAGTACGTACGCCACCCCACGATTGGTATTAAGGAATACACCCGTCATCCACGCGATTAATACACACTAATCAACCGGTAAAAGATAGTTAGGGAGTAAGGAAATCTAAGTAAACACATTTCTTACCACATAAGTTTTACCACCTTTTCATTTTCAGTTATTTTATTTTATTTGCATTCGTAGTTATTTGGGTTAGTTGACTAGCAACTAATTCCGCCCACTCTTTCAAACCCGAGATTTTACTTGCTTTCATAAAATTATAAAAACATAAAAAGAATCTTCTCTCACCCTTAGACCTATTAGAGTAGTTTTTCATACCTAACGAACACTATTCCCTGTGGAGAACGATCAATCCCCCGTACTTACCACTACACTATACTACATCGGTCAGGTACACTGCCTGGTGGGGTTGTAAGCCTCTTGAGATCCCTTGAGAGGTAAAACCTGTTGTAAGGTTGCAAAACCACGCATCAGGTATCACCATGGATCCATCTAAGGTCGAGGCTATCACCAAGTGGCCGAGACCTACCACTGTGACTGAAGTCAGGAGTTTTCTGGGATTAGCTGGCTACTACCGGCGTTTTGTTGAAGGATTTTCTAAGTTAGCTTTGCCTTTGACTCAGTTGATGCGGAAGGGTGAAAAGTTTGAATGGACTGATGAGCGTGAGCAGAGTTTTGAGGAGTTGAAACGGCGATTGGTGTCTGCACCTATTCTGACTTTACCATCGGGATCTGGAGGTTTCCAAATCTATAGTGATGCTTCTAAGAAGGGTTTGGGTTGTGTGCTTATGCAACACGGCAAGGTGATTGCCTATGCTTCGAGGCAATTGAAACCCTATGAAGAAAATTATCCGACTCAAGACCTTAAGTTAGCAGCTGTTGTTTTTGCATTGAAAATCTGGAGACATTACTTGTATGGCGAATCGTGTGATATCTTCACCGATCACAAGAGTCTCAAATACATCTTTACTCAGAAGGAGCTTAATATGAGACAGAGGAGATGGTTAGAACTTCTGAAGGATTATGACACGAACATCCAGTATCATCCAGGTAAGGCTAATGTGGTTGCTGATGCACTTAGTCAGAAATCTGGAATGATTGCTAGTCTGGAAATTGATCCGCGTGTTCTCAAGGATTTGGAGCGTTTGGATGTTGAGTTGTGTATTCGTCGTGATGTTGGTTACTGGGCTAGCTTAAAGATTGAGTCAAATCTGATGTTGCGTATTAAAGAGGCTCAGAAAGATGATGGTGAGCTATGGGCCATTGTTCAAAATATTGAAGAGGGTAAGCAAACTGAATTCAGAGTTGATGATGATGGAGTTGTCTGGTATGAGGATCGGTTATGTGTGCCTAATGATTCTGATCTGCGTGAGGCTGTGTTGACTGAGGCTCACAGCTCTCCTTTCTCTATTCATCCTGGTTCTACCAAGATGTATCGGGACCTTAAGCAGCATTTCTGGTGGAACGGTATGAAGCAAGATGTGGCGTTATTTGTGGCTAGATGTATGACTTGTCAGCAAGTTAAGATTGAGCATCAACGGGCTAGTGGTTTGTTACAGCCTCTGGAGATTCCGGCATGGAAATGGGATGAGATTTCCATGGACTTTGTTTCTGGTCTGCCTGTTACTCGTAAAAGACATGATGCGATTTGGGTGGTCGTTGATCGGCTAACTAAATCCGCTCATTTCTTACCTATCCGTATGACCTATAGTGTTAGTCAGTTGGCGGAGATTTTTCAGCAGGAAATCGTTAGATTGCATGGTATGCCTTCGTCTATTGTTTCTGATCGTGATCCTCGTTTCACTTCGCGTTTCTGGAAAGGACTTCATAAAGTTTGGGGCGCTCGTCTTAAGTTCAGTACTGCATTTCATCCCCAAACTGATGGTCAGTCTGAGAGGACCATTCAGACCTTGGAAGATATGTTACGGGCTTGTGCTTTGGAATGGACCGGTAGTTGGGATGAGTATTTGTGTTTAGTGGAGTTTGCTTATAATAACAGTTGGCATGCGAGTATCCGTATGGCTCCCTTCGAGATGTTGTATGGTAGGAAATGTAGGGCTCCTGTTTGTTGGAATGAAGTAGGTGAACGTCTGATTGAGGGTCCTGAAATGATCGAGATCACTAATGAAAAGGTAGTTGTGGCTAGGGAGAAATTGAAGGAGGCGCGTGCTCGTCAGAAGAGTTATGCTGATAAGCACCGTCGGGATCTGCAATTCAATGTTGGTGATCGAGTATTTCTGAAAGTATCTCCTTTCCGTGGTGTTAAGCGTTTCGGAATCAAGGGCAAGTTGAGTCCTCGATTTATTGGACCGTTTGAAATTCTGGAGCGTATTGGGGAGGTTTCTTATCGTCTAGCTTTACCTCCTCAGCTATCTCATGTGCATAACGTTTTACATGTATCTCTTCTGAGGGGATACAATTATCATCCATTGCATGTAGTATCTTATCCGCTTGATCAGATCCAACCTGATATGTCCTTGTCTGAAGAGCCGGAAGCGGTTCTGGATCGTCAGGAACGAGTCATGAGGAATAAAGTTATTCCGTTCGTAAAGATTCTTTGGAAGAACCACCCGGAGCGTGAGGCTACCTGGGAAACCGAGGAATCGATACGAGCTAGTTATCCGCACTTCTCGTTTTAATCTGGTATGTCTTGTTTTGTTTTCTGCTCTCTCTTTTCTTTCTGCTTTCTACAAATTTCGAGGACGAAATTTTTTTGTTAGTGGGGAAGAAGTTGTAATACCTGAAATTCAGATAACCCGTAAAATGACCAAATTACCCCTGAAAGTATAAAACCTAATTAAATAACTTATAAATTCTGAAACAATTCCAAAACTTCTGAAATCGAGCTATATCTGAAACGAACAAATTTCTGGGACAACGTTACATCATTTCGAATGTTAAAAAAATTATTATACACATACATATGTATTTATAAAATTCCGAAATATATATATTAAACTAAATATAATTACTAAATCATTTATATTAAATAATATGTAAAAGTAAATTAAGAAAGGGTTATATAAAATCAACCCAAATTATTATTTGATCCTAATACCAAAAATACTGATTCAGCCCCCCCCCCTAAGTCAGTGTTACAAGATATAAACAAATCTTATATTTTCCAAAAAACCCTAATCGCATAAATTACAAAAAACCCTAGCGATCACCAAAAATTTGACCAAGGCAGCCACACAATTTTTGGATGTGAACAAGCAATTTTATGGGGTTCTTGGAGGTGCAAGAAAGCTAGGAAAAATAAGGGTTGGTGCGTGGATTCACTGGTTCGTTCTTGGTTCTATTTTCTTGTCGATTTTGCCCATACGCAAGGTATAAATCTATACGCCCAAACCACACGTTCTAAAATTGATATAGCAATTTTCCTGAGATCTTTACATCTTATATAACTCATATAAATTATGTGAATCAAATCATGCAAGCAAATCTATGTGTACGAAAATATTATGATCATAGAACACGTAAATTATGAATATATGTAATCCGAATTTTTGGGCATGATAAGTATTTTATTTAGACCTCATATGAAGTAATAGACCTGGGAAAAATGTTAGAACGATTTATGGTAGCCTAGATCATGTCGTGGTAATTTTGATGTCAAAAACGTACGTAAAAATCAAATATATGTTAAACGATTTTTCTGGGCATGCTATTTATTTTTCGTGGGTTCTTTATAAGTCATATGATCTGGGAAAAATATGAGTTTGATTTTTGGAAGCTTAGATTTAACGTGGTGAATTTTATGTATAACCGGATTTTGTGAAAACAAAGAAAACAAATAAAATACAAATCGGGGTTATTAGGGTTAGGTTTCTTGGGAATAAATCTGATCATTAAAGGTGTTTTAAGGATGAATTAATTATGGTGCAATGATTGGTAAATAGTAGGGTTTGTAATTGTTTCTAAAAAGCATAATCCGATTTAAAATAAAAAGTATAAGGACCTGTTTTGTCAACTTTGAAACTTCTGGGATATTTTTGTAATGTCATATACATCTGTAGTAATGTGGGAAAAATATAACTTTGGGGTCCTAAGTGTAAATATTGCATTATAATGAATTAAATGGATATTAAAGGGTACAAATGGAAATTAAATAAAAGAGAGGGACCAAAAGTGTAAATCTGAAATCTTGAGGTTATTTTGAGTTAATACTGATATAAAAAGGCTATTGTGTAATTTTGAGGAATTATGGGTTAAATATGAAATTGTTATGAATTATGATTTAATTTATAAGTTTTGGTAAACTAAAAGGACCAATTATGTAAATTCTGAATTATGAGGGGTCTAATCTGTAATGTACTAAGTTCTGATGATATATTCTGTAATTATGAAATATAATATGTTTGGTTGATATATATGGATATTGTAGGGTTTAATTTGTAAAATATGTAATTATAAGGTTGGTTTTGTAAATTATATAACTAAAGGGGTGTAATCTGTAAATTGTGAAACTTAAGAGAATAAAATGTAATTCTGAATAAAATGTGTATATAACTCTGCAACTTAAAGTATTTTCACTAATGACCTTGGAAATTGATGAAGTTACATTTCAAACCCTAAACTTTGTGATCATGTCATAATTAACCCTAAACTTCTGTAACTTGATAAAATATACTGTTATTCCATAATAATCTTTGAATAAGGGTTCAACCTAATCTGAAATGATAATATCTGTTAATTCTGGAAACCTGCTAATTATGGGAACTTAATAAATCTGGAAAGTTACTAAAAATAGAAAGTACTTAAAATGGAAAGGTAAACTAAAAGTAATAATCTGAAATAAAATCTTTAGTAATTCTGTCTTCCTCTTCCTTAGGTGTGAAGAAGGAGAAGTCCTGATCATTGTTCTGTGTTTGTTTGTTTGTCTGCTGTGCTAATAAGGTACAGATATTCTGCCCTATTTCAGTAAGGGTGTTTCTTTCTCTTTTCTCTCAGTATTTCATTTTCCTTATTAGGATTCCCTATACCATTGCTATGTTCCCCTCTATTTGTGAATCTCTGTTGTGATCTGTTATCTTGAACCTTTGTTTGAACCTTCTGCTATGATTTTCCATTCTGAACCTTTGCATAAACTCTGATTTGAACCTTTGATATTTCTGGACTTTAACATGAACCTTTTTGCCATGTACCCTTAAGACATGACTTTCTGATTTTGATAGTTCATTTGACCTCTGACCTCTGACCTACAGTTTGATATCCGAGCCAATCACTAGGCATGAGGGTTTCATGTCCATGTCATTGATGCACCGATGGCATGACTCTAGGGCAGGAGAGTGATGACCTGTTCCGTCCCTGATTTATTTTATCTGGTGTGTTAAGGAGTTTCTGGCCACCGGGGGCGTATGGATGCATCCTAGTTCTGTTATCTGTTATCTGTTTATGTTATATGTTTATTATTATATCTGGTGACTGATGGTGTGTGCGATACACGTCTCTCACATTATCTGGGAGTTGGCCACTCTACACAGGTTTGTTGTATTATATGGTTATGCTATGGTATTATCTGTTATCTGGGCTCGTGATGGATTTTTGTTTTCCCTAAACCTGATTTGTTTCATTATCTCTTCTTCATTCTTTTCTTTTTCCTTATTTCTTTTCCTATTCTTTCACTTTGATTCTGTATCTGTATGATCTGTATTCCTGATTTGTTCTGTACTGCTATCTGTTATCATTTCTGTTATCTATATATCTGTTCACTGAGCTCTCGTAGCTCAGCCGCATTTCTTTTCCTGCGGCAGGTACTTAAGCTAGGAAGCTGGGTTTTAGCTTTGGGATGAGAGCAATCTGATTTGGAGTTTTGACCTTAGTGATTTTTAGCTTTGCCATCTGGATTTCTATTTATTTTGATATGCCATTGTTTAGGCATTTGAATATTGGATTTTGTACTTCAGTTATTTTGTCTTGCATTTGGTATAAGTCATGTTGACTTATTTTAGATTTAAAGTTAAGACTTCCGCTGTTTTATTATTGAATGCTATGTTTGTTCTGATGTGAAACCATATATTTGTGATATCTTTGCCCTTGTCGGGTTGGGGTGTTACATGACACACCTTGAACGAAGATACAAGAGCTGTAGGAAGGTCCTGCATGTATTTAATTCATTAAGTAGTTTTGTTTTATTGTATTAGTAAACTTTAATTCATCATGATTGGTGGCTTGTGTAATGTGACAACGGAAAGGTTGCACTCCCTTAAAATTGCTTTCCCATTAATTAAAGTTTATATGTTGATGTCTTTGGTGACTTTTATTAGTGCATTGATAACCTCTGTGTCTAGCTGAGCGTTGATCGGGTCGCCATGCCTCTGCCCTCGCCTATTTATTAGATCGCCTATGCATTCTATCATCTGTAGAAAAGTAGGAAGAAATATAAATAGGATAGTCATAAGTAATCATTAAGGGTTTACTCGCCGATAAGATTAGAACCAACGAGAAAGGACTTAATCTCGGGGCGTTGCATCGAACTATACACTTCATATAAAACTAGCAATAAAACAAGTGACAAGCTACTTAACTATCAGGACAAGTCTTCTTATTGTCTCGAGTATTTATCTGTGTACGTGTGTGCTACTCGCTGATTCGTGCCTATTAGTTTAGTTTATATTTAATTGCAACCAAACCGTGCCAGTCTCTCAGGCTGAACCCCCTTGCGTTAGATTAGGTTGTATAGCTAACTTAAGAAATTAAA
Source organism: Artemisia tridentata subsp. tridentata (assembly GCA_021014915.2). NCBI lineage: Eukaryota > Viridiplantae > Streptophyta > Magnoliopsida > Asterales > Asteraceae > Artemisia > Artemisia tridentata. The sequence goes on from CP139504.1 coordinate 37,980,666, forward strand.
ATACTGATTAGGATAACTAGATAATACGTTCCACTCTTAGTGATCGACACTCTACTTACCATTATATTCATACTGACCGGGTACACTGCTCGTTAAAGTGTGTGTGTTATTGATAAGTCGGCTAAATATAAATTTAAAACTTGAATACTGCTAAAACCACAACGACATACCGTGGGTATAAATTAGAGCATACGCACACGCGCATCAAATACCTAATACCAGATACCGACGAGGGTTTGCGAATGCTTATTAACTTCATCTATGACGAACACACATTGGAATCACCCACTGCAGAAATCTTAGAGCAAAAAGCAATCGTATGTCCTAAGAATGAAACAACGGATGCAATTAACACAGAAGTTTTGTCATTGGTAAAAGGAGAAACCACGACTTACTTAAGTTCTGATGAGGCTATTCCTCTTGGAAAAGACGGTGCTGCAAATGAATTACTCTATCCACCATAATTTCTAAACACACTCAAATTTCCCGGTTTCTCACCAAACATGCTGTCACTCAAAATTGGAACTCCGATTATGCTACTTCGCAATGTCGATTTAGGATGTGGACTATGCAATGGAACAAGAATGGTTGTGACACAGCTATTGTCAACCTAATACAAGCAAAAATCATCACAGGCAACAGGATTGGAGAAAAAATTTTTGTTCCACGAATTACACTGAAAGTCACGGATACCAAAATGCCTTTTATTTTCAAAAGGAAACAGTTTCCAGTCAAGGTTTGCTACGCAATGACAATCAACAAGAGCCAGGGGCAGTCTCTAAGCAAGATCGGAGTTTACCTACCTGAACCTATATTCGCACATGGGCAACTTTATGTTGCACTCTCACGAGCTACAACGCCCACTGGTCTCAAAATCCTTACAAAAACACACGCTGACCATCCACCCAACACAACAAAAAACATAGTATATAAAGACTTTCTCAACACAATTGCTGACACAGAGGTTTAAGTACCCACTATTATATAGCACAATATACTAAACATGACTTAAAAACAGATACTGTTTCTTATATATATATATATATATATATATATATATATATATATATATATATATATATATATATATATAAGGGGGCTTTATTTTCAGAACCCTCTTAAGTGCGGGAACTGCAAGAACTCCCCTAGACCAATCATATTTTTTTTAAATATTAAAGATTTTTATTTATTCAAAAGGGTATAATAGTAAAAGATAATTTCTATTTATTTGAGATTTTTTTTTTAAATTCGTTTTTTAAAATCCCATAATTTTAGGAACTTTTTTTTTTTTTTTTTTTTTTTTTTAATTTTTTTTTCCAGCATGCATTATTTGAAAAAAGACTAGGTGCATGTATGTTTTATAAATAATGTCACTTTACATATGTTTTTAGTATTTAATATAGTAAAAGACGTTTTTTTTTTTTTTTTTTTTTTTTTTTTTTAAGAAATGTTATTTTCCACATGTAGTGCATAGATGTTTTTATGTAATAATTTTTTCATTTTATTTTCCAGATGTAGTGCATAGGTGTTTTTGAATAATTTTAGAACATGCATGTTTTTCAAATAGTAAGGTGCATATGTGTTTTTTAGATAATGTAAATTTATAACAAACAAGAACATAGATGTTACATACAAAATTCAATATCAATTGAAATACATATGTGCACACTCATTATTATCAACATTTTTAAGAAGTTGGACATATATGCACGCCTTCAATAATCGTATTTCTTCAAACGCCGCATTGTATCTATGTGTGCATCCACTTCTAGATCTTCATTGCTATCACCATCTTCATTAATCTGATACAAACATGCCCAAAAACAATTAAACCTTAACCAAATAGTGTAAGTAACTTTTTAATCATAATAACTAGCCTAACATATATGCACAATCTAAAACACACATGCATCCATTTAAAACACACATGCACCATTCCAATGAATTTTAAGTTAACTTTAAAACACGTATGCACCAACTTACGTATATGCACCGACTCAAAATGTGTACCGAATAACATGTATGTTCTATGAAAACCAAAATGTGTACTTAATAACATGTATGTTAATAACATGAAAAACAGCCATGTTCAATGTAAAAACAAGTATGTTCAATTAATAACATGTATGTTCTATTAAAACCACACACAAATATTAAACAATCTTTTTAACATAACAACTACATATAACACGTATGCACAATTTTAAACATATATGCATTTAGTAATAATAAAGTAAACAAATCAAGCCCAAATAAAAAAGAATTGAAAACCGAACTATGATACATTCAGATCTTTATATAGAAGAACCATCCAGATCTTAAGTTAAAGGTGTTCAGAGAGTATCTGCTTGCACCAAGCTATTGCTATTAATTTGACATCATTATAAAACATATTCTTATGTTCAAGACCACAACTGTTAGTGTCAGATGACAAACTATGCATATTTAAAAAGCTTTTAGCTATGAATTACCTGATTCTGGAAAAGCATCGATGAACATCATCATTTCCTCGCCTGTAAGACCGGATAAAAAAATGCATTACATAATCAACATACACATTTTATTAGATCCGAATAATACAACTTGATTTAGATCCGAATAATACTTTTCAGTAACCAAAATCATACTTTTCACTCATATTAGATCCGAATAATACAAAAACACAACCATGATGCAACAGCCACACTTCTATTTAAAACTAAATGAATTAATCAAACCTTTCAATTTGGCGACAAATGATCTCGGACGTTTTCTGTAATAATACAAAATGAATGAATCATCATTAACTTGTAATTTTAATATGATAATACATATATTTTCCGGCAATTTTTTGAAGAAGAAATAAGGCAGCTTTTAGATCTAGAAGAAGAGGAGAGAGGGGCGGCAGTTTTAAGGAGAAAGTAAGATTGATTAGGTTAAATAAATTGAATAAGAGAGAGGGAGGAGATAAGATCCGGAATATGTGCCTATTAATTGTGGCAGTTTTTTGAAAATCATTAACATGAAATTCCTTTAATGCCCTTTTGTTATTTAATAATTAATATCCAGTTTTATTTTATTACTATAATGCCACACATCATCTTAGTCATTGATCTTCTCATCTAATGGTCTAAAAAGAGTTCTCGCAGTTCCCGCACTTAACAGGGTTCTGAAAATAAAGTTACACTATATATATATATATATATATATATATATATATATATATATATATATATATATATATATATATATATATATATATATATATATATATATATATATTCTTTATTTATTTATTTTTTCTTTCTCATTTCATTATTTTTATTTTATTTTTTTTATTTTATTATTATTATTTTTTTTAATTTATTCTTCTAATATTTTAACTGTTTGGTGATTGCAACATATAACCAACACCAATAGAAGACCTTAAACCTAGAGACAGAGAAAAAATAATTGAGTTCAAAGTATACCGTGCATGGACTGCTCGGGATCCTCCAGATACAACTGAAAAAGGTTATCGGGCAATCTTATTAGACAGACAGGTAATTTACATACTTAATATTATGCAAACAGCTCTACGTTTACTTTGTTCTAACAATACTTTATAAACCTAGGGAACTGCAATACAGGCCAACATGCTAGCCGTCGACATACACCATTTCAGACCTATTCTTATACCTGGGCTTGCATACCATGCAGCAGAGTTTGAGTGTATTAAAACAAACAACTGGCAGCAAACTCTTGATAACAAAACCTCACTTTCATTTAACAGTCTGACCAAATTGGACCCTATACCATCTAAATCCTTCCCAGATCACTACTTCAACTTTGTATCCTACAATCAGTTGCCTAACAAAGTCTTTGACCCACGCGACAAAGGAAAAAAACCATATCCAGTTCTTACAGCCGGAGAACCACGCGACATTAGAAATCCTAACAGAACTCAGACAAGGCTGCGCAAAGTGGAAATACAGAATCTGAAGTAAGTCATTTTATGCAATTATTTACATCAACAGTCCTCAATTTATACAATTATTTATACCAACAGTCGCAACTCTATTAAGTTGACATTAAATAAATACAATAGATTAAATGCATAACATACATACGCACTTATTTACATCAACAGTCGCAACTCCATTGAGTTGACATTATGGGATGAGCTTGCCGATAAATTTGAAAAAGAAGCTATTGAAAAACTTGGAAGGCCAATAATAATAGCTGTCAGCTCATGTCGGGTGTCAAGATATCAAAACAGAGGTACTTTGAGTTACATTCATATAAAACAACGGCTTATTTATAAGTTAATGTAACAAACATTATATGTCTAACTGTTTGATATTTACAGATCTACAGCTATCGTCAACAGTGGCAACATACTATTACATAAATCCTAAGATACCCCAACTTCAAGAATATATAGAAGAGTAATATTCATATATCCTTAACAATTATTATACACAGCTTACTTCTAAATCTTTTTACTTAAACCAATATGCATATGCAACAGGTACAAAACACTTTATCAAGAAAAACCACCCTTATGTGTTACCAGGTATCGTTTGCAAGACATCGACCAGGAAAGAAAGAAAAACCGCATCCCATTTGCAATACTACTTACGCATAATCCAGATACCTACAAGGTCTGCTACAACAACAAATGCCAATTTATAGTTTACCATCTGTTGCATAAAACACCTATATATGACATATCATTTTTCACTCTTTATTAGGGAGTCCGATTTAGTTGTGAAGCGACAATAATGGAACTGAATAAAGACAGAGGCTGGTACTACACTTCATGCACTTTTTGCACTTTCAAAGCAACAAAAATCAATGGAAATTTCGAATGCAAACAACATGGACTTATACCGGCTCCTAACTACAGGTAATCAGATAAGAAATATACCACAAACTCTTTTTATGCACTCACTTATTGATCCAATTCATGCATACAGATACAATTTCAGAGCAATTTTAACAGACGGTAGTGCAACAACACAATTTATATTCTTTACACCTAAGGCAGATGAATTTGTTGGTGATTGTGCAAATTTGGTTGCAGCAAATCAGAATACTGACCCACGCCATTTTTCAAGAGAATTAGAAGCGATTGTCGGAACAAAACATACAGTTCAGTTTCATTACAATCTGACTTGCAGAGAAGGATCCGTTGAATTTGTCGTCGATGAAATATTTGATAACACAGGAATGACAAGAAAAATCGAAGGGCAACCTTCAGGTAAACATATTCATTTAACAACACATCCCAATATACAACTTATAAAACTCTCACATCTAAAAAAACTAATGACAAAACAACCTAATTTTTACATTACAGTTCCCGAAGCATCAGCAACAGCTTTAGCTGTTATTGACACCAGTCCAGCAACAGGAAGTGTGACCATTATGGAACAACAACAGAACCCTACAGAACAAGGACAAGATCCAAAAGGTAACCAACCTCGACAATCAATATAACTTACCATCACACATTAAATATGATCTACGATACTGACTTAAATTTTTTAAAATTACAATAGAAATGGCAACAACAAATCCAGCATACACCAGTATGCACGACAAACCAACAACAAAAATACCATTGGGTCTAAAGAATTATGTTTCAGAAATAACGGCAACCATTATTCAGGAACCGACGCAAGAGAAGCTAACAACAGAAGACAAGCAAACAGATAATAAGCTTTTCATACTTACCAGATAATTAATAAAACTAAAAAAATAACCTTAAACTATACATTAATTATTTGCTTCTTTTACTTTCATTTTTCTTTATATATATATATATATATATATATATATATATATATATATATATATATATATATATATACTCCTTTTTTTATATTTTTATATTTTTTAATTTCCTTTTACAGACATGGCGACAACACCATCAGGATACTCAGAAATCCAAGCAACACCACCACCAGTATACTCAGGAATGCAAACAAGATCGAAAACAGACACAAGCTCAAGTACTGCTAAAAAAACAGCCAAATGGCCACTCTTCACAGAAGAAGCAACAGACAATAAAAAAAGGAAGCCATAATATGAAAGGTACACGCACACTGTGTTGCTGCTTAAGTGATACCTTCTAAACTTTAGCCTGTCTACCCTTTTGCTACTTAGCTGCACACGTCTAAAGTGCAGCCTACGAACGGTTAACTATGTAAGTAAGTATCATTACTAGGACTACTCATGCCTGATGACATATGTAAATACCTACAAGTACTAGCATCAATTCTATTAAAGTAGGTTTGTGCATATGTAACCATAACATTCCTGTTAAATGGTAGTCAAACCTATATTTTGTGTAACAATTATTTTTCCAGTCGCATTTTTTACCACAGTAAAAACAAACATATGAAATACCTAAAATCATTATGCATATTCTAACCACACTGTCTCACTAATTTTTTTTTAATCGTATTTACTTCAAATATGAAACAACAGCTAAAAGGATCTTGAAACACAAAACCAATGAAAAAATTAACATACCCTCATTCGAATTTACTGATTTCTTTCACTACCCACATATGGTTTCGATTTCAATACCAATCGGCCTTTTAAAATATCAATACCTCAGCCACTTCTTCTTCTTTCATAGAAATGAAAACTTGAAATTGGAATTTTATCTCGCAATCGGTTACCAGTAAATTGGATCTGTTGCTTCAACTCTAATCTTGGTTTTGATTGGTATGATTAGAACGAAAAATACCCAAATCTGCAAACCAAACGAACGTTCTGAAGTATTCTATTATAAAGTTTCGACATAAATAAGAAACCGACACTATTAATCCGAGATTTTTCCCCCAATTGTGCCCTATGCCTTTCCAATACCTCATTTCCTTTTGTATTCACTAAACCTTTTTTATTTTAAGAAACATGAAAACCCAAAATATATGCTGGAAAAAAATGCCTCTTTTTAAAAAATAAACGTAGTCGTAACATCTAAAAAAATTATTAAAACCATAAGAAACCACAAAAAGCAAACTTTAATGTGCACATCTATACTACATATAATGCACAAAACACTCTCTCTCTTAAAATTAAGACGTACAACTTTTAAAGCATAAGGTACAACACTTGAAAACACAAAAACACTCTTTATTTTAGTTTTAAATGAGCAATTAATGTGGTTCAGATTTTTAAATGAATACAAATACTAAAGCAAAAGGTACAATTTACTTATGCACAATTACATTCATAAATTAACTGCTCAATAAATACAATTAATACAGTTATTAAAACATCTTTTACATAAAAAATACAAATTATAAAGCATATTGTACAACCAACTTAAACACAATTCCTGCATTAAATGTCACTAATACAAATAATATAGCATATTATACAAATATTCAAGCCCGAACGGGCAACGGGCCAAAGGGACTCGAGCCCGAACGGGCACGGGCCAAACGGGCTCGAGCCCGAACCGGCACGGGCCAAACGGACTCATGTTATACGAATCGCTTAAAAACGATGACGAAATGAATTCCTTAGTTAAGGAGTTGAAATACGTCACATGAAATTTTTGATATCCGTAAATTTAGTGTCAAAAAGAACATAATAAACTAAAATATATGATTCACCGGAAAAATTTATTTCAGGGTACCCGCCGCCGCAACGCGCGGGTACCCTGCTAGTTAAATATATAAAGAGTTTAATGTGCTTATTCAAAATAAATAAAACAAACTACAAAACATATACAACATAAAAAAAAAAAAAAAAAAAAAAAAAAAAAAAAAAAAAAAAAAAACGCCCTGCAGTAACGCGGGCAATTTTGCTTGTTTACTCTAATTAAATTGTG